>JZKD02S1980739.1:32778-56269 GCA_000966675.3 Picea glauca | reverse complement strand
CACCCCGTGTTATCACAGTGAGAATTTGGCCATTTCTTTCGGACTTATTAATAAAAAAAATTGGACACCTGAGGATCAACAAGAACCTTAGGGAATGTGGTGATTGTCACAGTATCACAAAGTTCATCTCTAAAATTGTAGGAAGAACAATTTATCTAAGGGATTTGAATCGTTTTCATCACTTCAGAGATGAACTGTGTTCCTATGGAAATTACTGGTGAAGCTAATTACAACCATGCATTTGTATGACATAAATGATGATCATATTGATTACATTAAGGGTTGCCACCATGAAGTCATTACTTGTGTAGACATTGTCTGTAGATTGAAGATTCACAGTAGCTATTAAAATGTTAGTTATGTAAACATAATCTTCATTTATCTAAATCTTGCAATGCATAGATTCTTTTCCTAGCCTGCACTTGATACATGTTAGTCAGGAGGATTTCATGTCTTATGGGTCAATGTTATTATTTTAATAATCTAAGAGGCTATATAACAATGAGACACATTGATAGGATATACAACAATACCATCCATTGTGATTCTTTGACAAAAGGAGAGAATTATTTATGGTTACTCTTTGGGATGCTTCTACTAATAATGGGCTTCATGATATTTTATATATGTGATTTTCTGATGTAGGAGCAGATTTAGATGCCACCGCAGACCCCTTCACATCCACTGGAGTATTCCCCAGTCCATGTTGGAGTGTTGTCAACGGTGTCAAGGTGAGGCTTGTGCATGCCATCAATCTACAGGAGATTGATGTTATGAGAAATCTAAAGGACTTTCAAGGGAGGTGTCATGGTGGCATGCACATGACATATGATATCCCCCCCATTGACAACATGGATATCTTGGGAGAGTCAATCCCAGGTGTATGAGTGGAGAATTAGTTGAGGGGCTTACAAAGAATGAAAAGATGCTTAAATCCCTCCACCCATCAAAATGAATAATGTGTGACAGGAAGAGGAAGGGCACATGGAATATCTGATAAGATTTTTATATGGTTGTTGGGTGGATGGGAAAGTAAATATTTTGAAAGAAAATTGGGAGGCACTAAAGTGGTTGGGGGTTGGGGGGGCGCTCTCATTATTTTTGGAGGATTGATGGAGAAGTGGAGGAGAGGAGATAGCAGTGGGAGAGAAGGAGACATAGAGAATTGAAAGGGGAGACTAGAGTTCTCATTGAGGTGGATGTCCCATGAATAAAATAAAGAAGATGAAGAGAATAAAAAATGAAGGGAAGCAGATGAAGGCAGAGAGGCAAAGAGCTAACTGGAGAATCGAGGAAGCCATAGAAGGGGATGCGTCTCTAGTGTTGTAGTTCATCTGGTAGAATTGTGAAGAGAAGGAGGTCACAACAAGGAAGTTCTAGTTTGAGGTATTGGGTAGAACCTCCTTGGCAAAGACAAAGATGATTCAGTTCTAGTCAGTGAGCATTGCATTGAACTGTGAGAGAATCATGAGGTTAAAGAGCAGTAATCCTTGTCAAAATAGCTAGTAAGGGAGATATAAAGAGAAGAATTTATGTTTTTACACATAATTCAGTTTTGCTTGTTGTAAGCTTAGTCCCATGGTTAGATTTGATGTTCAAGTTTGGTGACCATGAGGTTTGTTAGTGTAAAACTATGTAATAAAATTTGGCATTAATTATAGTGACATAGTCTAGACTCTAGACTCTACAATTTGATCATATTGTACTAGTAACTAGTAACTACTACTAGGTAGAATCATCAACTAGACTCTAGAATCTACAGTGTGATCATATGGTACTAGTAACTGGTAACTACTACTAGGTAGAATCATCAGAATCCTCATCCTCCTCATCCTTAGATTGACTAGAATCTATAGTGGGATTTCAACTTGAGATTCCCCTGGCTGTAAAGGTAGTGATACTTCTTTCTATCGAAGTGGGTCCAAGTCCATCCAATAAAGGTCTTCATCGTTGAATTCTAGTGCTTGACTCTCCACAACCCACTCTGATGAGGGATCAAAGTCATCCAAGACTATGTTGCTTGATTTAGGGGTTTTTTTCAGCCACTGGTAATGCCTCAATCTAAGGTTGTGTTGAACATAAACCATATCATTCAACCATTTTTTCTTTGAACCATTCCACTTGTTGGTGTGTATACACTAAAGAACGCTCCAATTCCATTCACACCCAGAAGCATTGCATGTTTGTCTCAATATCTGAATTGAAAAGTTTTTCAAATTAGGGCACTAACCACCAAATTGTTTCCACCAATAGGCTAAAATAAGATTTGAAGGCAAATAATCTTTAGAAAATGACTTTGAAACTTTGACTCAACTTTTGCAATGAATAATAAAAATTGAAAACTTTAAACTTTCTTACCCGGTGGATCCTTTGGTCTGCTTCATATAGTCGTATACATGCCAAAGGTACCAATACTCTCATTGGAATGCAGGAGTTTCCTATGTATCTCTTATATCTTTGGATTTGGGACCATGTGCACAATGCATTTGTACAATTCCCCTTTTAACTCCCCATTTGCTTCAAAATATTTTGTATAGTGGTATCTTCAAAGTTTAGAAGACAAAAAATGTTCATCAATTGAATTTGAATATTTGGCTAAGATTTTGTAATGAATAACAAAAATTTGAAACTTTGAAATTACATACGGGTTCATATTTCTGATGAGGGTAGTGTTTTAGTTGAGTTAAATTTCCACCTTTCTTGCTCATTTTTTTCAAAAATACCATTATTTGGGTTGTCTTTAAATTGTCCAAAAAATCTTAGGGTAAAGTTACATGAGAAAAACTCCCAACATAATAGGATACTAGAAAGAGTAACACTATGGTAATGATTATGAGCTTAGTTTTATACTAATAGGATACTAGTAATGAACTAGTGTTACATCTTGATTGACTGATTATTTCTGTCATTAATGATTTTATAGGACGTACAAGAAAATAGGTATTTTTTAGATCTATCTTCATTGAGTGAGGGAAGTTCAGGTAGAATAGAAGAAAGTGAGACATCTAGTAGGTCTAATAGGCAGAGATCAACTAGAGGTGAGAAGATCAGAAGAAAATTCCATAAACGCATGGAATTTTTTCTTGTGAAAGGGGGATCATGTTCTTACGATCATGAGAACATAGACGACATCGAGGTGCCCTTGAGTTATAAACATATAGTGAAACAATGGGTACCTAACGATCTTCTTGAAATAAACACTAATTTTTGTGTAAACGAAAGGATATACCAGATTTCTCCATAGTCATTACATGGTTTGGGGCTATTTTCCATGGATGCCATAAAGGTCTGTTATGATGGATTAACTGAATTGATGGAGTACATCGGACCTTATTATATCTACAAAGATTGGATATGAATAGTCCAATATACAAAAAATATGTGAAGATATGGCTTGGCTACAAATTTTATACAGCTAAAAGACAATGATCAAAATAAAGGAGCAACTATCTACATTGACGGAAAGCCAAAAAAAATGGGGAATATTGTAGGGTTTATAAATAGTACATGACCCACGACCACAAATAAGAGATCCAGTTGTGTATTTGAGGGGTGTGAAGAAAACTGTGTATTCGTATGTGCAATAAAATCAATAGCTGCAGGGGAAGATATATTGATTGACTACAATTTGAATCGAATAGATAAAAATGTTTCTATTATGGGGAGAGTATGTATACTAATTTGCCCAACCTGTAAGCAATGACTCTCATAATTTATGATTTTCATTATGTTCTATTTTTGTTATCAACATTTGAATTTCTCATACATTTGAATTTATTTCTCATGATAATGATCACGGTTCTAATTTTATTGTAATGTGGAAGGATGATCGTGGTAAATCAATAGAGGCCTCAGAATAGGTCAATGAACAACAATTTTTGAATTGCATTTAATGTGCATTTTATTTTTGTGGCAATCAATTATTTTATTTGTTTACATAACTGAATTATCATTTTTTTTTTGAATATGTAGTCGGCGAGACATGATGTTGATGATGATTTGCTCGGCTAAAGGGATTTGTATGAATCCTCCAACCCTATGATTTTAATAAGGAAAATGATCAATAAAGGAAACAAGGAACTAGCTCACTTGTTAGATATTCTAGATCAAACTCGTGAGGTTGAAGAAAGGATCAAAGAAGTTATGACAAGGATTAATACATATAATGTAATAACCATAATTTCAAGTTGTTTTATTTTTATGTCATAAGATCATTTATGAAATCTTGATTTTTAACTTTTACATTATCTAAAAAAAAATGTTTTTTTTCTTATATAGATATTTTTGGATCCTGTTGACATCGACATTCATAGTATCCGTAGTAGTGGCGCTGCACAGACGCCAAAGGATCCCAACGTAGGCCCTTGTATAGCTGCCAGGATGCAACTATTTAGATCTCCACTTTCCACAACATAAGGTGGGAGCCACGACACACCCACTGAGGAAGCAGCCACGCAGGCAGGCTCTGGAGGTGGTGATGGAGATGAGGCTGATGGTTTGACAAACTATATGGATTATTTTCCTAAATAAAGGTGTGTGACCAACACATGGGCCCTTAAGGGAACCTTTATGGTCAAGGAGGAAGGGCTTCCATTAAAGCAGATTAAAGTTCCAGGTAATTTTTAAAATTTTATTGTTTTCATGTTCTCTATGTAGACAAATATAAATCATCTAAATTATTATTTTTAAATTAATAATCATATAATAATTTTGTGTGTAGGGAAGAACGATTTTTATAGGTCCTTGGAGAATAAGGCTTTGCTGATTTTTGGGTCCACCATATGGGAGAGGTGGAATTCCCAGAATTCCAACCTCAAGAAAGAATTGATGGATCATCTAGAAAGCCTTTTTCGTGTAGATACTTTTAATAAGACCTTGGCCATGGCCAGAGCTGGCCAATATTTAAAATATACGCGAGAAACATATAGGAGGCACTTGAAACAAAATGATAGGTACGAGCATCCTCTGATGATTCCAGAGAGGGAGTGGAAGGCCCTCATCTAGGACGCAAAAGAGACGAAATTGAAAGATGAAGGAAAGACACCCTTTGGTCCCAAAAGGTAAATTACAATTTCAATTGAATACCTTCAAATTTTTTTAGACGTAAATAAAACTATGGTATATATTAACATACTTGAAACTTTTGATGATAGATTGATTGACACGTCAAATGCCACAAAAGCAAGGCTTTCCAAATGTGGCCAGCATAGGCTAGGTTAGGGCGGCTACTTGAAGTTGCAATCACGAATTGTAAGTACCTAAATATATTATTTGTATCACCTTAAACCTTTTAGGTAATTGTTGTGAATAACACAAAAAATACATACTCTTATGCAATGCAGGGTGATGAGTTTGGTACTAAAACCACAGAGGAAGACCTCAATCTTGGTTACAAGTACGGCTATAAAGAGTTAGTTGAACACCAAAAAAACTTGGGGAAGATACCAATAACCACTTTGCAGGATAAGGTAAATAAAATTCAATCCACATTAACCTTTATTATTAAAAGAATACAATCATGTTGGATATTATTAATATTTACAACTTTGTTTTAATCAGGGGAGCAACACTATCAATGAACGCACTAGTATTGTTGCAGAGCAATGCGTTGATAGCAGTTTGCAACCAGAAGATGGTTCTGATCCCATTCAGTTCCAATTTTTCACAGAGGCCCAGGCACATGATGGTGCTACGACCGAGCTGGCACATGATGGTAATATGACTATATTTTAATCATATACTTAATAATTTCGTAGTTATACATTTTGTACTTCTATTTTTTTTTACTTATACATTTATGATTGTCCTTATAAAGTTTGTGATCTCAATGGCAGAGTATGTTATACTTGAGGCTCATACAGTTGAAGAGGAGCATGCGGGGGAAACCATTTCAACAGTGCCAACCAGTGCACTAGTTAAATAATTACATTGCGGGTGTTTTTTTTAATATTACTGAACTAGTTCAATGATATCTAAAAACTACCCATTTAAATTTTGTATGTTTTTCTTTTGTAGGTGATGCCTCATCACAACGACCTCCATTACACCATGAGTACCCCGYGACTAGGCATGCTCTGCATGATAGGATGCAATCAYAATCAAATTTTGAAGAGAACCTAGAGAATGAAGATGTAGATATTTATGAAATGATTAGAAAATATATAGCTAAGAAGAAGAGGTTGGCTAAAAGTACTAAATGATGATGTACATGAATATTTTAATATTTTACTATGTTTGCTTTTGTTGTAAATATTTGAATAGATTTATATGTTGGGTATTGTGGAATTGAGAGTGATGTGAGGGGGTGGGTGCCATAATAGCTTCCGCCTTCATGTGGTTGGCCCTGTTCAGTAGAGAATAATTTATTGGAGCCATTTAATCTTGGAGCAAACCTCCCTCGATCCAATAGAGAAACAACAAAGTCAATATTGACTTCGTTGTTGCTAATTTAAATCAAGGGAGGTAGTTTGATCAAATATTAGACGCGTGGCTCCAATAAATTATTCTTGAAACCAAGAGGAGATCATTCATGTATGTTCTGACACTCTCGTAAAAATGCATCTTAGAGTAAATAATTCACTACAAATATTACTTGTATTGATTTTTTAGATATTTATGGTGGTTGAATGATTTTGGCAGGTACTTTAAGATCTTTCTTCATCGATTGAGGGAAGCACAAGACTAACAGAGGGCCATACAACTAAAGAGAAACACGTGGGGCCAACCATTCTAACTGTACTGTCGACCAGTTCATCAGATCAAGTGTGATTTCTCCTTTCAACATATAAGTTTATATAGCCATCAATTCTAGTTATTTTAATTTAGATCTGTTTATTTCTTTTTAAATATAATGTATCTAAAAATGTGTGTACTGAATAAATGGGTCCATGTTACCATATGTACCTTCTCCTTGGTAGATGTTGTTGCATCACAGGTTGTAGACAACTCAACATGTGGGTAGTTTGTGCACTTGTTCTAGGTTCTTCTATTTTTAGGATCATTTGGGTTGTGCCTTGTCTGTGAAGCACATATTCCAGGATTGCTAGTTTTCCGTGATTATTGGCTCTGTTGAATGGTTGATATGGGATCACTATGTAGAATCTAATCAATGGTTAGAGTGCATTAAAGTTGAACACTTGCTCTTAGTTAACATAAGGTAAAAAAGTACTAGTATTTATTCCATATCACATCTTACCCTATGAATCCCATTAGTCTTTCTCATATTACTAGTCTCTGCATGTATGATGTAGCCATAGTGAAAGCTCTATACAAGCCATAGTGAAATATCACTACTTGTATCATGACCATATGAAGTTTCTCTTATGTGATTCAAATCCTAATAGTAATGATAAATCTTTTTTCACATCCTGATAAAGGTTTAGATCCTGTAGGAATATTTTTTCACAATTTTATATAAAATGCACATAAAAACTTGTTTAAAGGTTGCAAACATTGATCCATTGCAATACTATGCCACTTTATAATGATCTTTTGCATCAAGTTTATTTATATTCACTAAGTTGCAAGGGTTATTTCCCCAATGGCTATCAAAGACTTTGGACTCCATTCATGTTGGATAAGGGCAACAACTTTTCCAATTGTTATTAAACCTACGATTGTATTGATCCCAACATAATCATGAAGGTATTTCAATTCAACCTTAAGAGATGCAATATAGCTGCATGATTTTTTTGTAGATAAACTCCATTGACATTTTGAGTCTACATTATCAATGGATTTTCCTTGATTTATAAATGCTTGGACTACACCTCTCCTAGGAGATCCCCGAACCTTGCTTTAATCATTGGCACCACCCTTGATAAAACAGGTCACTTGTTCTTTCTGCAAAGAAGATACTCTCACCATTATCACCAGTTTTTTTTAAAAGGGATAGTCCTTTTGTTTCTGGAACAAAGAGATTGCAGTTTCTGAATAAAATGGGGGAACTTGGTCCTGAAGCTCTAGTATGCATCTCTCAACATCATATAAGCAAAAAAAAATAACTATTATAACCCTTGTCACTACACTGATTTCAGTGTATAAATATGCCTTTGAGGCATTTACTAAATAGCCAAAAACCAAGAATTCTTCAACATGAAATCCATAGGTACAAGTCCACTTCCATCCATCATCTTTCCAACATCGAGTTTTTGTTAGTGCCATGTTATCATGCAAAAGGAATATTGTGTTTTTCCATGCAGATGGTATTCCTAAAAAGCCTTGTCTGGTATATACTTTGACGTGTTTCTCGGCCTACAAAAATATCAATTCTCTATTCAACAACATATTCAGGGCAACTATGTTCAACAACATATTTAGGGCAGCCCCTTGCTTTTCTAGCATATTTATGTACATTAGCAACACTTTTTCTTAGTATATTTTTCAAGGCATGGCCTTTTACTGATGTGACTTCAGTCATATAGACCACTTTGGTCTTGAGGATGTGGATAAAATCTATCTATCCATCTCTCTTTCACACACATCCAGGTGCACACTCGTAAACACATGTGATGTATTGCAAGTTATTACCATAGTGAATTATCCTTGTGATGGGATTATATTTTAATTAATAAGTATTGTACTCTTTGGTCACATATGTAGTGCCACCAAACAAATATCAATGCTCTATTCGACAACATATCCAGGGAATCTCTGTTCAACAACATATTTAGGACAGCCCTTACAACATATTTTTGTACTTTGGCAACACTTTTTCTTAGTATATTTTTCAATCCATGGCCTTTTACTGATGTGACTTTAGTCATATAGACCACTTTGTTCTTGAGGACGTGGATAAAATTTATATATCCATCTCTCTCACACACACATCTAGGTGCACACTCCTAAACACATGTGATGTATTGCAAGCTATTACCATAGTGGCTTATCCTTGTGATGGGATTATATTTTAATTAATAAGTATTGTACTCTTTGGTCGCATATGCAGTGCCACCAAACAAACACAATAAGTATTTCACTCTTGCCACATGTTTGTTGAATAATATCACATGTATAGTAGTTGTGAGACAAACTAGGTTTATGAGGCAATACCTGCATCAAAAGCTTTTCCAATCTGCAAGTTGATTTTGGGATGTAAGTCCTTTGATTGATTTGATGGCATGCTTCCTCACATGGGCACCTCACATTTTTTATGATATTAGTGTCATGCCTTATGTTCCTTCTCTGGCTTGTGGTTGTTATCCATGTGATACATAAGCTTTGTACCATAGTGGCATATCCCTATGATGGAATTTTGTTCCACATTAATAACTTCTTTACTATTTTTGCGCTCATGTGTATGTTCTAAATAATACCACAAGCATAACAATTGTCAAACAATGAGGTTTTTTGAGGCATTACTTCGACCAAAAGATTTGTTGACCTAGAAACTGGCTTTGGGGTGCAATTCCTCGGGTTGAGGTGATAGCATCCTCCCTCACTTTGATACAAGCATCATTGGTGGTATGTGTGTCATGATTTGTAGGCCATTAGCTTGTGGTTATTATCCATGTGATGTATTATAATCTTTACTCGAGTGGCATATACCTATAATGGGATATCATTCCACATTAAGAAGTAATCTACTCTTGCTATGTGTGTGCATTGTGAGTATTCCCATATGCATAACCATTGTGAGACCAAAAGGGTGCTTATGGGGAATTACCCACACCAAAAAATTTGCCAATTTGGAAGTTGGCTTTGAGGTGCAAGTGTTAGTTTATTGTGTTTCTTCAAGCATGTTCACCTTTTAGCTTCAACATGTTGAGCTACTAATTAATTAGTTGTTGCAAGAGAGAAGGTGCACTAGTGAGAGAGATTTTCAAGCATGGAAAGTTGTTAATGAACGCACCATTCATGGAGGGGTTACACATAAGGTGGGGTGCACTAATAAAAGGAGATATCCTCATTCATGGACCTAGTTTCAAGTACCTTCATAATGTTAACAATAGTGAAAGTGTGTATTTCCAGATCTGTTGAAGATAGGTGCATTGGAAGTAGATCACTATTTAGAGAGTATACTGTAGCATGACAAGGAGGTAGCAGTAAACAATTTTGTGGGAATCGAATATAAGAAGGAATTTGTTGGTGGCACACTATTGTGACAATATGATGTGACTAGCACAATAGGTAGGATTCACACATCAACACTAAGGCATACTCTATGGTAGCATTTTGAAAGGGAGTTCACACAAGATCATGATGGATCTCTCCCCTGCGCTTGTTTAGCATGCAAACCAATAAAAAATCATTGTTTGTGATCCTAGTTTCACTCCAAATACAACAAGAATTTCAAGCTGCAGTATAAATATTGTCTTTCTCTTATATATTTAGCACATGTTCAGGGAGAAAAATCATATCCCATATTTCTAACATCAGGGTCAGTTAGAGCATACTGTGACTTATGATCAAGGATCTGTGTAAGGATAATAAGGATCCAGTAGCTGAATCTAAACCTACTCATAAAATGCCCAAAAATTGAACAGAATCCAATTGCTCAATGATATCCTTTCTTAGTGCTTAAAACACTAGGCTCAAATGTTCTAAGTGTTCCTTCTTACTACTACTATAAATTAGAATGTGATCCAAATAAAGTACCACAACTTTTATTAATGTATGATCATGACACCTCTATCATTAGTCCCATGAAAGGACTCAGTGCACTNAATCAAATTTTGAAGAGAACCTAGAGAATGAAGATGTAGATATTTATGAAATGATTAGAAAATATATAGCTAAGAAGAAGAGGTTGGCTAAAAGTACTAAATGATGATGTACATGAATATTTTAATATTTTACTATGTTTGCTTTTGTTGTAAATATTTGAATAGATTTATATGTTGGGTATTGTGGAATTGAGAGTGATGTGAGGGGGTGGGTGCCATAATAGCTTCCGCCTTCATGTGGTTGGCCCTGTTCAGTAGAGAATAATTTATTGGAGCCATTTAATCTTGGAGCAAACCTCCCTCGATCCAATAGAGAAACAACAAAGTCAATATTGACTTCGTTGTTGCTAATTTAAATCAAGGGAGGTAGTTTGATCAAATATTAGACGCGTGGCTCCAATAAATTATTCTTGAAACCAAGAGGAGATCATTCATGTATGTTCTGACACTCTCGTAAAAATGCATCTTAGAGTAAATAATTCACTACAAATATTACTTGTATTGATTTTTTAGATATTTATGGTGGTTGAATGATTTTGGCAGGTACTTTAAGATCTTTCTTCATCGATTGAGGGAAGCACAAGACTAACAGAGGGCCATACAACTAAAGAGAAACACGTGGGGCCAACCATTCTAACTGTACTGTCGACCAGTTCATCAGATCAAGTGTGATTTCTCCTTTCAACATATAAGTTTATATAGCCATCAATTCTAGTTATTTTAATTTAGATCTGTTTATTTCTTTTTAAATATAATGTATCTAAAAATGTGTGTACTGAATAAATGGGTCCATGTTACCATATGTACCTTCTCCTTGGTAGATGTTGTTGCATCACAGGTTGTAGACAACTCAACATGTGGGTAGTTTGTGCACTTGTTCTAGGTTCTTCTATTTTTAGGATCATTTGGGTTGTGCCTTGTCTGTGAAGCACATATTCCAGGATTGCTAGTTTTCCGTGATTATTGGCTCTGTTGAATGGTTGATATGGGATCACTATGTAGAATCTAATCAATGGTTAGAGTGCATTAAAGTTGAACACTTGCTCTTAGTTAACATAAGGTAAAAAAGTACTAGTATTTATTCCATATCACATCTTACCCTATGAATCCCATTAGTCTTTCTCATATTACTAGTCTCTGCATGTATGATGTAGCCATAGTGAAAGCTCTATACAAGCCATAGTGAAATATCACTACTTGTATCATGACCATATGAAGTTTCTCTTATGTGATTCAAATCCTAATAGTAATGATAAATCTTTTTTCACATCCTGATAAAGGTTTAGATCCTGTAGGAATATTTTTTCACAATTTTATATAAAATGCACATAAAAACTTGTTTAAAGGTTGCAAACATTGATCCATTGCAATACTATGCCACTTTATAATGATCTTTTGCATCAAGTTTATTTATATTCACTAAGTTGCAAGGGTTATTTCCCCAATGGCTATCAAAGACTTTGGACTCCATTCATGTTGGATAAGGGCAACAACTTTTCCAATTGTTATTAAACCTACGATTGTATTGATCCCAACATAATCATGAAGGTATTTCAATTCAACCTTAAGAGATGCAATATAGCTGCATGATTTTTTTGTAGATAAACTCCATTGACATTTTGAGTCTACATTATCAATGGATTTTCCTTGATTTATAAATGCTTGGACTACACCTCTCCTAGGAGATCCCCGAACCTTGCTTTAATCATTGGCACCACCCTTGATAAAACAGGTCACTTGTTCTTTCTGCAAAGAAGATACTCTCACCATTATCACCAGTTTTTTTTAAAAGGGATAGTCCTTTTGTTTCTGGAACAAAGAGATTGCAGTTTCTGAATAAAATGGGGGAACTTGGTCCTGAAGCTCTAGTATGCATCTCTCAACATCATATAAGCAAAAAAAAATAACTATTATAACCCTTGTCACTACACTGATTTCAGTGTATAAATATGCCTTTGAGGCATTTACTAAATAGCCAAAAACCAAGAATTCTTCAACATGAAATCCATAGGTACAAGTCCACTTCCATCCATCATCTTTCCAACATCGAGTTTTTGTTAGTGCCATGTTATCATGCAAAAGGAATATTGTGTTTTTCCATGCAGATGGTATTCCTAAAAAGCCTTGTCTGGTATATACTTTGACGTGTTTCTCGGCCTACAAAAATATCAATTCTCTATTCAACAACATATTCAGGGCAACTATGTTCAACAACATATTTAGGGCAGCCCCTTGCTTTTCTAGCATATTTATGTACATTAGCAACACTTTTTCTTAGTATATTTTTCAAGGCATGGCCTTTTACTGATGTGACTTCAGTCATATAGACCACTTTGGTCTTGAGGATGTGGATAAAATCTATCTATCCATCTCTCTTTCACACACATCCAGGTGCACACTCGTAAACACATGTGATGTATTGCAAGTTATTACCATAGTGAATTATCCTTGTGATGGGATTATATTTTAATTAATAAGTATTGTACTCTTTGGTCACATATGTAGTGCCACCAAACAAATATCAATGCTCTATTCGACAACATATCCAGGGAATCTCTGTTCAACAACATATTTAGGACAGCCCTTACAACATATTTTTGTACTTTGGCAACACTTTTTCTTAGTATATTTTTCAATCCATGGCCTTTTACTGATGTGACTTTAGTCATATAGACCACTTTGTTCTTGAGGACGTGGATAAAATTTATATATCCATCTCTCTCACACACACATCTAGGTGCACACTCCTAAACACATGTGATGTATTGCAAGCTATTACCATAGTGGCTTATCCTTGTGATGGGATTATATTTTAATTAATAAGTATTGTACTCTTTGGTCGCATATGCAGTGCCACCAAACAAACACAATAAGTATTTCACTCTTGCCACATGTTTGTTGAATAATATCACATGTATAGTAGTTGTGAGACAAACTAGGTTTATGAGGCAATACCTGCATCAAAAGCTTTTCCAATCTGCAAGTTGATTTTGGGATGTAAGTCCTTTGATTGATTTGATGGCATGCTTCCTCACATGGGCACCTCACATTTTTTATGATATTAGTGTCATGCCTTATGTTCCTTCTCTGGCTTGTGGTTGTTATCCATGTGATACATAAGCTTTGTACCATAGTGGCATATCCCTATGATGGAATTTTGTTCCACATTAATAACTTCTTTACTATTTTTGCGCTCATGTGTATGTTCTAAATAATACCACAAGCATAACAATTGTCAAACAATGAGGTTTTTTGAGGCATTACTTCGACCAAAAGATTTGTTGACCTAGAAACTGGCTTTGGGGTGCAATTCCTCGGGTTGAGGTGATAGCATCCTCCCTCACTTTGATACAAGCATCATTGGTGGTATGTGTGTCATGATTTGTAGGCCATTAGCTTGTGGTTATTATCCATGTGATGTATTATAATCTTTACTCGAGTGGCATATACCTATAATGGGATATCATTCCACATTAAGAAGTAATCTACTCTTGCTATGTGTGTGCATTGTGAATATTCCCATATGCATAACCATTGTGAGACCAAAAGGGTGCTTATGGGGAATTACCCACACCAAAAAAATTGCCAATTTGGAAGTTGGCTTTGAGGTGCAAGTGTTAGTTTATTGTGTTTCTTCAAGCATGTTCTCCTTTTAGCTTCAACATGTTGAGCTACTAATTGATTAGTTGTTGCAAGAGAGAAGGTGCACTAGTGAGAGAGATTTTCAAGCATGGAAAGTTGTTAATAAACGCACCATTCATGGAGGGGTTACACATAAGGTGGGGTGCACTAATAAAAGGAGAGATCCTCATTCATGGACCTAGTTTCAAGTACCTTCATAATGTTAACAATAGTGAAAGTGTGTATTTCCATATCTGTTGAAGATAGGTGCATTGGAAGTAGATCACTCTTTAGAGAGTATACTGTAGCATGACAAGGAGGTAGCAGTAAACAATTTTGTGGGAATCGAATATAAGAAGGAATTTGTTGGTGGCACACTATTGTGACAATATGATGTGACTAGCACAATAGGTAGGATTCACACATCAACACTAAGGCATACTCTATGGTAGCATTTTGAAAGGGAGTTCACACAAGATCATGATGGATCTCTCCCCTGCGCTTGTTTAGCATGCAAACCAATAAAAAATCATTGTTTGTGATCCTAGTTTCACTCCAAATACAACAAGAATTTCAAGCTGCAGTATAAATATTGTCTTTCTCTTATATATTTAGCACATGTTCAGGGAGAAAAATCATATCCCATATTTCTAACATCAGGGTCAGTTAGAGCATACTGTGACTTATGATCAAGGATCTGTGTAAGGATAATAAGGATCCAGTAGCTGAATCTAAACCTACTCATAAAATGCCCAAAAATTGAACAGAATCCAATTGCTCAATGATATCCTTTCTTAGTGCTTAAAACACTAGGCTCAAATGTTCTAAGTGTTCCTTCTTACTACTACTATAAATTAGAATGTGATCCAAATAAAGTACCACAACTTTTATTAATGTATGATCATGACACCTCTATCATTAGTCCCATGAAAGGACTCAGTGCACTNCCCAAGGCAACCCTAACAGACCCAGTACCATCTATAATAGTCATGACAGTTGCCAAAGCTCTCGAATTTCCCTTAAGTGAGCTATGTGTACCGAGATCAACTGAAACGGTTGTGGTAATGAGTGCATAAGTTCCATTAACAAACATTCCAGAAATCATCATCAGAACAATATTGGCAAACATTGAGATACCTCCATAAACCTGATATAAAATGAGTGTTGGAATTGCATAGTACATGAAACTAGTTGTTGTGATAGCCCTGGCATCAAGCCCATCAGAAATATGGCTTAAAAGAGTTCCACCCACCACTCCTCCCAAATCGAATAAAATTCAAAGGTTTCTAGATGATGTTACAGACAAATACTTGCCTCCAATAGCTGCAATATCCAACCAAAATCAAAAGAAAATAGTAAAGATTAATAGAGTAAATAATTTAATGAACTCCTGAATAGTCTTCTTGTACTAGGACAATTTCAAAGAGAGAGCATAGTAAGGTAAAAGGTTAGCATATTTCCCTACTTGTTTAAGAAATTTCTATTCATATATTTGAAACAGAAAGTGTCACATAGATGGGTTGAAGATGAGATGTGACTAAAATGGCTAACTTGTTTGCATAATAAGGAAAGAGAGGTTAGAGATAATTTATTAGATAATTTGTTGAATAATATGGATGAAGAAAACTAATGATATCAGCAACATCACATACATTAAAAACATATGAAGGGTCGAATACAACTAGAAATAGTTACTTATGATTTTAGTTTACTAATGTAGAGGTAAGATGACAATTACCAATCATTAATGAAACAAGGTAATGAATATAAAACTCAACTCATAAGTACAGAAAAGAAGGAAAGATGAAGGTCTAAACAATAACAGTGAAATAAAATTATAATTCCATAATATATTCAAAGGTCTTCTTCATAAAAGAGTACATAAGAGTCTTCAATCTTGAAACATAGTCCTCGAGACTTCTTTTCCCCCTCAATTATACTGTAGAAATGATTGGATTTATAGCCTTACAATGTTTAACTAAGATCCTCCAAAGAGAGATTGAATAGCTACAAAATCTAATCTAGTTACAATAAATGATATAAGATCCTATTTTAAGGGAATCAAACATTGATCCTAAACTGAGTCTTCGACAACTCCACAAGCTTGCTAAATTCTACCTGGTTTTGTCACTATCTCTTACAGAAAACATTATGCCTCCTTAAGAAAAAAAAATTCATCCAAACAAATCATCTTGGCTAATACATTGTAAATCTTGTTATGGACATCATGCACTTTGAAAAATAATGGTTGAAGAATCCCCAAAAGTATATGATTCTTTTTTTTGTTAGCCAGGGAGAATCCAAAGAATTTAGAATTACTTCATTGTGACCTAGTTCTTCAAGTGATTCATCTTGTTTCTTTGTATATACTGTAATNTTCAATTTTTATGGCTATATGTTGTGGATTATGTGTAGTGAGTTATGGATGTGCACTCACCGCTTGTTATTCCCATCACTAGGAAATTCATGCTGAGAAAGTAAATAAGAGGAGACATACAACAAACAAGCCTTATTCTAGGTCTATTGTCAGTGCTTCTTTGGAAGTTATCCATAAAAAGTGAACCGAGAAGACGGAAGTTAGAGATGCTACTTGTGAAACTGCTCTAAAGTATGAAAAAAGCATTTTTTCCTGTGACAATTATATAAATGTCTTTCTGCTTAAAATTTCATGGATGAAAAATTGTTGAATTTTATTATGTTCATGAATCATCAACATGTGAAATGCTTGTGTTTTCTTACTCAGTAAACTCCAATTCTTGATATAGTGTTTTCTTACTCAATAAGCTCCAATCCCTTAACTATGAATTTAGAAAAATATGTGCATTCAGGACATTTTATATGAAAAAAACTGGCCAACAACCACTGTAAAGTAGTAGCTTCTGGAACTGATAGACCTAGGTTGCTTAATAGATAGTACAAAAATGTCGTCAAGGCTTACAAAACAACTACTTCAAAAGTCTGTGTAGAACTTGTTTCCGATCTGCATTGGAAACTTGGAAAACCATTCTAAACATCTTTCATTTCTAAACTGAGCCAACTTTTTAGAATTGAAATTGGAGTTGTTGTCAATGTCTTACTTGTAAAAACAATCTAAACATTTCCATTTCTTAACGTAGCCATTATTTTCGTGGCTTGGAGTTGGTGTCGACGACTTTATTGCAAAACTAATCTAAACATCTTTTATTTATGAACAAAGACAACTTTTCAAAATTGCAATTGGACGTATTAATTACAAAACCAATCTAAACATTTCAGAATTGCATTTGTAACAACAATAAATCCAGTAGAGGAAAAAGCCAAGGAAGTGCAAAATAAAACAATTGATTTAATCCATAGAGAGCTCTGTAAGCCTTCAGGTTGTGCCTTGTTGAGTTGTGACCATTATTTCCGTGGCCTGGAGTTGGTGTCGACATCTTAATTGCAAGTTTACTCCTTTACGATAGTGTCTGCTTTAGTGTACTACTAGAAGGGTTATTAAATGTAAACCTACACAACCACATATTAATGTACGTATTTCTACAAATATTTATTAATGGTTTTCAATCTGTAAATGTAATCATGACACAACCACATATTAGTGTACGTAATTCTACAAATATTTATTAATTTGTATTAATGGTGTTCAATCTGTAAATTTCACAACCACATATTAATGTACTTATTTCTACAAATATTTATTAATGGTGTTCAATCAGAGTAGTCTAACTTTGGAGTAGGCTATGTACACCAAATTAACAACCCTCTATTGGTTGGCTACAATCATTGATATACCCCACAACATTGCCCACACTCCCCTGTGACTAAAAATTGATGTGGATACTCTGTTGAACATTGAACAATTCATCCTACAAACACATGTTGTCCATTCTGCGTCGAATTCCCTTGTTTTCATGCTAAGAGTATCAATTCACCTTCATTTACAATGATACATTTTACTAATATTTTGGAGCATACATGTGTCTGTATTTTCAATTAAGACGCCCTCCATCTTTGTACGATTTGAATTGAATCATTCCTACAACATACATATGAATGGATGCGTAGAATAATTTGTTTTATTATTAGTAATTGGAATGATTTCTCTGTAGGTACGTTTGAACAGCAGAAATTGTAGAGTTTGCGTGTTTAGACAAACAAGGTTTGTGCACTGGTCATCATCCTTTAATGCTCAAAGATTTTTAGGTTTATTTTAAAGATAAAATTTTTATCAATATAACATATACATGCATAGACATTGACTTGATAAATTAGAAAGGAAATATAGGTTTTAACTACAATTCAACATCATCTCATACAAAGTCTAAAAGTGTTGGGAGAAATTCATCTTTGAAGAGCTTTAAAAAAGACCACTTAAATACTCAGAATGGTAGCAGTTGCAATAAATAATGCATATGAAAACCTTCCCCTTCCTCCTCCTTTCTTATGCAGGGAAATTCCTTTGTTCCTAACTAGGACAATTGCAAAATGATGCAACAGTCTCTTCAATCCCTCACCTACAAGAGCCAATCACTTGCCTACATTCATAATGTAACAACTGATCAATCTATATAAAGTGTTGCAGTGGTACTGGTTCTATATTCCAATCCATGACAACTAACATAGCACAAATACATCACATACAAAGAAATATAGAACAGGAAAAATATATTGTCTATGTCAATTTTTTCTTGTTTCCAATTAAGTTTAAACCGTTTGTCATTCTTGTGACCCATGATATCTCTCATCGAGTAGGCAAGGCCAATTCTCCATATTGACAAAATAAAGGAGATTCACAGAATGAGGTAAAGAATCATTATATTTCTGTAGCATGAGGGTCCAAACATACAAGTATCTGCATCTTCTCATTAGTGAGATACAACTCCTACATGAAATTTTCCAAATCATCTTAGTGCCTCTCTATCAACAATGGTTGAATGATTGACCCTGCGTTATAGAGATAGGAGGGTGTTAGATTAATGACACTACAAAGAAATCCCTGCAACAATATCTCATGTGTACTCTATGAAACCAACATTGCAACTCCACAAACTATTTAGATATATATAAATATAAAGACCCTATGTATTACCTGCAGTCTCTTGTTGTCTAGACCTTTCTTTTTCCTTAGAAATCTTGTCCACAATCTCTACCACAACCATGCGGCTCAAAAGAAGGACAAAAATTAAATATGAAAGCATGATCATAATGAATACACCATTCCATCCATCTGTAGAGATAAGTCCAGTCAGAAGTGGCCCCAAGGCAACCCTAACAGACCCAGTACCATCTATAATAGTCATGACAGTTGCCAAAGCTCTCGAATTTCCCTTAATTGAGCTATGTGTACTGAGATCAACTGAAACGGTTGTGGTAATGAGTGCATAAGTTCCATTAACAAACATTCCAGAAATCATCATCAGAACAATATTGGCAAACATTGAGATACCTCTATAAACCTGATATAAAATGAGTGTTGGAATTGCATAGTACATGAAACTAGTTGTTGTGATAGCCCTGGCATCAAGCCCATCAGAAATATGGATTACAAGAGTTCCACCCACCACTCCTCCCAAATCGAATAAAATTCAAAGGTTTCTAGATGATGTTACAGAAAAATACTTGCCTCCAATAGCTGCAATATCCAACCAAAATCAAAAGAAAATAGTAAAGATTAATAGAGTAAATAATTTAATGAACTCCTGAATAGTCTTCTTGTACTAGGCCAATTTCAAAGAGAGAGCATAGTAAGGTAAAAGGTTATCATATTTCCCTACTTGTTTAAGAAATTTCTATTCATATATTTGAAACAGAAAGTGTCACATAGATGGGTTGAAGATGAGATGTGACTAAAATGGCTAACTTGTTTGCATAATAAGGAAAGAGAGGTTAGAGATAATTTATTAGATAATTTGTTGAATAATATGGATGAAGAAAACTAATGATATCAGCAACATCACATACATTAAAAACATATGAAGGGTCGAATACAACTAGAAATAGTTACTTATGATTTTAGTTTACTAATGTAGAGGTAAGATGACAATTACCAATCATTAATGAAACAAGGTAATGAATATAAAACTCAACTCATAAGTACAGAAAAGAAGGAAAGATGAAGGTCTAAACAATAACAGTGAAATAAAATTATAATTCCATAATATATTCAAAGGTCTTCTTCATAAAAGAGTACATAAGAGTCTTCAATCTTGAAACATAGTCCTCGAGACTTCTTTTCCCCCTCAATTATACTGTAGAAATGATTGGATTTATAGCCTTACAATGTTTAACTAAGATCCTCCAAAGAGAGATTGAATAGCTACAAAATCTAATCTAGTTACAATAAATGATATAAGATCCTATTTTAAGGGAATCAAACATTGATCCTAAACTGAGTCTTCGACAACTCCACAAGCTTGCTAAATTCTACCTGGTTTTGTCACTATCTCTTACAGAAAACATTATGCCTCCTTAAGAAAAAAAAATTCATCCAAACAAATCATCTTGGCTAATACATTGTAAATCTTGTTATGGACATCATGCACTTTGAAAAATAATGGTTGAAGAATCCCCAAAAGTATATGATTCTTTTTTTTGTTAGCCAGGGAGAATCCAAAGAATTTAGAATTACTTCATTGTGACCTAGTTCTTCAAGTGATTCATCTTGTTTCTTTGTATATACTGTAATGAATGTTCCTACCACAAGAAACAATGCACAAATAACAAAAATGTAAACCAAAGTCTTTAGTCCAATTAAAAATAAATAAAAATCCAATGACAACATTATTTCTAACATCAATGGCATATGTAGTCTCTCCCTATCTTTGACATCAATGACAACAATATTTCTAACAATTTTAGCTTTCGAATCAAAAATTTGAAGTAGATTACATTCATCCTTGTATTCATCATGTATTAGCATATTGTTGGAAAATAAAGTGAGTGCAGGTTCAAAAATATGTTTTTTCTCTTTGTCAACATGCATAAAACAATCCCATATCTTCTTGTCTTGAACTGATTTTTGCCCAACAACTCATAATAATTATTCATGATTCTAGTTCTCTGCACTAGAAGGTCGACTCAAATTTTCTTGAAAATCTTTAGGCACATCATTGTAAAATTTGTTCTCGAAGATATCTTCTTAAAGATAAAAAAAACAAAATCTTCCTCACAATCTCTGTTGAAACAACTCACCATGGACTTTCAACATTTTAAATTCTCTTGAAATGGCGTTTTTGTTCTATTTTTCTATTTTTCCCTATTTTATGCTTTATACATACTCATTCTCATGGGAAATTTATACATACTCATTCTTCTAAGAACGTGATTTCGTTCATTTTTGCTTCTTCATTTGTTCCCATTACATTGGTGTAGGCTTTTCTGCATTTTTACTGTGTTGTAAAAAGGATTTCCAATGATGAGTCAACCTCAGAAATTTCCTAACTACCATAGAATTGTGTGATGATAACTATTAAATATTGATCAAATTTCCATGAATAGGCCTTTGGATGGCACATGACACTAATTCGAAAGTGTACCTGCCTAGTTAAAATCTTCCCTTCGGTATCCTTACTTTGACCGCATTTAATGTTGAGCCATAAAAATAGGAAATGGATCATTATTTTTCAAATTTATTATATTTGATTAACTATTCCCTATGATATCTTAGTGGCATGCTCTTTTTATCAACTTATGTTGAATCTCTAAGAGTGATTTTGATGTAGTTTGTGTATTTTGCTTTCGATATTTTTGGGTCTTATATTATTCAAATTCCTAGAAAGTAAGCCTTCCAGTTTGACATTTAGTCTATTGACTATATGAATCCTTGCAGTTTGACATTTAGCTAGTGTTCGCACCCAATTCGTCGCCTAGTGAGAAAATTGAGGGTGCTTGCATGCCCTGTTGGGTCTTGCAGGGCACGACAGCTGTGGAGGAAAAGGTTAGAGGAAACAAAACAAACTACAATCTAATATCAACTGAAAACAAAATAAAAACTGTGAGAATAAATAACAAACACAAAAAACAGAAGACAAATGTCACCAATGGTTTTGAGCTGGTCTATTGATGAAATCGGAGCACGATGAAGGAAGAGAACTGTGGTTCCTTCTTCCCCCAACATAAGGCTCTTGAGGCCCTCACACAGTTTGCTTTCCTTACAATGAGAAGAACTAAGTATGGCAGTGAAAGAACTCCCAGCGATGTTGCCGATGTGTTATCATTAAAGAATAAGTCCTTAACAATCTTAGCAGCATAACAGTGCCTGAAATTCCTTGCCAAAACAATGTATCTTCACGGCTTTTTATAGCAGATCCTCGGGTGATTATGTAACCTCTTCAAAGTGTGAACAGGGGCCCTTTTAGGGCTTCCTTAGGTCATTAACCCGCCTACCCTGTGGATTTGGCTCGGATTTGGGAGTCAAATCATATTGGGAGCCGGTCTATAAGCGGTTGGGAGGCTGACCTATTCAATAAATGCACCGTTTTAGCAGGTGCACGGGTTTTTGAGTAGACAGTCGCGCGTCGTGCGCGCATGCGTGCATAATACGTTCTTGTCATGCGCATGTGCGCACGCACCAAACTACTATAAAGCACCCTTCAATTTTTGGTTACTTTGTATAGTTTTTGACCCTTCTGGAATGCTATGAAATTAATTCAGTGCCATGAATGACTTCATTGTTGTTTTGATGATGCGGAGTTCTTGTCGCCATGTGCGGACGAAATTTCAGTGATAACAGCCAGCTCTCACATTTGTATTCATTTAGGGATCAGAAATATCTTATCAGGGAGGCTTCATGAAAGATATGCCAAGAGAGTTTCAGCACCTCAATAAGTGGTCAGTGCAGTTTTTTGAGTTTTCCTAAGGTTATTTTTATGTAGTATTATTTTTCACAAGTGACTTTTCTAATTTTGAGCCCTTATTGAACATAATATCCTCTCTTGGATTAATTGGAATTGAAAGCATTGAGCGAGCCCATTAACGTGTAAGCTTTCTGAACCATATATTTTAGTGTTTGGGTTTTGGCACATGCCTTTTTTAGTAGTGTAGTTAGATCAGCTAAATAGTTGATATTTATAGAGGATTGAATTATTGAACAAAGTCCGTCCTTATTGAATTGGAGGAGAGGGATTTAATATGCAATGGAGTAATAAATAGCTCTATGGATGACTTAGCCATTTGTATTTCTAAAAATGTTTGCAGGTATTCTGAATGGATTGATGAATGTGAGCGTG
>JZKD02S1980739.1:0-14950 GCA_000966675.3 Picea glauca | reverse complement strand
TCTAATATGCCCCAATTAAGGGGTAATGAGCCAATATTAGGGCTTAACATAACGTTTGGATGGAGAGGATCTTGATGAAAGAGCATTTTACAAGTGAACACTTGGCAAGGGTGATACTTCTTAACAACTTTGATGTAGTCTTTAAAAATACATGGCCAAAAATAATTGGCTCGCATAAATTTTTGGGTTGTCGCAAGCCTGGATAGATGACCACTACAAGCCCCACTGTGGCATTCGTTTAGAATGGACTTAGCTTCTTCGTGAGTTAAACAAAGAATATGGATATTGTCTACTCCTCAGTGATAGAGAGTGTCTTCAATGATAAGGTAATTCATAGCTTGGTATCATATACGTCGTCGGTCATCTCGCGAGAAATGTTGAGGGAACTTCAAAGTTTGAATATAGACAACAATATCTACATACCAGGGGTCTGATGATGAGACAAGGAAAATGTGTTCATCCACAAATCAATCAACATGAATGACATCCTCATCAAAATGAGGGAAGTCGGATATTAACTCTGCAAAAAATAGTGACTTTTTGGACTTCACAGAAGTGAAATCTAGATCAAATTCTTGTAGAATGATAATTCATTTATTATAATTTCCCCCTATGATATGCCTAGTAAGGACATACCGAATTAGATTGACATCAGCAATCACAATAGTTTTGCAAATCAATATATAGTGTCATAATCATTGGACTGTGTTAAAGGTAGACAAAGCTAGCTTTTCAACATGAGAATATTTGAGTTCAGAGTTGACTAAGCTTTGACTAAGATAGTAAATTATGTGCACCTAGATCTCATCATCTTCTTGAACCAACACCATACCAATCGTCTCTTTGGATGCATCGACATAAAGCAAGTAATCTCTACCATAATTTGTAGACTTCAGCATAAGCGTCGATACCAAGGATTTCTTCAAAGCATTGAAGCATTCCTGGGCTCGCTCATCCCAGATAAATGGAGTGTCATTATTTAAAAGACACGTGAAACCCTTAGTAATATTTTCATAGTTCACTATGAATCGTCATAAAAGGTTAGCTTTCCCTTGTAAACCTTGAAGTTGACAAATAGTGTGCGGGGGAGGCAATCAAAGTATTTCCTCAACCTTTAACGGATATACCATGATCCCATTCTTAGAGACTAAAAATGTAACATCCCCAGCATCCAACTGGGCTATGCCACGTAAACAAATTTGAACTGTATACAAATAAAACCATGTGTACACAGAAAATCTTGTGGAACTTTATATATAACACAAAACATATTCATACAGAATAATAATAAAAATATACATCCAACATGCACAGGAATAACCCATAAAAATAAACACATACATAATAATGCAACATGTAATTTAACACAAAATTAACACTTATCTTGTAAAAAAGTCACCAACTACGTGCAGACCTTCCACAAACCTCCCATACATAGACCAGACTTCTCATCATTCTCATCAGTGGTTCACCCGGGACTAAACTCCACCTGGGTAAGGGGATTCCTAACTAGGATGATGTATCACAGACAACAAGAAAGACTCTGTCACAAGTACCAACTCAAACTAACATCCTACTATCCCTCAATCCCCACATGCATATCGCACCCCAAGAAATGTTCCCCTTCTCTGCTCAATAGTCCCTCAGCTGACCCACTTCCCTTCCATGGCTTCAACAACAGGTCAGAAAAGAAGTCTCAAATCCCTATAGCTATAGTTTAGCACCTTTAAGAAATTAATTCCCAACATTTCTCTCACCCACAAAGAATTTCTCATAAGCCTGACAACTCGACTCTTTAGCCCAGCTCCCAAACTAACTAGGTACAGGTATGGGTATGGATATGGGTATGGAAACATGTACAAGAAGGTATCGAGTACAGTTGAATGAGTGAGTGAATGATGATGGAATTATTGAAAAATGAACTAATTCTAAGCCATATGTATGCATGTTCCCAACTTGACACTTGTCATGTTGGGAGATACTTTGTCCCACTTATCCCCATCCTTAGAACTTAGGATAAAATAATTATCCATACTATATACTTTAAGGAATATTAATATAATATTCCTTTTTGTCTTAATCCCCCTAGCTTATCCCTTTTCCTTAACTTTTAGCCCCCCCTTTCCCTAACTAGTGGAGTTTAGTCCCCCATTATCTTTTATCATGGTCATTCCACATGAAATGATGTATTTTATATAAATGATAAGACATATACAAAAAAAGGCTCACTGGCCTTTAGCATCTAGGATCTCTAACCTAATCAAAACATAAGCCTCCTAGATTATAATAACTGGATCACCAACCTATAAAACACAACATATACACAAAGGCTCCCTGGCCTCAAAATCACGTGCACTTAAGTTTCTTGCATGTGGTATCCTGGAAAGTGCACACTTCATTATTTTACTGTGCAGTACATGTGCGCACTATACCATGGAAGGAGCATACAAAAATGATATCAAACAACTCACCAAATTAAGTACATTTCCATTTACATTTACAATTGGGTTCAGCCTAGGGGTATTACAATCCCCTCCCCTTATTTATGCAATGTCCTTAGTGCACTATGTACACATATACAACCAAAAAATTCAAAAATACTCAAAAATATGTGGGTATTATCCCTGCATTACATCCTCAAGATCCCAAGTAGCATCCTCAGGACTGTACCAAGTCCATTGGACCTTTACAATCCCTATGGCTTGATTCCAAAGTTGTTTGATTTTCCAATCCATAATGCGTACCAGATGTACTTGGAAAGCACCTTCTTACTCCACCTAGATCACATTCCAATCAATAACATTATTAGCATCAAGTATATATTTCTTTAGCAATGATACATGGAATACATTATGAACAGACATAGATGCAAGAAATGCAATCATATAAGCTACTCGACCAATCCAATCTAAGATTTCAAATGACCAATAATAGCAAGCTGCCAACTTTGAACAATTTCCCAACTTCAAGGAACTTTTGTTGGCCTTCACTTTCAATAATACATGGTCCCCCACTTTAAATTCCCTGTGAGTTCTTCCCTTATCAACATATCTCTTCTTCCTGTCTTGGGAAACCTTTAAATTTTGTTTTATTTTCAACATTTTCTCCTCCATTTCCCTAAGTAAATATAGCCCAACTATTGCTCTATTTGTTGGGTTGTCCCAACTTATCGGTGTGTTTCACTTTCTTCCATAAAGTGCCTCAAATGGGCTCATCTTTAGAGATGTTTGGTACCCATTGTTGTAATAAAACTCTACTAAGTGTAGTTAGTCTTCCCATTTTGATGGTTTATCCATCACATACATCCTCAACATATCCTCAACCACTTGATTCACTCTCTTTATTTGTCCATCTGATTCTAGATGATAAGTTGTACTAAAATTCAAATTTGTTCCAAATCCATTAAATAATCCCTTCCAAAAATTTGAGGTAAATTTTGGATCTCTGTCAGACACAGTTTTCTTGGGTGTACCATGTAATCGAGCAATTTCTCTCATATAAACCTCAGCAATGGTGGATGCCTTGTGAGTGAGCTTTACTGGAATAAAATGGGTAGCTTTAGTAAACTTATCCACCACTACCATGATAGAATCATGTTGCTTGTTTGTTCTGGGAAGTTTGGTGATGAAATCCATTGTTACAACTTCCAATTTCCACTCAATAATGGGTAATGGTTGTAGAAAACTAGTTGGGTTTCTATGCTCATCCTTTACCTTTTGACATTCCAAACATTTGGCAATAAAATCAAAAACTTCTTTCTTCATGTCTAGCCAATAATATTGGCTCTTGACAACTCCAATAGTTTTCTGATAACCCGGGTGCTGAGCATAAGTTACATTATGCATTTCTCTCAATATCATATTTTTCAATTTCTGGGAATTTGGTACATAAATCTTTCCCCTGTACATGAGAATTTAATCATTATCTAGCTTATATTATTCAATTTTCTGCTGCAAAATACCTTGTTATAATTTTGCCACTAATTCATTGTATTGCAAATCTGATTTTTCAGCCTCCAAAATTTTGTCTTTCAATTTTGATTGGTACATGTTAATAGTTGTAGCATGAAAATCGTGCACTCTTCTGTTGAGTGCATCAGTCACTTTGTTCTCTTTCCCCTTGATATTATTTATATCAAATTCATATTCACTGAGAAATTCTAACCATCTGCTTTGCCTATCATTTAGAGTTGGTTGATCAAATAAATATTCCAGACCATTATGGTTTGTCCTCAGCTCAAACATTTTCCCCATGGGGTAGTGTATCCATTTCATCAAGGCATGCACTATGGCTTCAAACTCCAAATCATGAGTGGCATAGTGTCTTTCATGCTCCTTTAAATTCATGGATTCATAACATACAACAAACCCATTTTGACTGAGCACTCCACCAGGTCCTTCTCTACATGCATCGATGCATACAATGAATTCTTCATTTGGATCTACAATACTTAAAATTGGATCCCTTGTTAATAATTTCTTTAAGTGTTGGAAACACTTTTCACAATCCAATGTCCACTAAAACTTCACACCCTCCTTTTGCAAGGAAGTGATTGGGTGTGCAATCTTTGAGAATCCTTCAATAAATCTCCTATAGTAGCCCAAAAGGCCCATGAATTATCTGACCTTTATCACATTCTTTGGTGCTGACCATCCTCTAATGGCTTCTATCTTCTCAGGATCCACTGCTATCCCTTCCTCTAAAATGATAAGTCCCAAATAATGAATTTGCTTCTAATAAAATGAACACTTGCTCAATTTGGCATACAATTGATGCTCCCTTAATACTTGTAATGCCATCCTCAAATGTTGTTCATGCTCTTCCTATGACTTAGAATATATAATAATGTCATCTAAAAATACAATGACAAACGTGTCTAAGTATTCTCTAAATATACCATTCATTAAACACATGAAAATAGTTGGTGAATTTGATAATCCAAAGGGAACCCCCGTGAACTCATAATGACCATACCTTGTTCTGAAAGCAGTCTTGTTGATGTGTTCTTCTTTAATTCTTACTTGATGATAAACGGACCTAAGATCAATCTTGGATAATATTTTCTCATCTTTCATCTGATCAAAGAGGTCATCGATCCTTGGAAAATGATACTTATTCTTCACAATTACCTTGTTCAACTACCTAAATTCAATGCATAGTCTCAATGTTCCATCCTTCTTCTTCACAAATAAAACTGGGGCACCCCAAGGTTACACACTTGGGAATATATACCCCTTCTTCAAGAGCTCTTCAAGTTACATTTACAACTCCTTCAATTCTAGTGTACTCATCTTGTAGGGAGTCTTGGATACAGGAGTTGTTGTAGGAATCAAATTTATGGAGAAATCAATGTCTATTTTAGGGGGTAATCTCGGTATTTCCTTAAACGCATATTCAAACTCTTTTAGTACTCCATAATATTCAATATTGGACACCTTATCTTTAGGTGTCTCTTCCATATGTGCTGCAAATATTTTCACCCTCTTCTGTAACAATTCTTCAGCTGCAATGTTAAAATTTCTCTGATGGTTATTGCCCTGGGAATTCCTTGCAATGTTGTTAGGTTCCCTTCCTCATCCAAGCAAGTAAATTCCTTGTTATGACAATCTAGGACAACATGATGTTGGTCCAACCAATCTATCCAAATTAGATAGTCATAGGAACCTAAAGGCAAGATGTTTAAATCTTCCATGGTGTTCAGTCCATTCATGTCCATAATACATGACTTAACCATCTCATTAGCGTTTCTTTTGGCTCTGGTAGCCATTTGCACCAACCGATATTTTCCATTATTGCTTCTTGTAAAATTCAAACTTTCCACCATCTTAGGATCTATATAACTATGAATAACTCATGAATCAATTAAAATAACAATTTTTTGGTTGTTGATCCTACCTTCCACTTCAATCATATGTGATTGATACTTTGCTTACTTGTTGTCCAGGGATGCATAGATCCTTGGTACATTTATGCCCATATCCTCCACTATTTCATCTGGTTGTACATTTTGAACAGTCATCACTTTTTCACCTTTGTGAGGACAATCTATGAACTTATGATCTCCTTTACAATCCCAACATTGAATAGGTGGTTGCCTTGGCCTTTGACCCCTTGTCTCAATCGTTCTGGGTTCTCTAGAAGTTGGTTGTCCCTAAGGATTATTTATGAATAATGGAGGCTTAGTTCCCTTCTTCCTCTGATCCATCTTGAATTTATTTTTGTCTTCCCAAGATTTTTGGAAAGTTGGCCTTGATTTTTGTTGATCATATAGGCGTTTAGCTCACCTCAATAATATTGTATTTTGTCACTGGAAATCCACTCAAATACCTATGAATCTTAACTATCTCATCCTTTTTGAAAGACACATACTTCAGCAGTTCTAAAAACCTTCTTTCATATTCATCTATGGTCATACTCCCAAACTTGAGTTCAAAGAACTCYTTCATTTTCTTGTCATAGTATCTCTTAGTCAAGTATTTCTTTTCAAAATACTTCTTGAATTCCCTCCAAGTATTTTTTTTCTCTCTAATGTGCTTCACTTGCACAAGATGATCCCACCACATGGATGCCCTTCCTTTGAGTTGATAGATGGAAATTCTTCCTTTTGCATGAGAATAATAATTATGCAATTGAAAATGCTTTCTCATGCCCAACAACCATTTCTTTGCATCTTCATCCTTCTTGTGCTCACCATCAAATGTAGGAGGTTTCATTTTTTTCATTTCTCCTTGCAACTCATCCACCCCATACCCCTTATGATTCCTGACATGGGATGTACTTGAGCTGCTATGTCCTCTCTTATTGGAATGCATCAGGGAGTGATGTTGATGTCTGCTAACACTTCTTGTTCTTATTTTCACATCAGGAGACATGTGACTTCCTGATTTTCTTCAGCCACTCTCCTTCTCCAATTTATTTTCTATTATACTCAAGCTCTGCATTAAATTCATGTTGAAGTCCTCCTACTGATCCTTGGCTCTCATAATCCTTTCATTATCAGTTTTATGGATTTGGACATCCTTCTGCAATTTTTTAATGGTCTCTACCATATTCATGTTTTCATCCCTTCCTTCTCCATGTCCATTGGAGTTTGTTCCTTCAATGCCCGTATGGAAATCCATCCCTCTGATATCATATTCTTGATTGTAAGACCCCTATGCATATTCCATTCCTCCTACACTCGATTTTGATCCTTCTCTAATCGAGTTGTTTTTAAATATTCAAAATGTGCAGCCAACATAACTTTGTCAGGCTAACTATTTCAACAATTTCATGAAAAATATGAACCATTTTGGTTCAATAATATATCAGAATTCTTTCTTCTGGTTTCTTGAAAAATTGATTTCCTAGATCAATTATTTGGGTGAATAATTATATTTTTTGGTCCAATACCTTTCCAACTCCTGTTTCCATGCTTAATTATGAGTCTTGAGCAGAAGGTTATGGTTATTTGAAAATTGTCCATTCATTTTTTTGTTCACTCTTCAACTCGATGCAAATCTGCGTTGTAATTATGAATTTTTGCAATTACTCCATTGGATTTTTTGTAGAATCTCGATTGGGTTTCATAATATAAATATCTTGGACGATCATTAGAAATCTCTCGCTGGGCTCTTTCATTTGAGCTGCAAAGACTAGTACACTCTATTCTCATGGTTTTTGAGTAGCTAAAAATGTTTTTAAGGGCCTAAAAAATGTACTACAAAAAGATGACCCTCAAATAGTATAAAATTTCATGGAAATTCATTGGTTTTATATTGTTGTACACCATCCAAATGACTTCGCATGCACAAATTTGAACCTGTATGCCCATGTTTAACATGTGCAACAACACCATAAGGTAGCACATTCTCTGCTCACCTATAATCAATGTGGATCACTTCTCTGTCGCACCAATAATTGGTGCACACTACTTTTGTGTCGCATGCCAGTATCCACCGTGCAAAATTTTGGTTCTTGCACAAATACATGTTGCACACAGTTTTTTATATTCCTCACTAATATTTCATGTGCATTTTACTCTACGTGTTGCACCATGAAAAAGTTTAGTATGCCCCCAATCCGCACTAGTACTCAGTGTGCACCATTAACTAAACTGTCGCGTGACAGCATATACCCACATTGCATGCACACTAGGAAAATTTCTCTGTGATCTGCCAATACTGCACACACCATCCGCACCATTATTATGCGTGTGCACACCGCATGTGCTAGTATTTTTTTTCTGCGCAGCGCCAATTTTAAGTGCGTAGACCTGCGTGCTAATATTGTTTTTTCCACGTAGTGTCAAATTTAAGTGTGCACACCCGCTTGCCAATATTTTTCCACACAGCGCCAAATTTTAGCACATGCACCCACATGCCAATATTTTTCTGCGTTGCACCAAAATTTAGCGCGCGCACCCGCATAGTCATATTTTTCTGTGCAATGCCAAATTTTGGCACGTGCACCAGCACGCCAAAAAAATTTCATGTAGCACCAAATTTTAGCACGCACACCCGCACGCCAATATGTTTTCACATATCACAAGCTTTTCACTGCACATCATGCATTTTTAGTGTGCCCACTTGCTCACATTCATTTTTATGTACATCAATTCCTCATGAATTATGTTGCAAAAATTGGGGCTTTTGCCTAACTTTTTCCCAATTTTTACCGTAGACATTTTGCAACTATAAAATTTGTTCAATTTCACCCTGATAACACCAATTCAACTTTTTCAACAACAAATCATTGTGGGTTGACATTTCTGGAACAAATTTTTCCCAAACTCAATTCACAAATTGAGAATTTTAATCAACTAATATCGCTCCATCTGTCATGCCTTCCCCGTAACTTCAAATTCAACCAATTTCATGAATGAATTTGTTAAAACATATATTAAATTGAGAATTTCTCACTACTTGGCCAAATTTCTCAATTTTCCCATGAATTTAACAACAGAAATTAGGACTTTTTTCCAATTCCATGCAATTGCTATTACTTTTTACCATGGACACTCTGTAACTTGAATTGTTTCCCAATTCTAGGAAATTGTTGTTACTTTTTACCATGGACACTCCGTAACTTTAATTTTGGCCACTTCGAAATAAATCCTCTGTGAAATTTCGCTTCAACTCAACTTGCTCAGCCCATCCAAGCTCAGTGTTGAAAACTAAAGCTCTGATACCATATTGTAACATCCCCATCATTCAATTGGGCTATACCATGTAAACATTTTCAAACTATATATAAATAAAAGCATATGCACACATAAAATCTTGCAGAACTTTATATATAAAAATCAAAACATACAAATACATTCTGTAAATGCACATATTCATATAGAATGACAATAAAAATATACATGCAACACACACAAAAATAACCCATAAAAATAAATGCATACATAATAATGCAGCATGTAATTTAACACAAAATGGACACTTATCTTGTAAAAATGTCACCAACTCCGTGCAAACCTTTCCATGAGCTTCCCAGCTTTAGACCACATTGCTCATCACTCTCAGTAGTGGGTCACCCTCAAGCTGGGACTAAACACCACCCGGGTAAGGGGATTCCTAACCAGGATGATGTATCACAAACAATAGGAACGACTCTGTCACATGTGCCAACTCAAACTAATAGCCTATAGTCCCTCATTCCCCACATGTCTGTCCCATCCCAGGAAGTGTGCCCCTTCTCTGCTCAACAGTTGCTCGACTACCCCACTTCCCTTCCAGGGCTTCAACAACAAGTGGGACAAGAAGTCTCAGATCCCTATAGCTGCAATTTAGCACCTTCAGGAAATCAATTCCCAACAATTCTCTCACCCAGAGATAATTTCTCACGGTCCTGACAACCTGCCTCTTCAGTTTGGTTCCCAAGCTAACTAGGTATAGGTACAGGTACAAATATGGATATGAAAACATGTATAGGAAGGTACCAAGGTTAGTTGAATGAGTGAGCGAATGATGATGGAATTATTGCAAAATGAACTAAGTCTAAGCCATGTGTATGCATGTTCCGAACTTGACACTTATCATGTTGGGAGCTACTTTGTCCCACTTGTCCCCATCCTAAGAACTTAAAATAAAATAATTATCCATACTTTATACTTTAAGGAATATTAATATAATATTCCTTTTTGGCTTAAGCTCCCTAGCTTAGCCTTTTTCCTTAACTTTTAGCCCCCCCTTTCCCTAACTAGTGGATTTTAGTCCCCCATTCTCTTTTATCATGGTCGGTCTACACGTAGAGATGTATTTTATATTAATGATAAGACATATACAAAAATAGGCTCATTGGACTTTAGCATTTAGGCTCTCTGGCCTAATCAAAACATAAGTCTCCTAGCTTATAATAACTAGCTCGCCAGCCTATAAAATCCAACATATACACAAAGGCTTTGTTGGGCTCTAAAGATGTCCTAAGAACAACCTTAGTCAAACATTAATTTATCAATCGAGGATTCGTATTTTCTTTCAATAATGTCAGCAAAGTCTATGCAGATAGTCACAGAGGTTTAAATCATGTAGATAATTCAGCTAAAGTAGATCTAAGTCTATCTAAATTACCGCAATAATCAAGTTCTTGACTCATTCATTAAAAACTTCTAAAACTAATAACTCACTCAACATAATTGTAATCTAAACAATAACACACCATAAATCAAAGTATCAATCGATTTACTGAATTCATTTATCTAAGAAACTGTAATTTAATCTACAAAAACACTTAATGAATCAATCTCTCAATGATTGTTTAACCTACTAGAAAGGAACATCGAATTACTGAATATTTAAGAAGGAACAACAAATGCGAATTATGTGAAAGGAACAACAAATGCAAATTTTATAAAAGGAAGAGCGTATGCAAAAATGAAAGGAATTCACAAGCGATAAGCTAACAATAATTGGAAATGGAAGAACAATTGATACTCTTCAAATGGAATATCTATTCTTTGCAAATGAACAACATAACCAATTCATAAAATAATCAACACACTCACGAATTTATCTTAAGTGTTGCAAGGAAATTCAAATCACATAACTAAAACATAATTAATACGATTACAGATAAGACAATAGCTCCTTCTGACTGGGCCCACGGTCTTCAGAAGATACTACTACTAAAAACTTAGTACACAGGGATGATCAAAACACTTGAAGCTTTCATTAATTCCATAACTGATAAATCATTTACAATGGATTGTTATACAGAATATCAACAATTAAGAGATATGAATGCTTGGATAAATTTCTTCATTTTTTCTCTATTGTTCACTATCCTTTATATATTACAATGAAATAAGTACATTAAGCTATCTTGACGATTGAGAGATTCTCATGATTTCTTTTACTATTTATGAAGATTACAAGATAAAGAGTCAATCTTCCTTTAAACTGTTTTATGCCTAATTTCTTTGATATTCATTGGCCTATGCATCTTCATGATCCTCTTAACTATCTTGAGTTAACAACAATTGTTCATTTTATGCATAAAATCAAAACAATTCAAACCAAAATTTAGGAAATATCTAATATCATTCAATAATATATCTAAAATACATTTTAATCATTTTCCTACCTAATTACTTCAAATTAATCGAAAAGTTAGCAAAGAATATATCACAAACCATAGTAATAAGGAGAATAATTATATTGTTTTCTCAACTCAACATAGCCCCCAGCTTACGTTTTTGCATGTCCTCATGCAACAAGAGAGTTTACATGTAAATCAATGATACTAAAGGGAGGAGAGGTTTCTTCTCTAGGTCTTAGAAATCCATTCTTACCTTTAAGCTCTTCAAAAGCAACATCTTCCCTTTTCTTATGAATTTCATAATCACTCTAATAACCCTATGGAGGATACAAAATAATAGGAGGATTGTACCTACATCCAATCCAGGAAGGTCCTGCATCCATGATCATTCCAGCATACCTCTCTAATCTAAAAGTGGTTGCGTGAAATTTATGAAATCAAATGGTTCCCTATTCTTTACTTCATTTGAAGAGACATCCCATCTTAATTTGGCAACAGAAAGGGATTCTTCTTTAATCTCTCTAAAATAATATAGACCTGAATGTACAACATGCCTATGGATAGGGGCTAAAGATTCCACAACCTTCTCCCTTTTCATGAATTCTCTATGTTGCATAATGGTATCAAAGGATTAGGAGGTTCCCCTCTAATCCATAGGTCTACTCCTTTCTCCCTTTTCATGAAAACGTTATGTGCTTTAGCTCACCTAGTTTGATTTTTGGCATAAGACAAGAATGCCTGAAACTGTATGTCCCCAGTGAAAGGATTGGGATTCTCTTTTATGTTTCCTTCTAGGATGAAGTTGTGAAGATATAGTTCACACAAAAAGTATTGCACTCCATTCTCTTGTTATTTAAAACATGAAACAAAATAAGAAACAATGGTGAAATCAGAAGGTGTGCCTTCCCTAATAGATTTTACTTTCAATAATATATAACATTCTAATAAAAACATGGCATAATTAGTAGTAGGGGCTCTACAAGATAACATATCAGAATAAATAGAGAAAATTTCATTGATTTGTTCTGAAGCTCCATCGAGATGGATCTGTACCTTCTTCACCTTTTCTTTATCTTTTATGAGCTCAACAAAGGTCTCATTCGTAGTTGTTGACATGGCTCGAAGTTGTCTAACAAATTTTTTATGTTCTAACACTATTACCATTTCACTTTTGCATTGAGTTAGGGTTTGTTGGGATTGTTCTATTTCTGCTTCCAACCTTTTAATAATGGAATCCTGCTCAGGAGAGTGAAATACTTCCTTAGTCTGAACAATTGTTTCTATTGTTGTTGGAGCCTCTGTCTGAGTTTCTATTTAAATTGTTTCCAAAGGAGCATGCAATTTTGTTTGTATTCCAACAAAATTGGTATGAACTATCCTTCTAGGAAGTAGATTTTTTCCCTGTACTCTATCCCTCTTATATTTCTTCTTCTCATGGCCTTTGTCATCTTGTTCCAGTTGCTTCCTAAGTTGTCTAATTGTTTCTTTTAATCTGCCAACTTTTTGTTTCAATAATTTTATTTTCTTAACCCTTTTCCTCAATATCTTGTTTTCATGTTTTATTTTTTTGATTTTGTTTTTGCCTTTTCCTGTTGTTTCTTCCTGTCTATGGGGAATTTCAAGGTCTTCCCCACCTTGATCAACTGGTAACTACTTCCCTATATCTTCTGGGTGCTCTTATTGTTCTAAATAATCGTTCTCATCGAATTGGGGTTCTGGTTGTTCTATTCCTTCAGGAGATGGCATCTGCATATCAAGAATATCAAAGACAGGGTTTGAATGAGAAGAAGTTGGAGCTTGGGGTTCTCCAGATCTGTCTAAATTTTTGGTGAGTGATATCCCTAAATTTTCCAATACTTGGGCCATCTCTTCGTCATAACTTCTGAATAAATCATCCTTTTGTTCTGTAGGGGTTTCATGTGATGGTTGTTCTGTCTATACAGTTTCCTGAGTGTTTTCAGGTTGTACTGTATTTTTACCCCTTCTTCTTTTCACAGTGGAGGTTTCAGGAATAGAAATTTTTCTCTGTATATTCTTCTTTGATGTTCCTGCTTGTATGTTATGAGTTTATGCCAACTGAATGGGGACTTCTTCCATTTCAGGTTGGGGTACTGGAATTTCAATTTGGGCATTGTCTCCTTCTATCTAGGTTGCCTCAATACCCTCTGGGGGAATTTCATGGTAGATTTCAGGTTGCTCAATTTGTAGGGGTCTATCGGGCTCAATTAAGTATCCCCAAGTTATTTTTGTATGGTTTAAGGCCTTTTTACTATCAATTTTATTAACCCATGGTGACTAATTACATTGGTAGGGTCTTTGGCCTTCCGGGTCCTTCCGACGACTTCATGTAGTATGGCATTAAAAAAGAATGGTAAATTTATCACTGACCTTTGTTTTAATGATGCAAGTAGTTTGAGGTGCTGTTGTCTCACCACGTCATATCACCCATCACATGTGATATATCTATGTATCACGCCTTCTATCTCCCTCCATGGCTTTTTGAGAGCAGTGGCATTGAGTCCTTTCCCCTTTTTGTCTAATTCTTCTCCTGGTTTGACGAAGGACTCCACAACCTCCTTGAGTGTTGTGTATTTCTCGTTCCATTTTGTTCCCTCATTTGGGACGCATGTTACCTCAGCTATAATTGCATCAGTAACCATAATTTGTATGCATCAAATTACTAAGAATCGCCTCTGTAAGTTTTGGAAAATTGTTAGCGTGACATTTATGTCAAATCCCTTCAATTTGTTGAAGTATTTTGTCCACCCTAGATGGTGTATAATTTCCCTTGCTTGGTCAATTAATTGCAACAATGTGGGCTTGTGGTGGATGCTTTGGTCACTCATGGATTTTGTAAACATGTCATCACCTCTATCGTTCCCAACTAAAAACTTAGTTAGACCATCCTGTGAGAAAATATTACTAGAAATGGTAGTAATTACAGAACAACAAATGTATATAGAAATACAAATTTTCCCATTAATTTTAATCATTATGATCTATCGATAAATGTGCAGAATATTTGCCCCATGGTAAATGAAAAGGTCAATCTCGACCGTCGATATGTGTGAGTGTAATGATGGTGGTCAGTCAAGTGAGGGATAATAACTATGCCATCGCCGCTGGGAGAACGATCATTAATAATTTTCAAAGAACTTTAATGTTAATCATGAATGATAATCACACCTTTTTGTGGGAATTACGAGTTCAAATACCAATGTTCAAATATGTTTAAGGAGGAATATTCTGAGTAGTCTAAATTTGTTCATGTTTTATAAATATGACATGTGCCATAACTTTGTTACTTTCCCTTGTGTTGAATATAACCGGAATGATAACCACTTTTTTGTTTTAAGAAAGGAGGTCTAGGAACACAAAAACAACTTAGCATATAAAAAAATAAACTTCCATACCACAGGCAGAGCCG
>JZKD02S1980728.1:40706-62671 GCA_000966675.3 Picea glauca | reverse complement strand
TCCAGTGTTGTCAAATGTCGACATCACCTCAGCCCATTTCGTAAAGTAATCGACGACTACAATAATGTAACCATGCCCCCTGGCTGAGTGAGGGTGACATGTCATGAAATCGATGTCCCATTTTGCAAAGGGACCAACTGAGACCACAGGGTGAAGAGGAGCGGGATGTGACCATATCTTCTGATTATAGGTCTGGCAAGCATGGCATTTCTGAATGGCGATGATGCAGTCGTTAAACAAAGAAGGCCAAAAATACCCTGCTCGTAAGATCTTCTAGGCAGTAGCATACCCAGACATATGCCCACCACATGCTCCAGAATGGAAGTCATTTAGAGCTTTCTCGGCTTCGTTGAACGTTAGGCAACGTTGAAAAATAGAGTCAATCCCATGATGATAAAGAGTATCCCCGAGGATAATGTATTGACGAGCTTGATAGCGTATGCGATGTCGGTCAGTACTAGACAAAGTTGGCCAGAAAGTTTGGTTTTGGAGATATATAATGATATCCCCATACCAAAGATCATCGGTGCTAATAAGGAAAAGAGATTCATCGGGTAATGAATCCGCTGCTATGATTTCCATTTCAGAATGGGGAAAGTCGCATATCAACTCAGCAAAAACTAAGGACTTCTTGGACTTGGCACGTTCGAATTCCAGGTCAAACTCTTGGAGAATCACAATCCATTTGGAGTATTTTCCCCCTAGAAATTGACGTGTCATAATGTATTGCATAGGGTTGCGATGATAAATCACCGTAGTCTTGCGCGAGAGGATATAGTGCCGGAAGTGTTGGACGGCTTGAACAACAGCCAAGGCCAATTTTTCGACATGTAAATACTTGATTTCAGTAGGTGTTAGACTTCGACTCAAGTAGTAGATATCATGTTTGTCATTAGCATCATCCTCTTGGACAAGAACCATACCAATAGTGTACTCCAAGGCAAAACGATAAAGGAAATAATCGCGACTGTAATTAGGGGGAAAGAGAAGCGGAGCACGTGTTAGGGACAATTTCAAAGCTTCAAAAGAATTGTTGGCGATGGTATCCCAGACGAACTCTGAATCCTTTTTTAGAAGCCACGTAAATCCACGAGTTATCTCGGTGTAATTCAGGATAAAATGATGAAGAAAGTTTGCTTTCCCCTGCAAACTTTGTAACTGGCGAAGTGTAGAAGGAGGAGGGATATTAAGGATCACCTCAACGTTTAAAGGATCCACCCGGATCCCCTGATGTGAAACGATAAAACCTAGAAGGCGATCAGATTCCACGCAGAAAACACACTTATCAGGATTCAAACGTATATGGTAGAACCAACAGCGGACGAAAATGGCTCGGAGGTGTTTTGGGTGATCAACTCGGCGCATTGAGTGAGCAGGTAAATCGTCCAAATATGGTTGAACGATGTGCTTGATATCATGGAAAGCATAAGACATAGCGCGTTGAAAAGTTGTGCCAACGTTCTTGAGACCGAAAGGAAGTTTTCGATAGGCAAAAGTACCCCAAGGACAAATAAAAGCAGTCTTATGTTGATCCTTGGGAACAATGTTGATTTGATTATACCTGGAGAAACCATCCATGAGAGAAAAGATTTCACTTTCGGCGCAATCGTCGACAATCTGATCGACAAAGGGGGTAGGAAAGTTGTCTTTGGGACAAGCTTTGTTGATATCCCTATAATCAATGCATACATGAATGGTGCCTTGTTTCTTGTCAATCGGGACAATATTGGAAACCCAGTCTGTGAGATCCACCAGATAAATAAAGCCGACNTCTAGGCAGTAGCATACCCAGACATATGCCCACCACATGCTCCAGAATGGAAGTCATTTAGAGCTTTCTCGGCTTCGTTGAACGTTAGGCAACGTTGAAAAATAGAGTCAATCCCCTGATGATAAAGAGTATCCCCGAGGATAATGTATTGACGAGCTTGATAGCATATGCGATGTCGGTCAGTACTAGACAAAGTTGGCCAGAAAGTTTGGGTTTGGAGATATATAATGATATCCCCATACCAAAGATCATCGGTGCTAATAAGGAAAAGAGATTCATCGGGTAATGAATTTGCTACTATGATTTCCATTTCAGAATGGGGAAAGTCGCATATCAACTCAGCAAAAACTAAGGACTTCTTGGACTTGGCACGTTCGAATTCCAAGTCAAACTCTTGGAGAATCACAATCCATTTGGAGTATTTTCCCCCTAGCAATTGACGTGTCATAATGTATTGCATAGGGTTGCGATGATAAATCACCGTAGTCTTGCGCGAGAGGATATAGTGCCAGAAGTGTTGGACGGCTTGAACAACAGCCAAGGCCAATTTTTCGACATGTAAATACTTGATTTCAGTAGGTGTTAGACTTCGACTCAAGTAGTAGATATCATGTTCGTCATTAGCATCATCCTCTTGGACAAGAACCATACCAATAGTGTACTCCAAGGCAACAAGATAAAGGAAATAATCGCGACTGTAATCAGGGGGAAAGAGAAGCGGAGCACGTGTTAGGGACAATTTCAAAGATTCAAAAGCATTGTTGGCGATGGTATCCCAGACGAACTCTGAATCCTTTTTTAGAAGCCACGTAAATCCACGAGTTATCTCGGCGTAATTCAGGATAAAATGATGAAGAAAGTTTGCTTTCCCCTGCAAACTTTGTAACCGGCGAAGTGTAGAAGGAGGAGGGAGATTAAGGATCACCTCAACGTTTAAAGGATCCACCCGGATCCCCTGATGTGAAACGATAAAACCTAGAAGGCGATCGGATTCCACGCAGAAAACACACTTATGAGGATTCAAACGTATATGGTAGAACCAACAGCAGACGAAAATGGCTCGGAGGTGTTTTGGGTGATCAACTCGGCGCATTGAGTGAGCAGGTAAATCGTCCAAATATGGTTGAACGATGTGCTTGATATCATGGAAAGCATAAGACATAGCGCGTTGAAAAGTTGTGCCAACGTTCTTGAGACCGAAAGGAAGTTTTCGATAGGCAAAAGTACCCCAAGGACAAATAAAAGAAGTCTTATGTTGATCCTTGGGAACAATGTTGATTTGATTATACCCGGAGAAACCATCCATGAGAGAAAAGATTTCACTTCCGGTGCAATCGTCGACAATCTGATCGACAAAGGGGGTAGGAAAGTTGTCTTTGGGATAAGCTTTGTTGATATCCCTATAATCAATGCATACATGAATGGTGCCTTGTTTCTTGTCAATCGGGACAATATTGGAAACCCAGTCTGTGAGATCCACCAGATAAATAAAGCCGACTTTCAGAAGTTTCTCGACTTCGAGCTTTATAGCAGCCTCTTTACGTGGGTGAACTAGACGAAGGCATTGCCAGATGGGTTTAGCGTCAGGGTATGTCTTTATCTCATGTATCACAATCTCAGGGTCGATACCCGAAATTTCTTCGTAGCTCGAGGCGAAGATGTCACAAAACTCTTTGAAAAGGGATGTGTAGGTGACGACTTCATCAGGAGAACACAAAGCTCCAATATGGACATTTTCGACAATCCCAGGTTTGATGGATATGTCAAGGGGAATAGTGGGCGATATATTGCTTAAGTTCCCTTCGGAAAACACATCGTGTGCAGACTTGGGAATAGTCGAGATGACAACAACGGTCGATGGGGTTGAAATCCGTTGATAGTTCTCAAGGGTATGCTGCTCCAGAAAGAGAATGGAACGATGATGGCCATCGTCCCAAGGGGTGTCCTCCATGACGGACATGATCATCTCATTAGTGGGAAAAATAACATGAAAAGGATCGAGAGACAACTCACCAAGAGAGGCGGTAGAATGCGTTGCCGATTGAATGGCCTAATAGGCGGATTCGACCGGACTTAACGGCATTGCGTCGCCGTAACGAAGATGATCTCTAGGGTCAAGTACTATCCAGGGGTCGTGAGACACAAGAAGTTTGTGAGGCAAGGTGGAGATCATGTTGATGGAAGCAACAAAAGAGCATGGAACATCGGGCGGTGGAATGGGGAAAGTACCCATTAATGAAGATTCCTTGAGGAGGCCTACACCGACGTTCTCATAACCCGATGGGGTTTTAGCGATAAATGGTACGTTCCCAGTACGAGTATCAAAATAAAGAAGGCTAGTTGGTCGACACAACTGCGCGCATGGAATCGATCCAGCTGCGGCTAAGTAGAAGATTGTAACCAAGGGGAGCGTCAAAGACTTCCACTTCGACTTGGATTGTTTTACCTTCTAATGTGATGGGCAACAAGGGAAGGACACCGCAAGGCTTAAAATCGGAGCCGTTGAAGGCTTTAAGAGTATTATGGGATTCATTCAAAGAAGGATATCCAATGGCTTTCCAATAAGCAAGAGACATAAAACACGTCGAGGCACCCTCATCGATAATGGTTTGGAAAATGTTTTTGTCAGAGACAACCACTTGGATCTGGAACACAAGTTGAGGGGGTAACCTTGGAATGTGATCTTCCAAGTCAAAGATTATTAAATTCGTATCCGTTGGATCAATTCCACCGATAGCTTTCAACAGTGCCTTCCATTGTGTGGGACAAGTCTTAAGGACTTTGAGGGATGACATCACAGAAGGTGCTTGAGCCAGATCTTCAACAATGTTGTAGTTCTAGGCAGCACGAGCATGAGGATTGAAAGCTGATTTTCGAACAACGCCCTTTGGGGGGGGTTGCAGAACTGTGTCGAGGCTCGGTCGTTCGAGATGAAGAGGACCGTTGATAGGTGGAGTCGCGAGAGAGGGTTGTACCAAGGAAGGGGGTAAATCATCAACCTTCTCCTTAGAGGGAGAATAATCTTTGGCTCGAGTAGTGAGTGCAACATTGCTCTGCTTAGAATCGCTAGTACACATCAAAACATAGGAGGTGGTAGAAGATGAGGGTTGGTCATGGATGACCAACTGAGCCTGTTATTGAGATGGGAATGGTTGGGACAAGATAGCCAGTGCAGGTGGTTTTGGATCTCCTTGAAGGAACTTAGTGACCTCGGCACGTCGTGGAAAATCCTTCGTGTAGTGATCATCACCACAGATAAGACAAGGGTATTGTGGTTTTCACTTATCCCGATCGTCAACAGGGGTAGTTTTGGTTTTCTCTGCTTGAGAAGTATTTTTTCCCTCCTTATTCTTACCCCTTCCCTTTTTAGATTTGTTTTTACCGGCAGGGGTAGATTGAACTGCATTTACCTCAGAAGTCTTTCCGGTGGGAGGGGTAGGATACATAGCATTTTGAACATTAGAAGAAGTAGATTTGGGGTTTGTGCTTGAAGCAAAATGTGGTTGGGCCTGGAAAGTGCCAATCACACCGTCAGCTGCATGCGAAGCAGCTGGAGTAGTTGAAGTGCTGGAAGTATTAGGACGAGGTAAGTCAAGTAGTAAATCGTAAAGGGTTCCCGTTTGTGAGTAAACGAGGTCAAGATATTGAGCACGACTTATAGCCTTCTCTTCCGTGACTACGCCACCCATGGCAATGTCACGACCGATGTCATTCACAAATGATTTGGTGAACCATTATTCCATCAACTGATCAGGGAGTTCGAGTTTAATAATACGTCGTCACCGTTGCCACTCATGACTGTGATCGGATATATGAGTGGCCTTGTTCTGTTTGAAATAAGTCAAAATCTCAGTCCCCATATCATAACGAATTGGTAACTAGTAGTGTGTGAGGAAAGCCATAGCTAGGGCGTTGAAGTCAGAGAAGAAACCTCGTGGAAATTCAATATACCACTTCACAGCAGAACTCCTGAGACTTCGTTGAAAAAGACGTAACCGAATAGAGTCATCCATCAACGAGTTGGATGAACACCATAGGTGAAAAGTCATAACGTGATTGTTTGGGTCCTCTCTCGCTTTTCCATCGAATTTAGGAATGTCCGATGGTAGCTTGGCTGGGATAGCAGGCCATTGGGGAGAGTGACGAATTAGATCATTTAAAATCCTTAACAAGTCTAGAAGATCCAAAGTGGCTATGAAGGGTAACTGTCGATTCACCTGTGGGTACTGGTGGCTTTGGGGAGGAAGCCTCGTCGGCAAACCAGTAGGACCATAAGCAATCTGCATATAATGTGAAGACTCAGGCAGATTCAATGGTGGTTGGAGAGGATAGTAGCTCATAGGATTATACCCTAGAACAGGGACTAGAGGTTGAGCATTCACCCCCCAAATGGGATTGAACGAACCTATATATGGTTGGCCCACACTAGGGGGTATTACAGATGCAGTTGGAAACTACTGCCCCCCAGTCAATTGAGGAGGATGTTGTATCAATTGATTCCAATACTGGGCCAAGGATGGATGAATGTTTTGCCCATAAGGTGGGGTCGGTCCTCCCATCGAAGGTGGTGTTCCAATTGGGGGTTGAGTTCCAATTGGGATTTGCATTCCAAAAGGAATTTGCTTGCTGAGAGGGGGTTGAGTCAGACCACCTTGGTGAAATTGTCCACCAACGTAAACTGGTAATTTGGAGTGAATGACAGAATAGTGCCACTAGGATTAAGACTGCCAGTGGAAGACGAAGAAGGTCCTCCAAAAGGAAAATGAGGGAGTGTTGGAATAAAACTGGGAAGATAGTTCCCAGAAGAAGAAGGACCACCAGGAGAGCCGGATGGAGTTTGCGCAGGAGTAGGAATGGAAGAATTCAATGCACGGTATCCGGGTGGTAGTGTCGGAGTGATGTTGGTCATTCACGGTGTGTTGATGGGAGCAAGACTAACTGTAGTAAACCCAGTTGGAACACTCGTAGTATCTGTGAGATGGGCCATTTCAGTAGGGACGGTAAAGTGATAAGTAGTAGTCAACGGTATTGTCTCTGGACTAGAGATTTCGGAAATCACAGGTGGGTTGATTTCGGAAATCACAGGTGAACCTGGACCAAAAAGGTCCCATCGGAAAACACCCGTAGACTAGAAAATATCTCGGCCTTCTATGCCTGAAAAGGGTCCAACTGGTGATCCAGAAGATGTAACAACTAAGTCTCCGGAAGAATTCAGTCGCATAAACGGTTGCTCAGAATCACGGTGAAGTCAAAAGTCCTCTCGAGTATTTGTAATTTGAAAATGTTCTAGAGAGTTAGTTCGTTCCACTTGTGGCGTGGTAACGACTGTGACTTCACTTTGCCGATGTGAGCCCTCAGGTGTACTTGTAGGCAAGGGTTGAGAACCTTCCAGATGCTCTGGAGATAAACCCTGCATTCTACGTGAATGACATGGAGGAGCTATTGTAAACGAGTGACAAACTTCACGTAGAAAATTGTATGGTCAACTTTGAGAAACAAACAACACACGCTAGTAAACAAAATCTAGGAAGAAACACTAAGCAAACAAGACCTTCTAATTCTGAAGTCACTAGTTGGTGATGAAATCCAATGTCGCAACAACGAGATGAGAAGGGGCTGGGCTAGGGTGGAAAAGTTACATTGACGACCTTCTTAACAGACTTACACCCTGGTGCAAGCTCCCACACATAATNAAGCTTTGTTGATATCCCTATAATCAATGCATACATGAATGGTGCCTTGTTTCTTGTCAATCGGGACAATATTGGAAACCCAGTCTGTGAGATCCACCAGATAAATAAAGCCGACTTTCAGAAGTTTCTCGACTTCGAGCTTTATAGCAGCCTCTTTACGTGGGTGAACTAGACGAAGGCATTGCCAGATGGGTTTAGCGTCAGGGTATGTCTTTATCTCATGTATCACAATCTCAGGGTCGATACCCGAAATTTCTTCGTAGCTCGAGGCGAAGATGTCACAAAACTCTTTGAAAAGGGATGTGTAGGTGACGACTTCATCAGGAGAACACAAAGCTCCAATATGGACATTTTCGACAATCCCAGGTTTGATGGATATGTCAAGGGGAATAGTGGGCGATATATTGCTTAAGTTCCCTTCGGAAAACACATCGTGTGCAGACTTGGGAATAGTCGAGATGACAACAACGGTCGATGGGGTTGAAATCCGTTGATAGTTCTCAAGGGTATGCTGCTCCAGAAAGAGAATGGAACGATGATGGCCATCGTCCCAAGGGGTGTCCTCCATGACGGACATGATCATCTCATTAGTGGGAAAAATAACATGAAAAGGATCGAGAGACAACTCACCAAGAGAGGCGGTAGAATGCGTTGCCGATTGAATGGCCTAATAGGCGGATTCGACCGGACTTAACGGCATTGCGTCGCCGTAACGAAGATGATCTCTAGGGTCAAGTACTATCCAGGGGTCGTGAGACACAAGAAGTTTGTGAGGCAAGGTGGAGATCATGTTGATGGAAGCAACAAAAGAGCATGGAACATCGGGCGGTGGAATGGGGAAAGTACCCATTAATGAAGATTCCTTGAGGAGGCCTACACCGACGTTCTCATAACCCGATGGGGTTTTAGCGATAAATGGTACGTTCCCAGTACGAGTATCAAAATAAAGAAGGCTAGTTGGTCGACACAACTGCGCGCATGGAATCGATCCAGCTGCGGCTAAGTAGAAGATTGTAACCAAGGGGAGCGTCAAAGACTTCCACTTCGACTTGGATTGTTTTACCTTCTAATGTGATGGGCAACAAGGGAAGGACACCGCAAGGCTTAAAATCGGAGCCGTTGAAGGCTTTAAGAGTATTATGGGATTCATTCAAAGAAGGATATCCAATGGCTTTCCAATAAGCAAGAGACATAAAACACGTCGAGGCACCCTCATCGATAATGGTTTGGAAAATGTTTTTGTCAGAGACAACCACTTGGATCTGGAACACAAGTTGAGGGGGTAACCTTGGAATGTGATCTTCCAAGTCAAAGATTATTAAATTCGTATCCGTTGGATCAATTCCACCGATAGCTTTCAACAGTGCCTTCCATTGTGTGGGACAAGTCTTAAGGACTTTGAGGGATGACATCACAGAAGGTGCTTGAGCCAGATCTTCAACAATGTTGTAGTTCTAGGCAGCACGAGCATGAGGATTGAAAGCTGATTTTCGAACAACGCCCTTTGGGGGGGGTTGCAGAACTGTGTCGAGGCTCGGTCGTTCGAGATGAAGAGGACCGTTGATAGGTGGAGTCGCGAGAGAGGGTTGTACCAAGGAAGGGGGTAAATCATCAACCTTCTCCTTAGAGGGAGAATAATCTTTGGCTCGAGTAGTGAGTGCAACATTGCTCTGCTTAGAATCGCTAGTACACATCAAAACATAGGAGGTGGTAGAAGATGAGGGTTGGTCATGGATGACCAACTGAGCCTGTTATTGAGATGGGAATGGTTGGGACAAGATAGCCAGTGCAGGTGGTTTTGGATCTCCTTGAAGGAACTTAGTGACCTCGGCACGTCGTGGAAAATCCTTCGTGTAGTGATCATCACCACAGATAAGACAAGGGTATTGTGGTTTTCACTTATCCCGATCGTCAACAGGGGTAGTTTTGGTTTTCTCTGCTTGAGAAGTATTTTTTCCCTCCTTATTCTTACCCCTTCCCTTTTTAGATTTGTTTTTACCGGCAGGGGTAGATTGAACTGCATTTACCTCAGAAGTCTTTCCGGTGGGAGGGGTAGGATACATAGCATTTTGAACATTAGAAGAAGTAGATTTGGGGTTTGTGCTTGAAGCAAAATGTGGTTGGGCCTGGAAAGTGCCAATCACACCGTCAGCTGCATGCGAAGCAGCTGGAGTAGTTGAAGTGCTGGAAGTATTAGGACGAGGTAAGTCAAGTAGTAAATCGTAAAGGGTTCCCGTTTGTGAGTAAACGAGGTCAAGATATTGAGCACGACTTATAGCCTTCTCTTCCGTGACTACGCCACCCATGGCAATGTCACGACCGATGTCATTCACAAATGATTTGGTGAACCATTATTCCATCAACTGATCAGGGAGTTCGAGTTTAATAATACGTCGTCACCGTTGCCACTCATGACTGTGATCGGATATATGAGTGGCCTTGTTCTGTTTGAAATAAGTCAAAATCTCAGTCCCCATATCATAACGAATTGGTAACTAGTAGTGTGTGAGGAAAGCCATAGCTAGGGCGTTGAAGTCAGAGAAGAAACCTCGTGGAAATTCAATATACCACTTCACAGCAGAACTCCTGAGACTTCGTTGAAAAAGACGTAACCGAATAGAGTCATCCATCAACGAGTTGGATGAACACCATAGGTGAAAAGTCATAACGTGATTGTTTGGGTCCTCTCTCGCTTTTCCATCGAATTTAGGAATGTCCGATGGTAGCTTGGCTGGGATAGCAGGCCATTGGGGAGAGTGACGAATTAGATCATTTAAAATCCTTAACAAGTCTAGAAGATCCAAAGTGGCTATGAAGGGTAACTGTCGATTCACCTGTGGGTACTGGTGGCTTTGGGGAGGAAGCCTCGTCGGCAAACCAGTAGGACCATAAGCAATCTGCATATAATGTGAAGACTCAGGCAGATTCAATGGTGGTTGGAGAGGATAGTAGCTCATAGGATTATACCCTAGAACAGGGACTAGAGGTTGAGCATTCACCCCCCAAATGGGATTGAACGAACCTATATATGGTTGGCCCACACTAGGGGGTATTACAGATGCAGTTGGAAACTACTGCCCCCCAGTCAATTGAGGAGGATGTTGTATCAATTGATTCCAATACTGGGCCAAGGATGGATGAATGTTTTGCCCATAAGGTGGGGTCGGTCCTCCCATCGAAGGTGGTGTTCCAATTGGGGGTTGAGTTCCAATTGGGATTTGCATTCCAAAAGGAATTTGCTTGCTGAGAGGGGGTTGAGTCAGACCACCTTGGTGAAATTGTCCACCAACGTAAACTGGTAATTTGGAGTGAATGACAGAATAGTGCCACTAGGATTAAGACTGCCAGTGGAAGACGAAGAAGGTCCTCCAAAAGGAAAATGAGGGAGTGTTGGAATAAAACTGGGAAGATAGTTCCCAGAAGAAGAAGGACCACCAGGAGAGCCGGATGGAGTTTGCGCAGGAGTAGGAATGGAAGAATTCAATGCACGGTATCCGGGTGGTAGTGTCGGAGTGATGTTGGTCATTCACGGTGTGTTGATGGGAGCAAGACTAACTGTAGTAAACCCAGTTGGAACACTCGTAGTATCTGTGAGATGGGCCATTTCAGTAGGGACGGTAAAGTGATAAGTAGTAGTCAACGGTATTGTCTCTGGACTAGAGATTTCGGAAATCACAGGTGGGTTGATTTCAGAAATCACAGGTGAACCTGGACCAAAAAGGTCCCATTGGAAAACACCTGTAGACTAGAAAATATATCGGCCTTCTATGCCTGAAAAGGGTCCAACTGGTGATCCAGAAGATGTAACAACTAAGTCTCCGGAAGAATTCAGTCGCATAAACGGTTGCTCAGAATCACGATGAAGTCAAAAGTCCTCTCGAGTATTTGTAATTCGAAAATGTTCTAGAGAGTTAGTTCGTTCCACTTGTGGCGTGGTAACGACTGTGACTTCACTTTGCCGATGTGAGCCCTCAGGTGTACTTGTAGGCAAGGGTTGGGAACCTTCCAGATGCTCTGGAGATAAACCCTGCATTCTACGTGAATGACATGGAGGAGCTATTGTAAACAAGTGACAAACTTGACGTAGAAAATCGTATGGTCAACTTTGAGAAACAAACAACACACGCTAGTAAACAAAATCTAGGAAGAAACACTAAGAAAACAAGACCTTCTAATTCTGAAGTCACTAGTTGGTGATGAAATCCAATGTCGCAACAACGAGATGAGAAGGGGCTGGGCTAGGGTGGAAAAGTTACATTGACGACCTTATTAACGGACTTACACCCTGGTGCAAGCTCCCACACATAATCATGGGTATACCCTCCAAGGAGCCCGAGTGATTTTGGTCAACGTCAATTCCAGGTACCATGAATACTTTCCTCTTCACAGTCACCTCGTGTAAGAACCTAGAAAGATAGGCCACTAAAGTTGCCACCAACAACAATAAATCCTGGGGGGACATTCGACAGTCCGATCCACACGCAAGGGCAGGGTATCTAGCCCGAAATCAACTCAAAAGGCTTCCACTCATCATTGTGGGTATACCTCCGAGTGATCCCCATAATATGTGCAATATCTACACTGATATCAACAAAGCAGGGTGAGTAACTCTGTCAATATCAATGTGACCTCGTGCTTGACCCTTGTGTGAGAAGGGCTTCCCAGGACAAGATGTTGCAAATGGAATTTAACACTCCCTAACACAAGATGCTATTGTGTGTTTTGTGATTTGGAGAGTGTATCTCACTTCCTACTCCAAAGCGCGAGCCTAGCTAAATGTTGGTGTAATAGAGCCCTAGAAAAGAGTTACTAGGTAAATTTTACAATTGCGTAGTGTTATTAAGAGTTGTTGTTTACTCAAAGGAAATGGAGATGAAACTTATGTTGTATGAATCTGACCCAACGATGCATGGATGAGAATGAAATATATCGATTTTCATGTAATGAATCCTATGTATGGGAGGGAGAGAGAATTTTTCCAGATCAAACTTTGAACTACAAGACACAATCTCCTTTAAAATGCAAATATAACAAATCACACATCAATAACAATTCTCTATTGTTTCTTTTTCAATAATTTCAACAATTGATTTTCAATGTTTTCGAAAACGAAAATGATTTTTGAAAGAAAAACCTTTGTTCACTTTTCAAAAAGGGCCCACACCATGATAGTGAGAGTACAGAAAATAAAAAACCAATGAACAAGCAATGATAAAAACCCAAATCACTCTTTCAATGAAAACAAAAATAACAAGCAAACCAATCTAGTGTTTTCAATTGCATAAGAAAAGTGATCTTTCAAACAATAAGAAAATAATGAAGACCAAGAAACTCAACTTTTAATCGATCGCCAGTCCTCAACCAAACAAGCACACTTATATTCCACAATCAGAGAGTATAGCTTTGCCAAGAAAAGTCAAGAAACGAAATTCAAGACAGAAGCGACAAGAAAATCCTTTGAAATCCTAAGACTGTCCATGCACGAAAATGAAGACAATAAAGACATCAATCACTGGTCCAAGAAACTCTTATGAGGCACCTAGACTGATCTAGGTAGTTGAAGATGCCAAAACTCAAATCCAAAACTTTGAAAAAATAAGTTCGCAGGCTGGCAATATTACATAGTGCGAGAATTAGTGATTCTTGTAGGTGGCCCTTGAGCAGAGTGCGAGAACCTCGCACTGAGCCTAAAGGTAGGATGCGAACTCTAAATATTCTCGCAGGCTACTGTGAAGTGTAGTGCAAGAACCTATGAAACTAGTCAATTTTGTGGAAAATGAAACAAAATTTGAAGAGGCCTCTGGACCCAGAGGGTCTATCAGGGTATCCTGAAGAATCAGAGATCGATATGAAAGGAGAAAAGTAAANCACTCGTAGTATCTGTGAGATGGGCCATTTCAGTAGGGACGGTAAAGTGATAAGTAGTAGTCAACGGTATTGTCTCTGGACTAGAGATTTCGGAAATCACAGGTGGGTTGATTTCAGAAATCACAGGTGAACCTGGACCAAAAAGGTCCCATTGGAAAACACCTGTAGACTAGAAAATATATCGGCCTTCTATGCCTGAAAAGGGTCCAACTGGTGATCCAGAAGATGTAACAACTAAGTCTCCGGAAGAATTCAGTCGCATAAACGGTTGCTCAGAATCACGATGAAGTCAAAAGTCCTCTCGAGTATTTGTAATTCGAAAATGTTCTAGAGAGTTAGTTCGTTCCACTTGTGGCGTGGTAACGACTGTGACTTCACTTTGCCGATGTGAGCCCTCAGGTGTACTTGTAGGCAAGGGTTGGGAACCTTCCAGATGCTCTGGAGATAAACCCTGCATTCTACGTGAATGACATGGAGGAGCTATTGTAAACAAGTGACAAACTTGACGTAGAAAATCGTATGGTCAACTTTGAGAAACAAACAACACACGCTAGTAAACAAAATCTAGGAAGAAACACTAAGAAAACAAGACCTTCTAATTCTGAAGTCACTAGTTGGTGATGAAATCCAATGTCGCAACAACGAGATGAGAAGGGGCTGGGCTAGGGTGGAAAAGTTACATTGACGACCTTATTAACGGACTTACACCCTGGTGCAAGCTCCCACACATAATCATGGGTATACCCTCCAAGGAGCCCGAGTGATTTTGGTCAACGTCAATTCCAGGTACCATGAATACTTTCCTCTTCACAGTCACCTCGTGTAAGAACCTAGAAAGATAGGCCACTAAAGTTGCCACCAACAACAATAAATCCTGGGGGGACATTCGACAGTCCGATCCACACGCAAGGGCAGGGTATCTAGCCCGAAATCAACTCAAAAGGCTTCCACTCATCATTGTGGGTATACCTCCGAGTGATCCCCATAATATGTGCAATATCTACACTGATATCAACAAAGCAGGGTGAGTAACTCTGTCAATATCAATGTGACCTCGTGCTTGACCCTTGTGTGAGAAGGGCTTCCCAGGACAAGATGTTGCAAATGGAATTTAACACTCCCTAACACAAGATGCTATTGTGTGTTTTGTGCTTTGGAGAGTGTATCTCACTTCCTACTCCAAAGCGCGAGCCTAGCTAAATGTTGGTGTAATAGAGCCCTAGAAAAGAGTTACTAGGTAAATTTTACAATTGCGTAGTGTTATTAAGAGTTGTTGTTTACTCAAAGGAAATGGAGATGAAACTTATGTTGTATGAATCTGACCCAACGATGCATGGATGAGAATGAAATATATCGATTTTCATGTAATGAATCCTATGTATGGGAGGGAGAGAGAATTTTTCCAGATCAAACTTTGAACTACAAGACACAATCTCCTTTAAAATGCAAATATAACAAATCACACATCAATAACAATTCTCTATTGTTTCTTTTTCAATAATTTCAACAATTGATTTTCAATGTTTTCGAAAACGAAAATGATTTTTGAAAGAAAAACCTTTGTTCACTTTTCAAAAAGGGCCCACACCATGATAGTGAGAGTACAGAAAATAAAAAACCAATGAACAAGCAATGATAAAAACCCAAATCACTCTTTCAATGAAAACAAAAATAACAAGCAAACCAATCTAGTGTTTTCAATTGCATAAGAAAAGTGATCTTTCAAACAATAAGAAAATAATGAAGACCAAGAAACTCAACTTTTAATCGATCGCCAGTCCTCAACCAAACAAGCACACTTATATTCCACAATCAGAGAGTATAGCTTTGCCAAGAAAAGTCAAGAAACGAAATTCAAGACAGAAGCGACAAGAAAATCCTTTGAAATCCTAAGACTGTCCATGCACGAAAATGAAGACAATAAAGACATCAATCACTGGTCCAAGAAACTCTTATGAGGCACCTAGACTGATCTAGGTAGTTGAAGATGCCAAAACTCAAATCCAAAACTTTGAAAAAATAAGTTCGCAGGCTGGCAATATTACATAGTGCGAGAATTAGTGATTCTTGTAGGTGGCCCTTGAGCAGAGTGCGAGAACCTCGCACTGAGCCTAAAGGTAGGATGCGAACTCTAAATATTCTCGCAGGCTACTGTGAAGTGTAGTGCAAGAACCTATGAAACTAGTCAATTTTGTGGAAAATGAAACAAAATTTGAAGAGGCCTCTGGACCCAGAGGGTCTATCAGGGTATCCTGAAGAATCAGAGATCGATATGAAAGGAGAAAAGTAAAACAAGAGAAAATGGCCACGGAAAAACACCAAAAGCCACAAGAAAATGAGATGATCCCTAGTGGAGTCGCCAATTTTGTTATCGGACTAATCGATAGGTGTGGACACTAACATATCTCCCTAGATCCACCTGGATTTAGAACAAAACAAGAAAGGACATGACTCTTTCCCTAAGTTTTGACCATTGAATTAGCTAGTAGGAAGTAACAAGTAACATATCTTTATATCGCTTCCTAGGGTCTCTGTTGCTCCCGCTTCACTTCGGTGCTCTCGTGAGGTCAAGACCAAGACAACACAAACCAACCAAAGTGAAGATAGCACAACATATTCAACTGTCAACTTATGTGTATGATCAAAGAATTACACAATAAAGTGAGAATAGCTTTATGGGAAAAGGACATGCCACTGTATCATATTAATTGAAAGTAAAGATTACAACCTAATCACCTTGATGTCACAANAAAATTCATCCTTGCTGGCTTCTTCAAAACAGTTTGGTTCAATTGTAGATAAGAGTGCTAGGTGTGTTTGTTATGGTGAACATATTTTTCTTCTAGTCTCAACTCTTGCATCTTTGTTTCCAATAATTTGATCTGAAGGATAATTCTTTTGTACTCTTTTTCTAGGTGTCTTTGGAGATACTTTATGAACTTGCTCTTCTGCTCTTATCGGATTCTCTTCATCTTCATATTTCTCTTCTACTTCTTTTTCATCTTCTTCTTCAAAAATTTGTTCCATTGATTTGTTTTCTTCTTCCTTTGATTCTAGTTTGCCTGTTTCATCAATTGTTACGTTGATGCTTTCCATAAATTTGTACAATCTTAGATTGTAATACTTGTATTCTTTCATTGTACTTGAGTAACCAACAAGTATTCCTTTGTCCACACAAGAGTCAAACTTTCCCATTCTGCCATCTTCTCTTTTGATGTAGCATTTGTTTCCAAAAAACTATGAAATGCTTCACATTTGTTGGTCTTCCTTTCCATAGCTCGTAGGGAGTTTTATCAATGTTGTTTCTGAGCATTACTCTGTTTAGAATGTGAACTGTAGTATGCATTTCCTGTGTCCAAAATATATCTATCAATTTGGAATCCATTAGCATTGTTAGAGCCATTTCTTGTACTATCTTGCTCTTTCTTTCAACAACTCCATTATGTTGAGGTGTCCTAGCAATGAAGAATTCCATTTTTATTCCATGACTACTACAGTAGTCCATAAATTCCTTTGAAGTGAAATCTCCTCCATTATCATATCTCAAACATTTGATTCTTGAATCCATATTATTTTCAACAATTTCCTTGTAGATCTTGAAGTTTTCAAAAGCTTCTGACTCGTTCTTGAGAAAACAAACTGCAATCATTCTTGTATGATCATAAACTAATAACATAAAGTATTTTTCACCTTTTAAGCCCTTTGTTGTATTTTGTCCAACTAGATAAGTGTGCACAATTTCCAGTGGTCTTGTTGTTGAATATTTCTTTGATTTGAACCTGGTATTTGTTTGCTTTCCTTGTTGACAATGCTTGCATAAAGTGTTGGNTGTTCCCAATTCAGTCTATGCCTTCTCCAATGATTTTGGATGAATTATCATTTCCGAAGGAGACCGATCCATTTTTTTATTTTCGTAATGTAATAAATTTGTCTTTATCACCTATAATGTGTTTTGAACATCCAATGTCAACATACCAACCATGTTTCTTCTACTTATCTTGTAGACCGACTGTGCATTCTTCATTGTTATACTGATCTTGATTTCTTATCCATGTTATTTTCTGAGGTTCTTGTCTGTGAATGTTGTTATTCTGTTGAGGTTCTTTAGGAGGGACTGTCATTATGCAATCCTTGGACATGTGTCCAAAATTATTACATTTGTAACATTCCACTTCAGTGCTCAAAGATTCAAACCTGTTGTAACTTCTTCTTTGTGTGTCACTAGGTCTCCTTGAATAATCCCTTTGTGTATAACTCTCAAAGTTGTTACTGTTCCTGTTGTTAGCTCTGCAATTCACAACTTTATGTCCAAAATTATTACATGCATAACATAAACCAAAAAATATAGTTTGATACCTTAGAGTTGAATATCTTCTGAAAGGAGGTTCTCTTATGAATCCTTCTTCTTATTGAGGCCTATATGTCTGTTGTTGATTCTGAAATCTAAATCTTCTTGGTGGAGGAGTGTCCCTGTAATATTCCTTGTATATATTTCTATCCTCTTTGATTGTTTCTGCATATCTCTTTGGATTTGTTTCTTCCTCTGTTGTTTTGGAGCTTGATCCCTTTTTTGTCTGATTGTATCCAAACTTGTCAAGATGAGATTTTGACTGCTGATAATTTCATTCAAAACTTTTGAGCTATTATGCATATTTTTCTTTTGAATATCCTTTCTTAGTGTGACAACCTCTGCTTCCAAGTTTCCAATGATCTTGTCCTTTTATTCTTGTTGTTCTTTGAGTGCTTCTTCAATTCTTTTATCTTCTTCTATTTGAACCTTCAATTTTGTGATCATTTGTTCTAGTTCTCGAGTGTCCATTTTCTTGTCTAGTTCTACTTGCAATTTCTTGTTTTTCTTCTTTTCTCTTCTGATAACTTCTATGGCACACATTAATTCTTCGCGATAGTCAACTTCCACCTCTTCAATTTCTTCTTCGACTTCTTCACATTCTTCCTCGGCTTCTCAGATTCTTCTTCGGAGTTTTCTTTGTCAGAGTCTTTTACTGCCATGAATAGAACTCTTCCTGTCTCATTGTCACTGACTTCATCTTCATATGATGACGAGATGTCTTCTTTGGTGTATACGCTTTTCTTGAAAACTTTCTTTGTAGTTCTTTTGCCTTTATATGTGTGTTTTCCTTTTGAGTAACCTTCATCATTTCACTTTTTCTTATAAGGACATTTGTTAGCAAAATGACCAATACCATCACAATTAAAACAAATTAAAGGGAGCTTACCTCTATACATACCGTTGGTTGCCTTGTTCAGTATTTTGATGAAGTTGCCACTTCTTCATCGTCTTCTGAGGCATCACTATTGCTGCTATATTCTTCTTGTTCCTTTTTATTTTTCTTTGATCTTTTGGATGCCTTGAACGATGCTTCTTTTACATCTGGATTAACCTGCTCAGTTCTCATTTCATATGCTGTGAATATTCCATGCAGTTTGTCCATTCTTATTGAGTCTAGATATGATCTTTCTTCTAGTGCTGATATCTTAGGGTTGAATCTCATAGGAAGAGATCTTAGAATCTTTTGAACAATTATAGATTCTTCAATTTCTTCTCCCAATCCTATGATTGAATTCACTATTTGATCGACTCGTAAGGAGTAGACTGCGATATCTTCATCTTCCTTCATTTTTAGTTGTTCGAACTGACCTCTATAAGTCTGAAGCTTTGTTGCTTTGAATTTTGTATCTCCTTCATAAATATTTTGAATCTTGTCCCAAATCTCTTTAGCAGATTTACAGTGTGTGTTTGCACCCAATTCGTCACTAGGTGAGAAAATTAAGAGTGCTTACATGCCCAGTTGGGCTCTGCTAGGCATGACAACTGTAAGGTAAAAGGTTAGAAAGAAGAACAACAAAGTTATAAACAAAAATTAAACTAAAACAAATAAAAACTAAAAGCATATGAGAAAATGAAAAATAGAGACAAATGGACCGATATCACCAATGTATAAGNCCCTATGGGTAAGTTGGTACCTCAACTTCCCAGGGTCGTAAATTTTTCATACAACCTATGTTTTAGGCACGTGATAGCCCATTGGAAAGGTATTTTAGAGAAATACACATTTATCCATCAAAATCTGACTTTGTCTACAGTTTGACTGTGGCGAGCCAAAAAAACATGGTTTAGGCCACCAAAACGACCCTGGAAGTACAACAAGATGTGTTGACATGAAAACATACAAAATAAGCTAGATGGATTAGGTGATAGGCCACCAATATCCACTTGGGAGATGTGTAGGGATTCATATAGCCCCATAAGTGTAGAATCCATAATTACAAAGAAGTATAGAAGAATGTATTGAACTAAAAATGGATAAGAGGAGCCAGTTGGAATAGGTGGGTGGCCACCAATAGCCAACTGGGTCAGTACCAACCCTTATTCTTCTCATGTGGTCATGGTACTTAGGAAATAAGGTACTTAACGCATGTTTCTTGACTTTCATCCCCTCAATAAACTCACCATCAAGGACAAGTTTCCCATTCCTGTCATTGATGATCTCTTAGATGAGCTGAGTGGTGCTCAATACTTCAGTAAACTTGATATGCATTCTGGATACCACCATATATGTATGCACGAAGCTGACATCCCCAAGACTGCATTTTGAACTCATGAGGGTCACTATGAGTTCTTGGTCATGCCCTTTGGGCTGTGTAATTCCCCTCCACCTTCCAAAGCCTTATGAATCATGTCTTCTATCCTTTTCTCTGTCATTTTGTCTTAGTTTTCTTTGATGATATTCTCATCTATAGTAAAACTTGACAATCCCATCTTGCCCATGTGTATCAAGTTCTCCATATACTCTCTCAACACCAACTTTTCCTCAAACATTATAAATGTGCCTTTGGTACCTCAGAAGTTGAGTACTTGGGTCATATTGTTGGCAAGGCTAGTGTTAGGGTGGATCCTAAAAAGATTGAAGCAATGTAGGATTGGCCTCACCCCAAGACTATCAAAATATTGCGTGGTTTTCTGGGTTTAACAGGACATTATCACAAGTTTGTTCAGAATTATGGAAAGATTGTGTCACCCATCATTGCTCTTCTTAAAAATAATTCTTTCACTTGGACTCTGGCAGCTGATCAGGCCTTTCAAGCCTTGAAGGCAGCGATTTGTACTACTCTGGTCTTGGCCCTTCCTGATTTCAAAAATACCTTTGTCCTGGAATGTGATGCCTCCAGAAGAGGAATTGGAGCAGTCGTTATGCAAGAGGGCAGACCTTTGGCCTTTACCAACAAACAATTATCATAACTCCATTTGGGCCAATCAATCTATGAAAAGGAAATGTTAGCTATTCTGCATGCAGTAGATCTTTGGTGCCCTTATATCTTGGGGAAACACTTCCAAATTAAGACAGATCATCAAAGCCTCAAGTATTTTTTGGATCAACGACCATCCTCCCTAGACACTACTACATATTGAAAAATTTGCGACGACTACTTGTGACGAAAGTAATCTTTCGTCACAAAATTGAAGATAAAGAGTTGAATTTTTAATTTTTTTTATAAATCCAGCCCGAGTTCGTCTCTCTTGGGATGAAACCTTCGGCTATCCTTGCAAGAGAGACTAAACTAGATGTATTTCGTAAGAGAAATGAACGTGAAGATAGTGGACTCTCGTCTCTCTTGCGATGACCTTTGATTGTTGTCACAAGAGAGACGATTCAATGATGACCGTTACACTATTTGACAAAGTCAATATTGACCATTACACTATTTGACAAAGTCAACATTGACTTGGTCAAGACGAAAAAAATATTTGTAAATATTTTTCAAATTATATATGTTGCAACAATCTAATTGATATAACAACGACAGTTCAAAACTTCATAAAGGGTATTTTTTTGTGGAAGAATGTCGCAGAATCTTGTTAGGACCACACAATGTACCTTTTTGCCTATACTTTTTGCCACTATTATACTCTTGATCACCCATATTTAGACCCATACTATCACTTCATCTAATCATCCCAGAGGTATACAATGTCCCTTCTCATTACTATACGTTTAATCTGTTTTGCATAATATTTTACATCACTCTCATACTTAACCATTGATTAGAAATGCATAAGTGTTTAAAACTGCAGATTAACATTTGAGGCCTATTGTTGAAACACAGAACTATCCAAGGTTGCTGTTGCTAAAACACAGAACTGATGCTGAAACACAGAGCTGTCATACAGTCCGAGGTCGCAGATGCTGAAACACAGAGCTGTTATACGGTCCGAGGTCGCAGATGCTGAAACACAGAGCCGTTACACAGTCCGGAGTCGTAGATGCTGAAACACGGAGCTGTTACATAGTCCAGAGTTGCAGATGCTGAAACACAGAGGGAACTGACAGGACCAACGATGCTGAAACACAAAGGAAGCCGTTACAGTCAGTGGTCAACAAAGCACTAACCATCTCTCCTACACAATGCCGACACAGTCAAAAGCGCAATTCACTTGGCTGAAACAACCCGCGAATTGCGATACTGAAACAACATCAACAACAATGAGAAGAAGCTATTACACCAACCGTAACAACAATACCTCATTCATCTCCTATAATAGCATTCTTTTGTGCGAGACTAGGACATCCTATGCTAGTTTAGAAAGTAGATCCGACTAAAGATAGGACTCA
>JZKD02S1980717.1:42738-62674 GCA_000966675.3 Picea glauca | reverse complement strand
TCCAAGTAACTATCTCATTCTCTCCTATATATTGAGGGAATTCTCATGGAAAAGGTTAAGCAAGATTCATTGGAGAATTGGTGAAAGAATTGTGTGAAGGACTTAGTCTGAACAATAGCTTGGAGACTCTAGCAAGTCTATCAAGAGGATTTGATCTTCTTCATACAAGGATTGAGCAAGTGTGTGTGTTGGAGCCAAGAGCCATCGAAAAGAAGCTTGCGACATCAAGGCAATTAGGTTGTAATCTTTACTTTCAATCAATATAATACAGTGGCATATCCCTTTCCCATAAATCTATTCTCACTTTATTGTGTAATTCCTTGATCATACACATAAGTTGACTGTTGAATATATTTTGCTATCTTCACTTTGGTTGGTTTGTGTTGTTTTGGTCTTGACCTCACGAGAGCACCGGAGCGAAGCGGGAGCAACAGAGACCCTAGGAAGCGATATAAAGGTATGTTACTTGTTCCTTCCTACTAGCTAATTCAATGGTTAAAACTTAGGGAAAGAGTCACATCCTGTCCTTTTTTGTTCTAGATCCAGGTGGATCTAGGGAGATCTGTTAGTGTTTGCACCTACCGATTAGTCCGATAACAAAATTGGCGACTCCACTGGGGATCATCCCATTTTCTTTGTGGCTTTTGGTGTTTTCCCGTGGCCATTTGCTCTTGTTTTTCTTTTCTCCTTTTCTATCAATCTCTGAGTCTCTAGGATATCCTGATAGACCCTTTGGGTCCAGAGGCCTTTTCAAATTTTGTTTCATTTTCCAAAAAATTGACTATTTTCAGAGGTTCTCGCACTGCACTTCACTGAAGCCTGCGAGAATCTATAGAGTTCGCATCCTGCCTTTAGGTTCAGTGCGAGGTTCTCGCACTCTGCTTAAGGGCCACCTGCGAGAATCACTAATTCTCGCACTGTGTAACACTCTTAGCTTACAAACCCATTTTTTCAAACTTTGGGATTTGAGTTTTGGCATCTTCAACTGCCCAGATCAGTCTAGGTGCCTCATAAGAGTTTCTTGGACTATTGATTGGTGTCTTTCTTGTCTTCATTTTCATGCATGGATAGTCTTAGGGTTTCCAAGGCTTTTCTTGTCACTTTTGTCTTGACTTTCATTCCTTGGCAAAACCATACTCTCTGATTTCGGAATCTGAGTGTGTTTGATTAGTTAAGAACTGGTGATCGGTTGAAAGTTGAGTTTTCTTGGTCTCCATCATTTGCTTATTTTTTGAAAGATCANCCTGAGAAAAGTTACTTTCATCTCTTCCCAGAAAATTCATTTTTGAAGAAGGTTCACAGGTTGCTAATATATTTGGGTGCGAGAATGACCCATTCTCGCAGGCTGCTTTAAGTCAAGGTGCAAACTTCTCGCACTGTGTTGAATAGCCAGGGTGCGAACTCTTCCTAAAGCATGGAAAAGGATGAATTCTCGATGTTTCTAGAAGGGAATCTTCTAGAAGAATGGGTTGGCATTCGAATGGTTATCCTTGTACTGGATTCCCTGATATTNTGGGATCATTCTTATCCAAGTAACTATCTCATTCTCTCCTATATATTGAGGGAATTCTCATGGAAAAGGTTAAGCAAGATTCATTGGAGAATTGGTGAAAGAATTGTGTGAAGGACTTAGTCTGAACAATAGCTTGGAGACTCTAGCAAGTCTATCAAGAGGATTTGATCTTCTTCATACAAGGATTGAGCAAGTGTGTGTGTTGGAGCCAAGAGCCATCGAAAAGAAGCTTGCGACATTAAGGCAATTAGGTTGTAATCTTTACTTTCAATCAATATAATACAGTGGCATATCCCTTTCCCATAAATCTATTCTCACTTTATTGTGTAATTCTTTGATCATACACATAAGTTGACTGTTGAATATATTTTGCTATCTTCACTTTGGTTGGTTTGTGTTGTTTTGGTCTTGACCTCACGAGAGCACCGGAGCGAAACGGGAGCAACAGAGACCCTAGGAAGCGATATAAAGGTATGTTACTTGTTCCTTCCTACTAGCTAATTCAATGGTTAAAACTTAGGGAAAGAGTCACGTCCTGTCCTTTTTTGTTCTAGATGCAGGTGGATCTAGGGAGATCTGTTAGTGTCTGCACCTACCGATTAGTCCGATAACAAAATTGGCGACTCCACTGGGGATCATCCCATTTTCTTTGTGGCTTTTGGTGTTTTCCCGTGGCCATTTGCTCTTGTTTTCCTTTTCTCCTTTTCTATCAATCTCTGAGTCTCTAGGATATCCTGATAGACCCTTTGGGTCCAGAGGCCTTTTCAAATTTTGTTTCATTTTCCAAAAAATTGACTATTTTCAGAGGTTCTCGCACTGCACTTCACTGAAGCCTGCGAGAATCTATAGAGTTCGCATCCTGCCTTTAGGTTCAGTGCGAGGTTCTCGCACTCTGCTTAAGGGCCACCTGCGAGAATCACTAATTCTCGCACTGTGTAACACTCTTAGCTTACAAACCCATTTTTTCAAACTTTGGGATTTGAGTTTTGGCATCTTCAACTGCCCAGATCAGTCTAGGTGCCTCATAAGAGTTTCTTGGACTATTGATTGGTGTCTTTCTTGTCTTCATTTTCATGCATGGATAGTCTTAGGGTTTCCAAGGCTTTTCTTGTCACTTTTGTCTTGACTTTCATTCCTTGGCAAAACCATACTCTCTGATTTCGGAATCTGAGTGTGTTTGATTAGTTAAGAACTGGTGATCGGTTGAAAGTTGAGTTTTCTTGGTCTCCATCATTTGCTTATTTTTTGAAAGATCACTTTTCTTATGCAATTGAAAAGACTATATTGGTTTGCTTCTTATTTTTGTTTTCATTGAAAGAGTGATTTGGGTTTTTATCATTGCTTGTTCATTGTTTTTGATTTTCAGTACTCTCACTATCATGGTGTTGGTCCTTTTTGAAAGGTGAACAAAAGTTTTTCTTTCAAAAAATCTTTTTCATCTTAGAAAACATTGAAAATCGATTGTTGAAATTATTGAAAAAGACACAATAGAGAATTGTTATTGATGCGTGATTTGTTGCATTTGCATTTTAAAGGAAATTTTGCATTGTAGTTCGGGTTGATCTGGAAAACTTCTCTCTCCCTCCCATACATAGGATTCATTAAACGAAAATCGATATATTTTTCATTCTCATCCATGCATTGTTGGGTCGGAGTCATACAACATAAGTTTCATCTCCATTTCCTTTGAGTAAACAACAACTCTTAATAACACTGCGCAATTGTAAAATTTATCTAGTAACTCTTTTCTAAGGCTCTATTACACCAACATTTAGTTAGGCTAGCGCTTTGGAGTAGGAAGAGAGATACACTCTCCAAAAGCACAAAACACACAATAGCATTTTGTGTTAGGGAGTGTTAAATTCCATTTGCAACATCTTGTCTTGGGAAGCCCTTCTCACACAAGGGTCAAGCACGAGGTCGCATTGATATTGACAGAGTTACTCACCCTGCTTTGNGAAGAATGGGTTGGCATTCGAATGGTTATCCTTGTACTGGATTCCCTGATATTGTGGGATCATTCTTATCCAAGTAACTATCTCATTCTCTCCTATATATTGAGGGAATTCTCATTTAAAAGGTTAAGCAAGATTCATCGGAGAATTGGTGAAAGAATTGTGTGAAGGACTTAGCTTGAACAGTAGTTTGGAGACTGTAGCAAGTCTATCAAGAGGTTTTGATATTCTTCATACAAGGATTGAGCAAGTGTGTGTGTTGGGTCCAAGAGCCATTGAAAGGAAGCTTGCGACATCAAGGTGATCAGGTTGTAATCTTTACTTTCAATCAATATGATACAGTGGCATGTCCATTTCCCATAAAGTTATTCTCACTTTATTGTGTAATTCCTTGATCATACACATAAGTTGACTGTCGAATATATTTTGCTATCTTCACTTTGGTTGGTTTGTGTTTTCTTGGTCTTGACCTCATGAGAGCACCGGAGCAAAGCGGGAGCAACATAGACCCTAGGAAGCGATATTAACGTATGTTACTTATTCCTTCCTACTAGCTAATTCAATGGTCAAAACTTAGGGAAAGAGTCATGTCCTGTCCTATTTTGTTCTAGATCCAGGTGGATCTAGGGAGATCTATTAGTGTCCACACCTACCAATTAGTTTGATAACAAAATTGGCGACTCCACTGGGGAACATCCCATTTTCTTTGTGGCTTTTGGTGTTTTTCCGTGGCCATTTTCTCTTGTTTTCCTTTTCTCCTTTCCTATCAATCTCTGAGTCTTCAGGATATCCTAATAGACCCTCTAGGTCCAGTGACTATTTTTAGAGGTTCTTGCACTGCACTTCACTATAGCCTATGAGAATCTATAAAGTTTGCATCCTGCCTTTAGGTTCAATGCGATGTTCTCACACTCTGCTCAAGGGAAACCTGTGAGAATCACTAATTCTTGCACTGTGTAACACTCTCAGCCTGCGAACCCATTTTTTTCAAACTTTTGGATTTGATTTTTGGCATCTTCAACTGCCCAGATCAGTCTAGGTGCTTCATAAGAGTTTCTTGGACCATTTATTGATGTCTTTCTTGTCTTCGTTTTCGTGCATGAATAGTCTTAGGATTTCCAAGGATTTTCTTGTCGTTTATGTCTTGACTTTTCTTGGAAAAACCATACTCTTTGATCTTGAAATCTGAGTGTGTTTGATTAGTTAAGAACCGGTGATCGGTTGAAAGCTGAGTTTTCTTGATTTTCATCATTTGCTTATTGTTTGAAAGATCACTTTTCTTATCCAATTGAAAATACTATATTGGTTTGCTTGTTATTTTTGTTTTCATTGAAAGAGTGATTTGGGTTTTTATCATTGCTTGTTCATTGGTTTTTGATTTTCAGTACTCTCACTATCATGGTGTGGGTCCTTTTTGAAAAGTGAACAAACGTTTTTCTTTCAAAAATTCTTTTTCGTCTTTGAAAACATTGAAAATCCATTGTTGGAGTTATTGAAAAAGACACAATAGAGAATTGTTGTTGATGCGTGATTTGTTGTATTTGCATTTTAAAGAAAATTGTATTGTAGTTCAAGGTTGATCTGGAAAAATTTCTCTTTCTCTCCCATACATAGGATTCATTGAACGAAAATTTCTATATTTCATTCTCATCCATGCATTGTTGGGTCAGAGTCATACAACATAAGTTTCATCTATGTTTCCTTTGAGTAAACAACATCTCTTAATAACACTGTGCAATTGTAAAATTTATCTAGTAACTCTTTTATAGGGCTCTATTACACCAACGTTTACCTAGGATAGCACTTTGGAGTAGGAATAGAGATACACTCTCCAAAAGAACAAAACACACAATAGCATCTTGTGTTAGGGAGTGTTAAATTCCATTTGCAACATCTTGTCCTGGGAAGCCCTTCTCACACAAGGGTCAAGCACGAGGTCACATTGATTTTGACAGAGTTACTCACCCTTCTTTGTTGATATCAGTGTAGAGATTGCACGTATTATGGGGATCACTCAGAGGTATACCCACAATGATGAGTGGAAGCCTTTTGAGTTGATTTCAGGCTAGATACCCTGCCCTTGCATGTGGATCGGACTGTCGACTGTTCCCCCATGATTTATTGTTTTTGGTGGTGACCTTAGTGGCCTATCTTTCTAGGTTATCACACAAGGTAACTGTGAAGTGGAAAGTCTTCACGGTACCTGGAATTGACATTGACCAAACACACTTGGGCTCCTTGGAGGGTATACCCACGATTATGTGTGGGAGCTTGCACCAGGGTGTAAGTCCGTTAAGCAGGTCATCGGCGTAACTTTTCCACCCTAGCCCAACCCCTTCTCATCTCGTTGTTGTGATGTTGGATTTCATCACCAACTAGTGGCTTCGAAATTAGAAGGTCTTATTTTCTTGGTGTTGCTTCCTAGATTTTGTTTACTAGCACGTGTTGTTTGTTTCTCGAAGTTAACAATAAGATTTTCTTCATGAAGTTTGTCACTCATTTACAATAGCTCCTCCATGTTGTTCATGTAGAATGCAGGGTTTATCTCTAGATCATTTGGAAGGTTCTCAACCCTTGCCTACAAGTACACCTGAGGGCTCTCCTCGGCAAAGTGAAGTCACAGTCATCACCACACCACAAGTGGAACGAACTGACTCTCTAGAACATTTTCGAATTACAAATACTCGAGAGGACTTTCGCCTTCACCCCAATTCTGAGAGACGTTTTATGCGAGCAAACTCTTCTGGAGACTTAATTGTTGTGTATTTTGGATCTTCGACTGGACCTGGGGACCAAGATCCTTTTTGTTCTACGGTCGTTTTTCGACGGGACCTTTTTGGTCCAGGTTCACCTGTGATTTCCGAAATTAACCCACCTATGATTTCTGAAATCTCTAGTACAGAGACAGTACCGATGACTACCGCTTATCACTTTACCGTCCTTGCCGAAATGGCCCATCTCACAGCTACTTCGAGTGTTCCAACCGGGTTTACTGCGGTTGGTCTTGCTCCCATCAACACACCACGAATGCCCAATGTCACTCCGACACTACCATTTGGATATCGTGCGTTGAATGCTTCTATTCCTACTCATGCACAAACTCCATCTGACTCTCCTGGTGGTCCTTCTTCTAGGCACTTTCTTCCTGGTTTTGTTCCAACACTCCCTCAATTTCCTTTTGGAGGACCTTCTTCTTCTTCTACTAGCAACCTTAATCCTAGCGGTGCTATTCCTTCATTCACTCCAAATTATCAATTTTTGGTTGGTGGACATTTTCACCAAGGTGGTATAACTCAACCCCCTCTTAGCGGGCAAATTTCAATTGGAACATTGCCCCCAATTGGAGCACCACCTTCATTGGGAGGATCGACCCCACCCTATGGGAAAAACATACCTCCATCCTTGGCCCAGTATTGGAATCAGGAGATACAACAACCTACTCAATCGACTGGCGGGCAGCAGTTTCCCACTGCATCTGTAATACCCCCTAGTGTGGGTCAACCATATCCAGGATCATTTAATCCCATTTGGGGGGCGAATTCTCAAACTCAAGCCCCTGTTCCAGGGTACAATCCTATGAGCTACTATCCTTTCCAACCACCACTGAATATGCCTAGGTATTCACATTATATGCAGACTTCTTATGGTCCTACTGGTTTGCTGATAGGGCTTCCTCCCCAAAGCCACCAGTACCCGCAGGTGAATCGATAGTTACCCTTTCTCGCCACTTTGGATTTGTTGGATTTGTAAAGGATTTTAAATGATCCTATTCATCATTCTCCCCAATGGCCTGTTATACCAGCCAAGCTTCCATCGGACATTCCTAAATTCGATGGAAAAGCAAGAGAGGATCCCAATAATCACGTTATGACTTTTCACCTATGGTGCTCATCTAACTCATTGATGGATGACTCCATTCATTTACATCTTTTTCAACGAACCCTCACAAGTTCTGTTGTGAAGTGGTATATCGAATTGCCACAAGGTTTCTTCTCTAACTTCAACACCCTAGCTATGGCTTTCCTTACACATTACCAGTTACCGATCCGTTATGACACAGGGACCGATATTTTGACTTCCTTCAAACATAACAAAGGCACTCATATATCTGATCACATCCATGAGTGGCGAAGGAGATGACGTCTCATTAAACTTGAGCTCCCCGATCAGTTGCTGGCAGAGTGGTTCACAAAATCATTTGTGAAGGACATTAGTAAGGACATTTCCATGAGTGGTGTCGTCACAAAAGAGCAGGCTATAAGTCGTGCTCAATATCTTGACCTCGTTTCCTCACAAACGGGAACCCTTTACGATTTACTGCCTGACTTACCTCGTCCTAATACTTCCAGCACTTCAACTACTCCAGTTGCCTCGCATGCAGCTAACGGTGTGGTTGGTACTGCCCAAGCCCAACCACATTCCGCTTCAAGCACAAACCATAAATCTACTTCTTATAATGTTCAAAATGCTCCGTCTCCTGCCTCTCCCACCAGCAAGAATTCTGAGGTAAATGCAGTTCAATCTACCCCAGCTGATAAAAATAGATCTAAAAAGGGGAGAGGTAAGAATAAGGAGGGAAAAAATAATTCTCAAGCAAAGCAAACCAAAACTACCCCAGTTGACGATCGGGATAAGCGCAAACCATGATACCCTTGCCNCCTTCTTCATCTTCTACTGGAAATCCTAATCCTAGTGGAATTATTCTGTCATTCACTCCAAATTACCAGTTTCCAGTTGGTGGACAATTTCACCAAGGTGGTATGACACAACCCCCTCTCAATGGGCAAATCCAAATTGGAACTTTGCCCCCAATTGGAACACCACCTTCAATGGGAGGAGATACCCCACCTTATGGGAAAAACATACCTTCGTCCTTGGCCCAGTATTGGAATCAGTTGATACAAAATCCTACTCAATCGACTAGGGGGAAGCAGTTTCCCACTGCATCTGTAATACCCCCTAGTGTGGGCCAACCATATCCAGGTTCGTTCAATCCCATTTGGGGGATGAATGCTCAAACTCAAGCCCTTCTTCCAAGGTAAAATCCTATGAGCTACTATCCTCTCCAGCCACCACCGAATATGCCTAGGTCTTCACATTATATGCAGACTGCTTATGGTCCTATTGGTTTGTCGGCAGGGCTTCCTCCCCAAAGCCACCAGTACCCACAGGTGAATCGACAGTTACCCTTTCTCGACACTTTGGATTTGCCGAATTTTTCAAGGATTTTAAATTATCCTATTCGTCACTCTCCCCAATGGCATGTTATACCATCCAAGCTTCCATCAGACATTCCTAAATTCGACGAAAAACTGGGAGAGGACCCCAACAATCACGTTATGACTTTTCACCTTTGGTGCTCATCCAACTCATTGATGGATGACTCTATTCATTTACATCTTTTTCAACGAACCCTCACAAGTTCTGCTGCGAAGTGGTATATCGAATTTCCACGAGGTTTCTTCTCTGACTTCAACACCCTAGCTATGGCATTCCTTACACATTACCAGTTATCGATCCATTATGACATGGGGACCGAGATTTTGACTTCCTTAAAATAGAACAAAGGCACTCATATATCCGATCATATCCATGAGTGGTGCAGGAGACGACGTCTCATTAAACTTGAACTCCCCGATCAGTTGTTGGCAGAGTGGTTCACAAAATCATTTGTGAACGACATCGGTAAGGACATTTCCATGGGTGGTGTTGCCACGAAAGAGAAGGCTATCAGTCGTGCTCAATATCTTGACCTCGTTTACTCACAAATGGGAACCCTTTACGATTTGCTACCTAACTTACCTCATCCTAATACTTCCAGCACTTCAACTACTCCAATTGCTTCACATGCAGCTGACAGTGTGGTTGGTACTACCCAAGCCCAACCACATTCTGCTTCAAGCACAAACCCTAAATCTACTTCTTCTAATGTTCACAATGCTCCATCTCCTACCCCTTCCACCGGCAAGACTTCTGAGGTAAATGCAATCCAATCTACCCCAGTTGGTAAAAACAAATCTAAAAAGGGGAGAGGTAAGAATAAGGAGGGAAAAAATAATTCTCAAGCAGAGCAAACCAAAACTACCCCTGTTGACGATCGGGATAAGTGCAAACCACGATACCCTTACCTTATCTGTGGTGATGATCACTACACGAAGGATTTTCCACGACGTTCCGAGGTCACTAAGTTCCTTCAAGGAGCTCCAAAACCACCTGCGTCGGTCATTTTGTCCCAACCCTTCCCATCTCAACAACAGGCTCAGTTGGTCACCCATGACCAACCCTCATCTTCTACCACCTCCTATGTTTTGATGTGTACTAGCGATTCTAAGCAGAACAACATTGCACTCACTACTCAAGCCAAANTTTGTCCCAACCCTTCTCGTCTCAACAACAAGCTCAGTTGGTCATCCATGACCAACCCTCATCTTCTACCACCTCCTATGTTTTGATGTGTACTGGCGATTCTAAGCAGAGCAACATTGCACTCACTACTCGGGCCAAAGATTATTCTCCCTCTAAGGAGAAGGTTGATGATTTACCCCCTTCCTTGGTACAACCCTCTCCCGCGAATCCACCTACCAATGGTCCTCTTCATCTTGAATGACAGAGCCTCGACAAAGTTCTGCGACCTCCCCCAAAGGGCGTCGTTCGAAAATCGTCTTTCAATCCTCAGGCTCGTGCGGCCCAGAACTACAACATTGTTGAAGATCTGGCCCAAGCACCTTCTGCGATGTCAGCCCTTGAAGTCATTCAAACATGTCCTGCACAACGGAAGGCACTATTGAAATCTATCGGTGAAATTGACCCGATGGATACGAATTGAATAATCTTTGACTTGGAAGATCACATTCCAAGGTTACCCCCTCAACTCGCGCTCCAGATCCAAGTGATTGTCTCTGACAAAAACATTTGCCGAACCGTTATCGACGAGGGTGCCTCGACGTGTGTCATGTCTCTTGCTTGCTAGAAATCCATTGGCTCTCCTTCTTTGAATGAATCCCAGAACACTCTTAAAGCATTCAATGGCTCCGGTTTTAAGCCCTACGGTGTTCTTCCTTCGTTGCCCATCACGTTAGAAGGCAAAACGATCCAAGTCGAAGTGGAAGTCTTTGACGCTCCCCTTGATTCTAATCTTCTGCTTGGCCGCAGCTGGATCAATTCCATGCGCGCAGTTGTGTCGACCCTTTTTCATGTGGTACGTTCCCCACATCAAGGCAAGGTTGTCACCGTCAATCAACTAGCCTTCTTCAATTCTAATACTTGTTCTGGCAACGTACCGTTTATCGCTAAAACCCCACCGGGTTATGAGAACGTCGGTGTAGGCTTTTTCAAGGACTCTTCATTAATGGGTACTTTCCCCATTCCACCGCCCGATGTTCCATGCTCATCGGTTGCTTCCATCAACATGAACTTCCTGCGTCTCATGATCCCTGGGTAGTACCTAACCTTGAAGATCATCTTCATTATGACGACGCGATGTCGTTAAGTCCGGTCGAATACGCCTATCAGGCCATTCAATCAACAACACCTTCTACCCCCTCTCTTGATGAGTTGTCTCCCGATCCTTTCCGTGTCGTTTTTCCCACAGACGAGATGATCATGTCTTCATGGAGGACACCCCTTGGGACGATGGGCATCATCATTCCATCCTCTTTCTGGAACAACATACTCTTGCGAACTACCAACGGATTTCGACCATTGTCGTCATCTCGACCGTTCCCGAGTCTGCACACGATGTGTTTTCCGAAGGGAATTTAAGCAATATCTTGCCCACTATTCCCATTGACATATCCATCAAACCTGGGATTGTCGAAAATGTCCATATTGGAGCTTCATGTTCTTCTGATGAAATCGTCACCTACTCATCCTTATTCAAATAATTTTGTGACATCTTTGCCTGGAGCTATGAAGAAATGTCGGGTATCGACCCTGAGATTGTGATACATGAGATAAAGACATATCATGACGCTAAACCCGTCCGACAATGCCTTCGTCCAGTTCACCCACGTAAAGCGGCTACTATAAAACTCGAAGTCGAGAAACTTCTGAAAGCTAACTTTATTTATCCGGTGGCTCTCACAGACTGAGTTTCCAATCTTGTCCCGATTGACAAGAAACACGGTACAATTCATGTATGCATTGATTATAGGGATATCAACAAAGCTTGTCCAAAGGACAACTTTCCTACCCCCTTTGTCGATCAAATTGTCAATGACTGCGCTGGAAGTGAAATCTTCTCTCTCATGGATGGTTTCTCCGGATATAATCAAATCAACATTGTTCCCGAGGATCAACATAAGACTGTTTTTATTTGTCCTTGGGGTACTTTTGCCTATCGGAAACTTCCTTTTGGTCTTAAGAGCGTGGGCGCAACTTTTCAACGCTCTATGTCTTATGCTTTCCATGATATCAAGCACATCGTTCAACCCTATTTGGACGATTTACCCGCTCATTCAATGCGCAGATTCGATCACCCAACCCACCTCCGAGCCATTTTCGTTCGTTGTCGGTTCTACTGTATACGTTTGAATCCTTGTAAGTGCGTTTTCTGTGTGGAATCCAACCGTTTTCTAGGTTTTATCGTTTCACATTAAGGGATCCGGGTGGATCCTTTAAAGGTTGAGGCGATCCTTTATCTCCCTCCTCCTTCTACACTTCGCCAATTGCAAAGTTTGCAGGGGAAAGCAAACTTTCTTCGTCGTTTTATCCCAAATTACACCGAGATAACTCCTGAATTTACGTGGCTATTAAAGAAGGATTCAGAGTTCGTCTGGGATAGCATTGCCAACTATGCTTTTGAAGCTTTGAAATTGTCCCTAACGCATGCTCCGCTTCTCTTTCCCTCCGATTACAGTTGCGATTATTTCCTTTATCTTGCTGCCTAGGAGTACACTATTGGTATGGTCCTCGTCTAAGAGGATGATGTTAGCGATGAACATGTCATATACTACTTGAGTCGAAGTCTCACGCCTACTGAAATAAAGTATTTACATGTCGAAAAACTAGCCTTGGCTGCCGTTCAAGCCGTCCAGCGCTTCCGGCACTATATCCTCTCACGCAAGACTATGGTGATTTCTCATTGCAACCCTATGCAACACATTCTGACACGTCAATTGCTCGGGGGAAAATTCTCCAAATGGATTGTGANTTTCCACCCTAGCCCAGCCCCTTCTCGTCTCGTTGTTGCGACATTGGATTTCATCACCAACTAGTGGCTTCGAAATTAGAAGGTCTTGTTTGCTTGGTGTTGCTTCCTAGATTTTTTTTACTAGCACGTGTTGTTTGTTTCTCAAAGTTGACCATAGGATTTTCTTTGTGAAGTTTGTCACTCGTTTACAATAGCTCCTCCACGTTGTTCACGTAGAATGCATGGTTTATCTCCAGAATATATGGAAGGTTCTCAACCCTTGCTTACAAGTACACCTGAAGGCTCTCCTCAGCAAAGTGAAGTCCCAGTCGTCACCACCCCGCAAGTGGAACGTACTGACTCTCTAGAACATTTTCGAAATACAAATACTCTAGAGGACTTTCAACTTCACCCCAATTCTGAGAGACGTTTTATGCGAGCAAACTCTTCCAGAGACTTAATTGTTGTGTATTCTGGACCTCCGACTGGACCTGGGGACCAAGATCCTTTTTGGTCTCCGGGCATTTTTCGACGGGACCTTTTTGGTCTAGGTTCACCTGTGATTTCCGAAATCAACCCACCTGTGATTTCTGACATCTCTAGTACATAGATAGTACCGATGACTACCGCTTATCACTTTACCGTCCCTACCAAAATGGCCCATCTCACAACTACTACGAGTGTTCCAACCGGGTTTACTATGGTTAGTCTTGCTCCCATTAACACACCGCGAATGCCCAACGTCACTCAGACACTACCACCTGGATACCATGCGTTGAATGCTTCCATTCCTACTCCTACGCAAACTCCATCTGACTCTCCTGGTGGTCCTTCTTCTTCTGGGCACTTTCTTCCAGGTTTCGTTCCAACACTCCCTCAATTTCCTTTTGGAGGACCTTCTTCGTCTTCTATTGGCAATCTTAATCCTAGTGGCGCTATTCCGTCATTCACTCCAAATTACCAATTTTCTGTTGGTGGACATTTTCACCAAGGTGGTATAACTCAACCCCCTCTCTGTGGGCAAATTTCAATTAGAACATTGCCCCCAATTGGAACACCACCTTCATTGGGAGGACCGACCCCACCTTATGGGAAAAACATACCTCCGTCCTTGGCCCAGTATTGGAATTAGTTGATACAACAACCAACTCAATCGACTGGGGGGCAACAGTTTCCCACTACGTCTGTAATACCCCCTAGTGTGGGCCAAACATATCCAGGTTCGTTCAATCCCATTTGGGGGGCGAATGCTCAAAATCAAGCCCCTATTCCAGGGTACAATCCTATGAGCTACTATCCTCTCCAACCACCACCGAATATGCCTGGGTCTTCACATTATATGCAGACTGCTTATGGTCCTACGGGTTTGCCGACAGGGCTTCCTCCCCAAAGCCACCAGTACCCATAGGTGAATCGAAAGTTACCCTTTCTCACCACTTTGGATTTGCCGGATTTGTCAAGGATTTTAAATGATCCTATCCGTCACTCTCCCCAATGGCCTGTTATACTAGCCAAGCTTCCATCGAACATTCCTAAATTCGACAGCAAAGTAGGAGAGGACCCAAACAATCACGTTATGACTTTTCACCTATGGTGCTCATCCAACTTGTTGATGGATGACTTTATTCATTGACGTCTTTTTCAACGAACCCTCACAGGTTCTGCTGCGAAGTGGTATATCGAATTGCCACGAGGTTTCTTCTCTGACTTCAACACCCTAGCTATGGCTTTCCTTATGCATTACCAGTTACCGATCTGTTATGACATGGGGACTGAGATTTTGACTTCCTTCAAACAGAACAAAGGCACTCATATATCTGATCACATCCATGAGTGGTGAAGGAGACGACGTCTCATTAAACTTGAGCTCCCTGATCAGTTGCTGGCAGCGTGGTTCACAAAATCATTTGTGAATGACATCGGTAAGGACATTGCCATGGGTGGCGTAGTCACGGAAGAGCAGGCTATAAGTCATGCTCAATATCTTGACCTCGTTTATTCACAAACATGAACCCTTTACGATTTACTACCTGACTTACCTCGTCCTTCTACTTCCATCACTTCAACTACTCCAGTTGCCTCGCATGCAGCTGACGGTGTGGTTGGTATTGCCTAAGCCCAACCACATTCTGCTTCAAGCGCAAACCCTAAATTTGCTTCTTCTAATGTTCAAAATGCTCCGTTTCCTACCCCTCCCACCGGCAAGACTTCTGAGGTAAATGCAGTTCAATCTACCCCAGCCGGTAAAAACAAATCTAAAAAGGGGAGAGGTAAGAATAAGGAGGGCAAAAATAATTCTCAAGCAGAGCAAACCAAAACTACCCCTATTGACGATCGGGATAAGCGCAAACCACGATACCCTTGTCTTATCTGTGGTGATGATCACTACACGAAGGATTGTCCATGACGTGCCAAGGTCACTAAGTTCCTTCAAGGAGCTCCAAAACCACCTACGCCGACCGTTTTGTCCCAACCCTTCTCGTCTCAACAACAATCTCAGTTGGTCATCCATGAACAACCCTCATCTTCTACCACCTCCTATGTTTTGATGTGTACTGGCGATTCTAAGCAGAGCAACATTGCACTCACCACTCGGGCCAAAGATTATTCTCCCTCTAAGGAGAAGGTTGATGATTTACCCCCTTCCTTGGTACAACCCTCTCCCGCGACTCCACCTACCAATGGTCCTCTTCATCTTGAATGACAGAGCCTCGACAAAGTTCTGCGACCCCCCCCAAAGGGCGTCGTTCGAAAATCGTCTTTCAATCCTCAGGCTTGTGCGGCCCAGAACTACAGCATTGTTGAAGATCTGGCCCAAGCACCTTCTGCGATGTCATCCCTTGAAGTCATTCAAACATGTCCTGCACAACGGAAGGCACTATTGAAATCTATCGGTGGAATTGACCTGATGGATACGAATTTAATAATATTTGACTTGGAAGATCACATTCCAAGGTTACCCCCTCAACTCGCGCTCCAGATCCAAGTGATTGTCTCTGAGAAAAACATTTGCCGAACCGTTATCGACGAGGGTGCCTCGACGTGTGTCATGTCTCTTGCTTGCTGGAAAGCCATTGGCTCTCCTTCTTTGAATGAATCCCAGAACACTCTTAAAGCATTCAATGGCTCTGGTTTTAAGCCCTACGGTGTTCTTCCTTCGTTGCCCATCACGTTAGAAGGAAAAACAATCCAAGTCGAAGTGGAAGTCTTTGACGCTCCCCTTGATTCTAATCTTTTGCTTGGCCGCCGCTGGATCGATTCCATGCGCGCAGTTGTGTCGACCCTTTTTCATGTGGTACGTTTCCCACATCAAGGTAAGGTTGTCACCGTCAATCAACTAGCCTTCTTCAATTCTAATACCTGTACTGGCAACGTACCGTTTATCGCTAAAACCCCACCGGGTTATGAGAACGTCAGTGTAGGCCTTTTCAAGGACTCTTCATTAATGGGTACTTTCCCCATTCCACTGCCCGATGTTCCATGCTCGTCGGTTGCTTCCATCAACATGAACTTCCTGCGTCTCATGACCCCTGGGTAGCACCTAACCTTGGAGATCATCTTCATTATGACGACGTGATGTCGTTAAGTCCGGTCGAATACGCCTATCAGGCCATTCAATCAACAACACCTTCTACCCCCTCTCTTGATGAGTTGTCTCCCGATCCTTTCCGTGTCGTTTTTCCCACAGACGAGATGATCATGTCTTCATGGAGGACACCCCTTGGGACGATGGGCATCATCATTCCATCCTCTTTCTGGAACAACATACTCTTGCGAACTACCAACGGATTTCGACCATTGTCGTCATCTCGACCGTTCCCGAGTCTGCACACGATGTGTTTTCCGAAGGGAATTTAAGCAATATCTTGCCCACTATTCCCATTGACATATCCATCAAACCTGGGATTGTCGAAAATGTCCATATTGGAGCTTCATGTTCTTCTGATGAAATCGTCACCTACTCATCCTTATTCAAATAATTTTGTGACATCTTTGCCTGGAGCTATGAAGAAATGTCGGGTATCGACCCTGAGATTGTGATACATGAGATAAAGACATATCATGACGCTAAACCCGTCCGACAATGCCTTCGTCCAGTTCACCCACGTAAAGCGGCTACTATAAAACTCGAAGTCGAGAAACTTCTGAAAGCTAACTTTATTTATCCGGTGGCTCTCACAGACTGAGTTTCCAATCTTGTCCCGATTGACAAGAAACACGGTACAATTCATGTATGCATTGATTATAGGGATATCAACAAAGCTTGTCCAAAGGACAACTTTCCTACCCCCTTTGTCGATCAAATTGTCAATGACTGCGCTGGAAGTGAAATCTTCTCTCTCATGGATGGTTTCTCCGGATATAATCAAATCAACATTGTTCCCGAGGATCAACATAAGACTGTTTTTATTTGTCCTTGGGGTACTTTTGCCTATCGGAAACTTCCTTTTGGTCTTAAGAGCGTGGGCGCAACTTTTCAACGCTCTATGTCTTATGCTTTCCATGATATCAAGCACATCGTTCAACCCTATTTGGACGATTTACCCGCTCATTCAATGCGCAGATTCGATCACCCAACCCACCTCCGAGCCATTTTCGTTCGTTGTCGGTTCTACTGTATACGTTTGAATCCTTGTAAGTGCGTTTTCTGTGTGGAATCCAACCGTTTTCTAGGTTTTATCGTTTCACATTAAGGGATCCGGGTGGATCCTTTAAAGGTTGAGGCGATCCTTTATCTCCCTCCTCCTTCTACACTTCGCCAATTGCAAAGTTTGCAGGGGAAAGCAAACTTTCTTCGTCGTTTTATCCCAAATTACACCGAGATAACTCCTGAATTTACGTGGCTATTAAAGAAGGATTCAGAGTTCGTCTGGGATAGCATTGCCAACTATGCTTTTGAAGCTTTGAAATTGTCCCTAACGCATGCTCCGCTTCTCTTTCCCTCCGATTACAGTTGCGATTATTTCCTTTATCTTGCTGCCTAGGAGTACACTATTGGTATGGTCCTCGTCTAAGAGGATGATGTTAGCGATGAACATGTCATATACTACTTGAGTCGAAGTCTCACGCCTACTGAAATAAAGTATTTACATGTCGAAAAACTAGCCTTGGCTGCCGTTCAAGCCGTCCAGCGCTTCCGGCACTATATCCTCTCACGCAAGACTATGGTGATTTCTCATTGCAACCCTATGCAACACATTCTGACACGTCAATTGCTCGGGGGAAAATTCTCCAAATGGATTGTGANGAAAGATAACTTTATTTATCCGGTGGCTCTCACAGACTGGGTTTCCAATATTGTCCCGATTGACAAGAAACACGGTACAATTCATGTATGCATTGATTATAGGGATATCAACAAAGCTTGTCCAAAGGACAACTTTCCTACCCCCTTTGTCGATCAAATTGTCGATGACTGCGCTGGAAGTGAAATCTTCTCTCTCATGGATGGTTTCTCCGGATATAATCAAATCAACATTGTTTCCGAGGATCAACATAAGATTGCTTTTATTTGTCCTTGGGGTACTTTTGCCTATCGGAAACTTCCTTTTGGTCTTAAGAGCGCGGGCGCAACTTTTCAACACGCTATGTCTTATGCTTTCCATGATATCAAGCACATCGTTCAACCCTATTTGGACGATTTACCCGCTCATTCAATGCGCAGAGTCGATCACCCAACCCACCTCCGAGCCATTTTCGTTCGCTGTCAGTTCTACTGTATACGTTTGAATCCTCATAAGTGCGTTTTCTGTGTGGAATCCGACCGTTTTCTAGGTTTTATCGTTTCGCATTAAGGGATCCGGGTGGATCCTTTAAAGGTTGAGGCGATCCTTAATCTCCCTCCTCCTTCTACACTTCGCCAATTCCAAAGTTTGCAGGGGAAAACAAACTTTCTTCGTCGTTTTATCCCAAATTACGCCGAGATAACTCCTGGATTTACGTGGCTATTAAAGAAGGATTCAGAGTTCGTCTGGGATACCATTGCCAACTATGCTTTTGAAGCTTTGAAATTGTCCCTAACGCATGCTCCGCTTCTCTTTCCCTCCGATTACAGTCGCGATTATTTCCTTTATCTTGCTACCTCAGAGTACACTATTGGTATGGTCCTCGTCTAAGAGGATGATGTTAGCGATGAACATGTCATATACTACTTGAGTCGAAGTCTCACGCCTACTGAAATCAAGTATTTACATGTCGAAAAACTAGCCTTGGCTGCCGTTCAAGCCGTCCAACGCTTCCGGCACTATATCCTCTCACGCAAGACTATGGTGATTTCTCATTGCAACCCTATGCAACACATTCTGACACGTCAATTGCTCGGGGGAAAATTCTCCAAATGGATTGTGATACTCCAGGAGTTTGACTTGGAATTCGAACGCGCCAAGTCCAAGAAGTCCTTAGTTTTTGCTGAGTTGATATGCAACTTTCCCCATTCTGCAACGGAAAATGTAGCAGCTGATTCATTACCCGATGAATCTCTTTTCCTTATTAGCACTGATGATATTTGGTATGAGGATATCATTATATATCTCCAAACCCAGACTTTCCGACCAACTTTGTCTAGTACTGACCGATGTCGCATATGCTATCAAGCTCGTCAATACATAATCCTCAAAGATACTCTTTATCGTCAGGGGATTGACTCTGTTTTTTGACGTTGCCTAACGTTCGACGAAGCTGAGAAAGCTCTGAATGACTGCCATTCTAGAGCATGTGGTGGTCATATGTCTGGGTATGCTACTGCCCAGAAGATCTTACGTGCAGGGTATTTTTGGCCTTCTTTGTTTAACGAATGCATCATCGTCGTTCAAAAATGCCATGCTTGCCAGACCTATAATCAGAAGATACGGTCACATCCCGCTCCTGTTCACCCTGTGGTCTCAGTTGGTCCCTTTGCGAAATGGGGCATCGATTTTATGACATGTCACCCTCACTCGGTCGGGTGGCATGGTTACATTATTGTAGCCGTTGATTACTTTACGAAATGGGCCAAGGCGATGCTGACATTCGACAACACTAGAAAGATCGCAACATTATTTCTTTTTAATCACGTCATAGCTCGTTTTGGTGTTCCCCAAGCTATCGTCACTGATCACGGTAGCTACTTTAGGAATTTTATGATGTCTAAATTTACTGAAAAGTTGGGTCTTTGCCATGATAATTCAACGACCTATTATCCATAGTCCAACGGCCAAGTCGAATCGATTAACAAAGTTCTCATAACTATGCTCCGACGGATGATAGGGATTCATAAAACAAGTTGGCACACAATGTTGTTTTCGACATTGTGGGCTTACCGGACATCCGTCAAGTCCGCTACTGGGTTTACACCTTTTC
>JZKD02S1980717.1:0-39065 GCA_000966675.3 Picea glauca | reverse complement strand
ATGATTTTGGTCGTCATGATGATGTATTGATGATGGTGTACTCAGGCTCTTCATAAGAACTTTCTCCTGAGAAAAGTTACTTTCATCTCTTCCCAGAAAACTCATTTTTGAAGAAAGTTCGCAGGCTGCTAATATATTTGGGTGCGAGAATGACCCATTCTCGCAGGCTGCTTTAAGTCAGGGTGTGAACTTCTCGCACTGTGTTGAATAGCTAGTGTGCAAACTCTTCCTAAATCATAGAAAAAGATGAATTCTCGATGTTTCTAGAAGAGAATCTTCTAGAAGAATGGGTTGGCATTCGAATGGTTATCCTTGTACTGGATTCTCTGATATTGTGGGATCATTCTTATTCAAGTAACTATCTCACTCTCTCCTATATATTGAGGGAATTCTCATGGAAAAGGTTAAGCAAGATTCATTGGAGAATTGGTGAAAGAATTGTGTGAAGGACTTAGTCTAAACAGTAGCTTGGAGACTCTAGCAAGTCTATCAAGAGGATTTGATCTTCTTCATACAAGGATTGAACAAGTGTGTGTTTTGGAGCCACGAGCCATCGAAAGGAAGCTTGCGACATTAAGGCAATTAGGTTGTAATCTTTACTTTCAATCAATATGATACAGTGGCATGTCCCTTTCCCATAAAGCTATTGTCACTTTATTGTGTAATTCTTTGATCATACACATAAGTTGACTGTTGAATATATTTTGTTATCTTCACTTTGGTTGGTTTGTGTTGTTTTGGTCTTGAACTCACGAGAGCATCGAAGCGAAGCAGGAGCAACAGAGACCCTAGGAAGCGATATAAAGGTATGTTACTTGTTCCTTCCTACTAGCTAATTCAATGGTTAAAACTTAGGGAAAGAGTCATGTCCTGTCATGTTTTGTCCTAGATCCAGGTGGATCTAGGGAGATCTGTTAGTGTCCACACCTACCGATTAGTCCAATAACACTTGGTCTCTGTATAGGATATGGCTTTAAGCTATCGGCTAAATTTAACACCTTTAAACAATATTTTCTGGTTCTATTGGTGAAAGAAAGCAAGACCTTGGGCTATGGAGTCGATTTAAGAAAACGATAGAAATAAAAGACTCGATAATTGAACTTGAGAGGATAAAGGCTAAATGAGCAACAATCTTTCAGTTTAAAATCGTTGAGTGTGGCGAGAGAAAAACACATGAAGCAACTCAGAGCACTGCTGGGGATGAATTCTAAGTTCACTTAGAAGAAACACAGTTCGTCTAAATGGAGCGAATCTAGAGCATTGCACGGTGAATTCTAGATTTGAAATCACGTTTCGATTTAGACAAAAAATACAGATGTGAATATAAAGAACACAGGAAACCACATACACAAAGAAATAATTCAATACATCAAACTGTCACCATTAGAATATTTTCATCAAAGCTTCATGACCTTTGCATTAAGTTTCAATCGGATCAAAATTACATTCAATAAAAGCTTCAGGACCTTTGCATTAAGTTTCAATCGGATCAAAATTACATTCAATAGTCACTATCTAAATTGTTTTGCCAACCAACCCGACTTACATTGAAAAGATGGAATATAAAGACAAAGGTGTGCCGCTCGGGCTACCCTGTGCTGTAACTACTATCCCTGGAAGTTAGGTTCCGACTATTCTCTATCAAATGACTCTTCGTATGGCCTTTTACTAAAAATAGAAACTGAGTGTACTTGGTCACATCATAGCCACTCGTCTTTGCCACGACAGTTCAATCATCAATAAGATCTCGTCGTTAGAGAGTGATGTGTCGATGCTATCCTTTGACGGGGTATCTGGGCAATCAAGTGCTCTATCAGACTCTTGCCACCTGTTGTAATGGCTTTGATTTTTGCCACGCGATTGTTTGTCGATGCATTCATATGGTGAGTGACTGGCAGACCTTTGCAGGTGCCTCCAAAATGATGATCCCAGCTAGGGAAAAATGTCTTTCTTCAAACCGTTGCACGTCCAATGTACACATGTACTTTGCAATGGATGATATTCCATCGATGCACGTCATATGTTTTCCGTGCGGGTATCTGTCAAAGGCCCTACCTCCTAGTAGGAAACATGATGTGGGGAAAAAAATCCACACCAGGTCTAAGAAGACAAAAAATGAAGTCAGTTAATCATGCTTTTAGTCTTATCTGCAGTTTTGATACCCAAAGCGTTCTTCTGAGAGACCAGTTGCGCCTTTTCAGGTTCATCACTTTCCTTTGCAGAACCGCATTCCCTTTCAGCTTCTTCTGCACGCTGGCCAGAACCACACAGACTTTATTCATGGTTGGTTCCCATTCCCTGATGTGTTTCACATTCCTTTCTTCCAATTCTCTATGTGTTTCGCACAACTGTATGATCATATCTTGCGCTTCCCTAAGTTGTCTCTTGAGCCAAACCACATTCCCATTGCGGCGTTGTGATGTTGATGCTTCGAGGGTCTTCGTTGCTAACTATTGTCTCAACTTTGTGTTTCCCTAGTATAGCTCAACAATAACAAGTTGTGCTTGCTTCAGTTGCTGCGACGACTTATGAACATCTATGCTTTCAATGTTTGTTCTCCTCCTTCTTCCCCAGCTTTCTCGACTTGTACCTTTGACAAGTTCCAGCCGAATTGCATGCATGAATAACTCTTCAACGACCGACTTTTTGAGCGGCTCACTGGGGACTCAAGTCTCCCCGGCTTCCTTGTTCTTCCTCGGCTTGCCCCTTCTCTGGGGTATTGTTTGTTGGGGGGACAAGGCCTCCAACATCTTTCCTTCCTCCGCAACACTTCTTGCTTTAGCCTCTACTCGGTGTGATGTCACCCTTCCCGTGGGTGGAGGGAAATCTCCCTTTGGATCCTTGGGAATGCCCGTTGTAAGTAGAAACAAATCCCAGATGTTTCCCAATCGCCTTAACTCCTCAACTACCAACAATTTAATCAGTGAGACATGAGATAGTTTCCTCTTCGGCTGATCTGTTTTAGCCCAGGTGTTGTCTGCCATTTCTCAGAGGCTTTGGTGCAAAACGAAGGGCAAGTTTAATGGTCTCCTTCCTGTGAAATGCATCAATAATCTAATGTGATGCGAATGTATTTTTTCAAACCTTCCCTCAGAGGTAAAATATTTCCTAATTACTCCCAGGAGTTTCTGAAAGGGCTCTTGCAAATATCTACTTGGAATGCCCGTATCGACTCTCCCACCTAAACAATCTTGCTTGATGAAGTCTTCGTAGTACCGTGCATCCAACGATATGCCTTTAAACCACCTTTCACCATGCGGAGGGATCTCTATTGTGGTCAATAGAGTTTCCTCTGTCACCTGGAAAGCGACACCTGCAATTACCGCATGGGACCCGTAGAACCTGAATGTGAACTGTTTCGCTAGCTTCATATTGAATCCTTGGATTTTTTTTCCAAAAGGTCATGCATCCGACCTATTCAAAAGACACTGTGACCTCTAGATCTTCGTTGACCAACATCGAGCTTGGAGGCTCGGTCCCAACATTCCTGCCACTTCGCGTACCTTTCCTTATGTTATGGGATGTCGTCATGGTGCAACACTTATTTGTTCTACGCGCGGTGGATTTGGCACAGGCCAAAGGCAGTAATCTCAATTGACCTAGGCTTGCGAGAAGAATTACAGGCAATGCATAAACTTGGCAGGTGAACAAAATACATGCAGAGCGCTCAAAATTTATAATCAGGAGGGCGAGAGATGAAAACGTGCTAGGGGACATTGAATTCATGGTGACTGGATGTTTCAAAGCAAGCTTGAAGATTTTCATAGTACATCCGCGTGATAGGTACACTTCGGAGTGTGCGAAGTACAACTGATAAGAGATGCAGAGCATATGTGATACGAGCACCGTGATTTTTCATTCTTTCTGACTTCATAATGAATTGATGATGGTTACTTCATATGTCAACGTGACTTCCATTTAACAACTTGCCTTGATCTTAGGCATGTAAGACCCTCTATTCATACAGGACCTGACTCTTTGGGAAAAGACCTTTACCCTTTACACATGTTTTGGTTTTGACATCCCTTCCCGACTCCAAGGGCCAACTGACCACTTGTTGACTTCGACCCATTCGTTGTTCGGTACCTGACCTCACACACTTTGACCCACAGAATCTGACTCGACTAAGACTGACTCTAACTAAAAAAATGACGGTGCTAATAGTTGGCTCCAACGGGATGCTATCCTCTCAATGAGGTGGCAAAGAACAATAGACCAGGTGCCTAACCATTGGGCCTTATTTGACTTCCACACTCTGAAACAACGGAAAAACATAAAAACATAAAAACACAACCTAAACATTTTTGACATGGTTACGACCAGACTCAACATAAACTTAGGGCCTTCACTTCGAGCTTCAATTTTCTGCTGATACACTGACTCGAAATGCCTTCTTTGAAAACAAGGATAAAATGAGTATTTACAATGACATGAACTAAAACAAACCTTATTGCACCAGATAGTGTTTAAGGAACTTGCCATTTACAAGCCCCCAACTAGTGGGCTCTCCATTAAGTTGTTCTAACAGATATGTGTTGTTCCCGCGATATGCACAGATTCTGAAAGGGCCCGTCCAAAGATGATCAAATTTTTCGTGCTTTCCCTTATCTTCATTCCTCGTGTCCCACTTTAGCACTAGATCCTCCACCTGGAATTCCTCCTATTTAGAGTGTTTGTCAAAAAAATTCTTCATCCTGTCCTCGTGAAGCTATGATCGGTTGTAGACCTTCTCCCTCATCTGTTGCGCATGAATCAATTGATTTATCCTTCTTTGCGTGTCATCTGGCTCGACCTCTTGCTCTTGCAACAACTTCCTCACGGGCAATCCCGGCAAGGTAGGAAAAATCGCGTCTGCGCCATATACAATTTGGAATGGTGACATGGAGATGGACTTTTTGGTAGTGACCCTATCCACCCACAATGCATAAATAAGCTTCTTATGCTAGGCCTTCTTGTTGTCCTGTAGGAGTCTTTTAATGATCCTGGTTAAGCTTTTATTCGATGATTCTGCTAACCCATTACCCTGTGGGTAATACGCTATAGAATGTCCCAGGGTTATATTGTAATCCTTGTAAAACTTCTCCATTTTCTTGGACTTAAATGTGGCTGCCTTATTTATGATAATCTTGATAGGGCACCCGAACCTTGAGAGTATGTTAGTCTCCAGAAACTAAATGATGATCGTGTTAGTGGCATGCTTTGTTGGAATTGCTTCGATTCATTTCGTGAAATAATCCGTGGCTGCAAGTATCCATCTGTGTTACACCGAGGATGGTGGGTGAATCTATCCTATGAAGTCCAGGCCCCATTGCATGAATGACGCTTTGACCGAGATCGATTTCAGTGGCACTGGTTGCAACTTTCTACTTCCATAAAAATATGACACTCGTGGCAACTGGAAACTTCTTTGTACATGTCTGCGAAGATGTTGGGCCAATAGTAACTCACTCTAAGAATTTTATGCACGGTGGTTTTTCAGTAGTGATGTCCCCTGCAGTCGCCTTTGTGGAATTCTTTGATGGCCTGTTCCAAGTCATCTTCTAGTAGGCAACTCAATAATTTCCCTCCTGGATCCTTCCAATACAGTGAGTTATCCAAGATGCAAAAATTAGTAGCTTTGAGCTTTAAGAATCTGGCCTTGGTCTTACTTAGCCATGGAAGAGCTTGCAGATTCCTCAACACATAAATGATGTCCATATACCAAGGTGAATTGATGAACTTTTGAGCCACCTGTGTGGTTGTTTCTTCCTGAGGATTCTCTGACAAATCAACGATGAATTTGATTCCCAAGATGTCACAGTTCGATTGTACCATTAGTTTTGCGAGGCCATGTCCCTTGATCAGCTTTGTGGGCTTGATTTCAAGGTCATATTCCAACATGGTCATGATCCACTTACCTCTTCTTTCCTCAGGGTCAGGTTGAGTCAAGATATCCTTGACTGATTTGTTGGGCACGTAAGCGATAACGTGGGAATGTAGTATGTAATTTTTGAACACCTTTAGGGATTTCACTAAGGCGTATGCTTGTTTTTCCATAATGTCGTACCTTAATAGAGAATCCCTCAGCATCCTGCTAAAATAGTCTATAGGCTTCACAAAGTTTTGATCGTCTTTTTGTAACAGTACGCCAACAATGGTATGCTCCGAGGTAAATGAGAACAAGATGAAGTCCTTCATGAATTTTGGGCTGGTCAATACGGGAGCTTTGGTCAGTGCTACCTTGATATCCTCAAATAATTTTCTAGCTTCAGGGTTCCATTTGATCTCGTTCCCCTTTTTGATCATACTGGTGATATGTTTTATAATTTCTGTCAAGTTCGGGATGAATCTTCTCAAGAAATTCACCTTTCCCAGGAAGGACTGCACCTCCTTCTTGCTGCGCGGAGTGCTAATTTTCATGATTCCTTCTACCCTGCTGGGATCTATCTTTATACCTTCCTTCGAGATGATGTGCCCCAACATTTTACCTTCCTGCATCCCAAACTATGATTTCTTCGGATTTAAAGATATGTCGAACTTTTTGCATTTTTGGAAGACCTTCTTCAGATGCCCAAGGTGTTGTTCGTTAGAGTTTGAGTACACTGTGATGTCATCTAGATAGATCACGATAAATTTGTCCTTTTCCTCAACAAATGCTATCTCCAATGCCCGCTAGAAGGTAGCTCCAACGTTCATTAGGTCGAAAGGCATCTTGGTGTACATGAATGTCCCCCATGGTGTCGTGAAAGCTATTTTTTCCCGGTCATCTGGGTGTACCATGATCTGATTGTAGCCTGAAAAACCATCCAGCACAAACATCTTCTGGGACCCAACTAACTTCTGTAGAATTTAGTCCATATTAGGGAGCAAGTAGTTGTCCTTGAGTGGAACTTTATTCAAGTTTCGAAAATCCACGTACTACCTTTTTTTTCTGCTCTTTTTCCTCACATGCACCAGGTTAGCCACCTATTTCGAAAACCTTAAAGAAACGATAATTTTGGCTTCGAAAAGTTTCTTTACCCCTTTTTCGATTAGCGGAAATAGGAGGGGATTTATCTGTCTTAGCTTTTGCTTGAAAGGATTTTGGTCTTCTTTGAGAGGAATGACATGTTGAATCACTTTAGTGTCGTAGACTTTCAAATCATCATAGCTCCAGGTGAAAACGTCGGGAAACTCTTTTATGAGTTTTATATAGTCTTGTTTTATCTAAGGACTGAGCGTCTTTGATAATTTGATTATCTTCGAATTCTCTTGGGTCCCGATGTTGCAATCCTCGACATCCTCATTGTTTGCAGTGATCTTGGGATTTCTAGCCACATCATTTTTAGCAAACATCTTTTCCAATGAGACTAATCCTTTTGGGATGGTATTGTTCTTTAGTTGTATTATGTCCCTCCCATCTATATGGTCTGGAAAGGGTCGTCATTACTGCGTGCATCTGCGCTTTCATCTTCATCACAACAACATTCGTAATCAATGTTTATATTAGCGAACTCGTCGCTCATTTGGAGAAATTTCGCCACCTATTTGTTATCCTCAAACACCTGCCAATACTTGATATTATTGGGCACTGTCGGCCTGTGTTTGACTTCGATCTCATACTTTCTATTTGGAAAAATGGGAATTTTAAAAACTGAGGCCAAGGTGTCCAAGGCATCCGCATTTTGATTATGCCTCCTCGGGATCGTCGATAAATTATACTCCAAGAATTCTTCGAGGAGGTCCAACACTAGGTTTCTTTACGCTTTGAGCTTGGGGTGCTTGGATTGGTATTTTCCTTTCACTTGGTTTATAACAAGCTCATAGTTTCCATGCACCACAATCCTCTTTGCATGCAACTCTTTCAAAACTCTCAGGCCCAAAATTAGTGCCTCATTCTCANATGATTTTGGTCGTCATGATGATGTATTGATGATGGTGTACTCAGGCTCTTCATAAGAACTTTCTCCTGAGAAAAGTTACTTTCATCTCTTCCCAGAAAACTCATTTTTGAAGAAAGTTCGCAGGCTGCTAATATATTTGGGTGCGAGAATGACCCATTCTCGCAGGCTGCTTTAAGTCAGGGTGTGAACTTCTCGCACTGTGTTGAATAGCTAGTGTGCAAACTCTTCCTAAATCATAGAAAAAGATGAATTCTCGATGTTTCTAGAAGAGAATCTTCTAGAAGAATGGGTTGGCATTCGAATGGTTATCCTTGTACTGGATTCTCTGATATTGTGGGATCATTCTTATTCAAGTAACTATCTCACTCTCTCCTATATATTGAGGGAATTCTCATGGAAAAGGTTAAGCAAGATTCATTGGAGAATTGGTGAAAGAATTGTGTGAAGGACTTAGTCTAAACAGTAGCTTGGAGACTCTAGCAAGTCTATCAAGAGGATTTGATCTTCTTCATACAAGGATTGAACAAGTGTGTGTTTTGGAGCCACGAGCCATCGAAAGGAAGCTTGCGACATTAAGGCAATTAGGTTGTAATCTTTACTTTCAATCAATATGATACAGTGGCATGTCCCTTTCCCATAAAGCTATTGTCACTTTATTGTGTAATTCTTTGATCATACACATAAGTTGACTGTTGAATATATTTTGTTATCTTCACTTTGGTTGGTTTGTGTTGTTTTGGTCTTGAACTCACGAGAGCATCGAAGCGAAGCAGGAGCAACAGAGACCCTAGGAAGCGATATAAAGGTATGTTACTTGTTCCTTCCTACTAGCTAATTCAATGGTTAAAACTTAGGGAAAGAGTCATGTCCTGTCATGTTTTGTCCTAGATCCAGGTGGATCTAGGGAGATCTGTTAGTGTCCACACCTACCGATTAGTCCAATAACACTTGGTCTCTGTATAGGATATGGCTTTAAGCTATCGGCTAAATTTAACACCTTTAAACAATATTTTCTGGTTCTATTGGTGAAAGAAAGCAAGACCTTGGGCTATGGAGTCGATTTAAGAAAACGATAGAAATAAAAGACTCGATAATTGAACTTGAGAGGATAAAGGCTAAATGAGCAACAATCTTTCAGTTTAAAATCGTTGAGTGTGGCGAGAGAAAAACACATGAAGCAACTCAGAGCACTGCTGGGGATGAATTCTAAGTTCACTTAGAAGAAACACAGTTCGTCTAAATGGAGCGAATCTAGAGCATTGCACGGTGAATTCTAGATTTGAAATCACGTTTCGATTTAGACAAAAAATACAGATGTGAATATAAAGAACACAGGAAACCACATACACAAAGAAATAATTCAATACATCAAACTGTCACCATTAGAATATTTTCATCAAAGCTTCATGACCTTTGCATTAAGTTTCAATCGGATCAAAATTACATTCAATAAAAGCTTCAGGACCTTTGCATTAAGTTTCAATCGGATCAAAATTACATTCAATAGTCACTATCTAAATTGTTTTGCCAACCAACCCGACTTACATTGAAAAGATGGAATATAAAGACAAAGGTGTGCCGCTCGGGCTACCCTGTGCTGTAACTACTATCCCTGGAAGTTAGGTTCCGACTATTCTCTATCAAATGACTCTTCGTATGGCCTTTTACTAAAAATAGAAACTGAGTGTACTTGGTCACATCATAGCCACTCGTCTTTGCCACGACAGTTCAATCATCAATAAGATCTCGTCGTTAGAGAGTGATGTGTCGATGCTATCCTTTGACGGGGTATCTGGGCAATCAAGTGCTCTATCAGACTCTTGCCACCTGTTGTAATGGCTTTGATTTTTGCCACGCGATTGTTTGTCGATGCATTCATATGGTGAGTGACTGGCAGACCTTTGCAGGTGCCTCCAAAATGATGATCCCAGCTAGGGAAAAATGTCTTTCTTCAAACCGTTGCACGTCCAATGTACACATGTACTTTGCAATGGATGATATTCCATCGATGCACGTCATATGTTTTCCGTGCGGGTATCTGTCAAAGGCCCTACCTCCTAGTAGGAAACATGATGTGGGGAAAAAAATCCACACCAGGTCTAAGAAGACAAAAAATGAAGTCAGTTAATCATGCTTTTAGTCTTATCTGCAGTTTTGATACCCAAAGCGTTCTTCTGAGAGACCAGTTGCGCCTTTTCAGGTTCATCACTTTCCTTTGCAGAACCGCATTCCCTTTCAGCTTCTTCTGCACGCTGGCCAGAACCACACAGACTTTATTCATGGTTGGTTCCCATTCCCTGATGTGTTTCACATTCCTTTCTTCCAATTCTCTATGTGTTTCGCACAACTGTATGATCATATCTTGCGCTTCCCTAAGTTGTCTCTTGAGCCAAACCACATTCCCATTGCGGCGTTGTGATGTTGATGCTTCGAGGGTCTTCGTTGCTAACTATTGTCTCAACTTTGTGTTTCCCTAGTATAGCTCAACAATAACAAGTTGTGCTTGCTTCAGTTGCTGCGACGACTTATGAACATCTATGCTTTCAATGTTTGTTCTCCTCCTTCTTCCCCAGCTTTCTCGACTTGTACCTTTGACAAGTTCCAGCCGAATTGCATGCATGAATAACTCTTCAACGACCGACTTTTTGAGCGGCTCACTGGGGACTCAAGTCTCCCCGGCTTCCTTGTTCTTCCTCGGCTTGCCCCTTCTCTGGGGTATTGTTTGTTGGGGGGACAAGGCCTCCAACATCTTTCCTTCCTCCGCAACACTTCTTGCTTTAGCCTCTACTCGGTGTGATGTCACCCTTCCCGTGGGTGGAGGGAAATCTCCCTTTGGATCCTTGGGAATGCCCGTTGTAAGTAGAAACAAATCCCAGATGTTTCCCAATCGCCTTAACTCCTCAACTACCAACAATTTAATCAGTGAGACATGAGATAGTTTCCTCTTCGGCTGATCTGTTTTAGCCCAGGTGTTGTCTGCCATTTCTCAGAGGCTTTGGTGCAAAACGAAGGGCAAGTTTAATGGTCTCCTTCCTGTGAAATGCATCAATAATCTAATGTGATGCGAATGTATTTTTTCAAACCTTCCCTCAGAGGTAAAATATTTCCTAATTACTCCCAGGAGTTTCTGAAAGGGCTCTTGCAAATATCTACTTGGAATGCCCGTATCGACTCTCCCACCTAAACAATCTTGCTTGATGAAGTCTTCGTAGTACCGTGCATCCAACGATATGCCTTTAAACCACCTTTCACCATGCGGAGGGATCTCTATTGTGGTCAATAGAGTTTCCTCTGTCACCTGGAAAGCGACACCTGCAATTACCGCATGGGACCCGTAGAACCTGAATGTGAACTGTTTCGCTAGCTTCATATTGAATCCTTGGATTTTTTTTCCAAAAGGTCATGCATCCGACCTATTCAAAAGACACTGTGACCTCTAGATCTTCGTTGACCAACATCGAGCTTGGAGGCTCGGTCCCAACATTCCTGCCACTTCGCGTACCTTTCCTTATGTTATGGGATGTCGTCATGGTGCAACACTTATTTGTTCTACGCGCGGTGGATTTGGCACAGGCCAAAGGCAGTAATCTCAATTGACCTAGGCTTGCGAGAAGAATTACAGGCAATGCATAAACTTGGCAGGTGAACAAAATACATGCAGAGCGCTCAAAATTTATAATCAGGAGGGCGAGAGATGAAAACGTGCTAGGGGACATTGAATTCATGGTGACTGGATGTTTCAAAGCAAGCTTGAAGATTTTCATAGTACATCCGCGTGATAGGTACACTTCGGAGTGTGCGAAGTACAACTGATAAGAGATGCAGAGCATATGTGATACGAGCACCGTGATTTTTCATTCTTTCTGACTTCATAATGAATTGATGATGGTTACTTCATATGTCAACGTGACTTCCATTTAACAACTTGCCTTGATCTTAGGCATGTAAGACCCTCTATTCATACAGGACCTGACTCTTTGGGAAAAGACCTTTACCCTTTACACATGTTTTGGTTTTGACATCCCTTCCCGACTCCAAGGGCCAACTGACCACTTGTTGACTTCGACCCATTCGTTGTTCGGTACCTGACCTCACACACTTTGACCCACAGAATCTGACTCGACTAAGACTGACTCTAACTAAAAAAATGACGGTGCTAATAGTTGGCTCCAACGGGATGCTATCCTCTCAATGAGGTGGCAAAGAACAATAGACCAGGTGCCTAACCATTGGGCCTTATTTGACTTCCACACTCTGAAACAACGGAAAAACATAAAAACATAAAAACACAACCTAAACATTTTTGACATGGTTACGACCAGACTCAACATAAACTTAGGGCCTTCACTTCGAGCTTCAATTTTCTGCTGATACACTGACTCGAAATGCCTTCTTTGAAAACAAGGATAAAATGAGTATTTACAATGACATGAACTAAAACAAACCTTATTGCACCAGATAGTGTTTAAGGAACTTGCCATTTACAAGCCCCCAACTAGTGGGCTCTCCATTAAGTTGTTCTAACAGATATGTGTTGTTCCCGCGATATGCACAGATTCTGAAAGGGCCCGTCCAAAGATGATCAAATTTTTCGTGCTTTCCCTTATCTTCATTCCTCGTGTCCCACTTTAGCACTAGATCCTCCACCTGGAATTCCTCCTATTTAGAGTGTTTGTCAAAAAAATTCTTCATCCTGTCCTCGTGAAGCTATGATCGGTTGTAGACCTTCTCCCTCATCTGTTGCGCATGAATCAATTGATTTATCCTTCTTTGCGTGTCATCTGGCTCGACCTCTTGCTCTTGCAACAACTTCCTCACGGGCAATCCCGGCAAGGTAGGAAAAATCGCGTCTGCGCCATATACAATTTGGAATGGTGACATGGAGATGGACTTTTTGGTAGTGACCCTATCCACCCACAATGCATAAATAAGCTTCTTATGCCAGGCCTTCTTGTTGTCCTGTAGGAGTCTTTTAATGATCCTGGTTAAGCTTTTATTCGATGATTCTGTTAACCCATTACCCTGTGGGTAATACGCTATAGAATGTCCCAGGGTTATATTGTAATCCTTGTAAAACTTATCCATTTTCTTGGACTTAAATGTGGTTGCCTTATCTATGATAATATTGATAGGGCACCCGAACCTTGAGAGTATGTTAGTCTCCAGAAACTAAATGATGATCGTGTCAGTGGCATGCTTTGTTGGAATTGCTTCAATTCATTTCGTGAAATAATCCGTGGCTGGAAGTATCCATCTCTGTTACGCCGAGGATGGTGGGTGAATCTATCCTATGAAGTCCAGGCCCCATTGCATGAATGACGCTTTGACCGAGATCGATTTTAGTGGCACTGGTTGCAACTTTCTACTTCCATAAAAATATGACACTCGTGGCAACTGGAAACTTCTTTATACATGTCTGCGAAGATGTTGGGCCAATAGTAACTCACTCTGAGAATTTTATGCACGGTGGTTTTTCAGTAGTGATGTCCCCTGTAGTCGCCTTTGTGGAATTCTTTGATGGCCTGTTCCAAGTCATCTTCTAGTAGGCAACTCAATAATATCCCTCCTAGATCCTTCCAATACAGTGAGTTATCCAAGATGCAAAAATTAGTAGCTTTGAGCTTTAAGAATTTGGCCTTGGTCTTACTTAGCCATGGAAGAGCTTGCAGATTCCTCAACACATAAATGATGTCCATATACCAAGGTGAATTGATGAACTTTTGAGCCACCTGTGTGGTTGTTTCTTCTCGAGGATTCTCTGACAAATCAACGATGAAGTTGATTCCCAGGATGTCACAGTTCGATTGTACCATTAGTTTTGCGAGGCCATGTCCCTTGATCAGCTTTGTGGGCTTGATTTCAAGGTCATATTCCAACATGGTCATGATCCACTTACCTCTTCTTTCCTCAGGGTCAGGTTGAGTCAAGATATCCTTGACTGATTTGTTGGGCACGTAAGCGATAACGTGGGAATGTAGTATGTAATTTTTGAACACCTTTAGGGATTTCACTAAGGCGTATGCTTGTTTTTCCATAATGTCGTACCTTAATAGAGAATCCCTCAGCATCCTGCTAAAATAGTCTATAGGCTTCACAAAGTTTTGATCGTCTTTTTGTAACAGTACGCCAACAATGGTATGCTCCGAGGTAAATGAGAACAAGATGAAGTCCTTCATGAATTTTGGGCTGGTCAATACGGGAGCTTTGGTCAGTGCTACCTTGATATCCTCAAATAATTTTCTAGCTTCAGGGTTCCATTTGATCTCGTTCCCCTTTTTGATCATACTGGTGATATGTTTTATAATTTCTGTCAAGTTCGGGATGAATCTTCTCAAGAAATTCACCTTTCCCAGGAAGGACTGCACCTCCTTCTTGCTGCGCGGAGTGCTAATTTTCATGATTCCTTCTACCCTGCTGGGATCTATCTTTATACCTTCCTTCGAGATGATGTGCCCCAACATTTTACCTTCCTGCATCCCAAACTATGATTTCTTCGGATTTAAAGATATGTCGAACTTTTTGCATTTTTGGAAGACCTTCTTCAGATGCCCAAGGTGTTGTTCGTTAGAGTTTGAGTACACTGTGATGTCATCTAGATAGATCACGATAAATTTGTCCTTTTCCTCAACAAATGCTATCTCCAATGCCCGCTAGAAGGTAGCTCCAACGTTCATTAGGTCGAAAGGCATCTTGGTGTACATGAATGTCCCCCATGGTGTCGTGAAAGCTATTTTTTCCCGGTCATCTGGGTGTACCATGATCTGATTGTAGCCTGAAAAACCATCCAGCACAAACATCTTCTGGGACCCAACTAACTTCTGTAGAATTTAGTCCATATTAGGGAGCAAGTAGTTGTCCTTGAGTGGAACTTTATTCAAGTTTCGAAAATCCACGTACTACCTTTTTTTTCTGCTCTTTTTCCTCACATGCACCAGGTTAGCCACCTATTTCGAAAACCTTAAAGAAACGATAATTTTGGCTTCGAAAAGTTTCTTTACCCCTTTTTCGATTAGCGGAAATAGGAGGGGATTTATCTGTCTTAGCTTTTGCTTGAAAGGATTTTGGTCTTCTTTGAGAGGAATGACATGTTGAATCACTTTAGTGTCGTAGACTTTCAAATCATCATAGCTCCAGGTGAAAACGTCGGGAAACTCTTTTATGAGTTTTATATAGTCTTGTTTTATCTAAGGACTGAGCGTCTTTGATAATTTGATTATCTTCGAATTCTCTTGGGTCCCGATGTTGCAATCCTCGACATCCTCATTGTTTGCAGTGATCTTGGGATTTCTAGCCACATCATTTTTAGCAAACATCTTTTCCAATGAGACTAATCCTTTTGGGATGGTATTGTTCTTTAGTTGTATTATGTCCCTCCCATCTATATGGTCTGGAAAGGGTCGTCATTACTGCGTGCATCTGCGCTTTCATCTTCATCACAACAACATTCGTAATCAATGTTTATATTAGCGAACTCGTCGCTCATTTGGAGAAATTTCGCCACCTATTTGTTATCCTCAAACACCTGCCAATACTTGATATTATTGGGCACTGTCGGCCTGTGTTTGACTTCGATCTCATACTTTCTATTTGGAAAAATGGGAATTTTAAAAACTGAGGCCAAGGTGTCCAAGGCATCCGCATTTTGATTATGCCTCCTCGGGATCGTCGATAAATTATACTCCAAGAATTCTTCGAGGAGGTCCAACACTAGGTTTCTTTACGCTTTGAGCTTGGGGTGCTTGGATTGGTATTTTCCTTTCACTTGGTTTATAACAAGCTCATAGTTTCCATGCACCACAATCCTCTTTGCATGCAACTCTTTCAAAACTCTCAGGCCCAAAATTAGTGCCTCATTCTCAACCATGTTATTTGTACAGTCGAAGGCGAGTTTGTATGAGCAGAGTTTTGTGCCTACGTTAGGAGGACATATCCATACACCGACCCCCGATCCTTCCTTGTTGATGGCTCCGTCGAAACTCATGTTCCATATCTCGTTCTCCATGTTGTTTCTCGGGTCGGCGCACTTTGTTTCTCGTCGCATGGATTTATCATCGACGGTCATGACAGCTGTCGATTCTTCCTCTTCAAAACTCAGGTCATTGTAAAATATAAAAGAGTCGATCTCAGTATCGACGGAGTAGATGAGGTGGTTATTCGGCTGCGTCTTACTGCTCACCATGTATTTTAGCAGTACTTTTTTGTATAATCATCTCTCTTGGTTGAAGATAGGGATGGTGGCGCACGACATGTCCATCTACAGGGTTCCCTTCAATTTCGCAGCCCATGACCTGGATAATAGCATGCCAAATTTGGGGGGTATATCGGCCACGACCACGTCCATAACTAGATTCTTAGAAGGGATTTGAGCCAACGACACAACCAAATATTTGATCAGACCTAAGCATTTTACTTTCCTTGAATCAAAAGGAAAAAGATATTTATAGGGTCTGGTGATGTCCAAACCTAACTCGTCCATGATCACTTTAGGCATGAGATTGTGTGACGCACCTGAATCCAACATGGCATTATGCAAGGTCATGTCATGGACCTTGAGACTGACATAGAACAGGGGAACGTCCTCAGTGTCACCCGCCTCTTCTACACAAAGACCAAACAAAATGGCGAGGTGATCATCCTGGACATTCAGAGTGTCGGGAGTCCCACCCATCTTTAGCATTTTAATAATCTGATCTCAATATTCTCCTTTCTTGATGAGTTCGTTGAAATGGACACAAATTTTAATCTTGGCCATTTTATTTTCAAAGTTAAAAGGGGGAGAGACCTTTTATACCTCCTTGGCGCATGTCTCCTGGGTTGTTTCTGGCAATTTCCTTGGAACCTCCTCCTTCAACTTTTCCTTTTTCGTCGCATCCTTGGTTGGGTTGTCTTGCCTCAGTTGACTTGTGGAAGGGATATCCGCTGGATATTTTCTGATGGGATTCATTTGTTGAGGCTCCCTTATGGGATTTGGCTGCTGAGAGTCTGTAGATGCCTTTTTGCTTCTGAGGTTGTATTTCTTTTTGAATTGCATGATGGCATTGTGATAACCTTTATTGAATTCCTTCGTTTCCCAACACAACATGTCATCCATCTCCAACATAATATCGTCATTTTTGCTCATGTATCGATCATGTTTCCCCTTCGTCAAAAACATGTGTGTGTCCTTGTTGTCGCAACAATGCATTTGATCTTTGAACATCTGATCAAAGTATTTGTCTGCATAATTGTTTTTGAACGGGGAACTTATTTGCTGGTCACCCTGGTCTCTCTATTCCCCCTTTATGATCTGCAAGACTGGGCCTCTTCTAGGTTTTTGATTCCTGGGCTAGGGGTCATGTTGTTCTTGGGTGGCGAGTTTGTTTCCGATGGATATCCTTTCCATCAGCTTCTCCATCATCTTCATCATCAATTTGAACTTGTCATCTGTGGGTCGAGAAGTTGATGGTTGCACATCCCCTTGGGGTTTCTTCTCACCTCTGTTGAAGCTTTGTTTTATATTTCCCGACACCATCAGGTTTACCTTGACTTCGATCGTGTCACTCATCATGGAATCTAAATTTGTAGATCTTCTCTCCCTCAACAACAAGGTGAAATCACTGTCAAAGAAGTCAACGTATCGCAACTGCGCAACCCCAAGAGGCGGCTGGAATTCGACACGGATTGAGTTGAAAATCCTCATGAAGTGGGCCGAGAACTCTTGCACCATCTCCTCTGACGCTCTCTTAATATTGTTATATTGCGTCAGTAGCTACAAAGGATTCTTTTAGTCTCCCCATCTAGTAATGAAAGATGTTTCAAATGCGGTTGAGTCTTGAATGCTTGCTGCTGGGAGGTCTTTGAACCACTTTCTCACCTCCCCCAAAGGACTCTGCATGAACAACCTCATTTTCCCGTTTGCATGGTCTACATCTTCTAGATCAACGAAATTGTTCAACCAATCCAGATGCTTTTGGGCAGAAATGTTTCCTTTAGCGTCGTATAGCTTGATCCTCTGGCTGTAGTTCTGAGGAAAATCATGCAGTTGGGCTGGCAGAAGAAGGGGAACGAATCTGGTGACCATTTCTCTAGGGGGGTTTGGGATTTGGGGGATGTTCTAAGCAGGATTTGAAGCTTGTGGGATTAGAGATCGAAACCTCTCTTCGTCAAAGACTAGATGGTCGAAGTTAGTTTATGATTTAGACCTGAACAAAGTTTGTTCGAACAAGGCGTCAAACTCAAGGTTGTCAATGCTTTGTGCCCCGTCTTTGGGAAATGATAGATTTCTATCTTTGTAATAGAATGGGTCTTGCACCTTCTCCCTTACCATGTGAAAAAGTATGTCGGGATCATACATAGGCTCTAGCGGGTTGAGGTCGGGATTGACTATGGTATAAATGGTGTTCGGAGCCAGGTTTTCTGAATGGCCCTACTACGTGATAATGGTCTTTTTTATTGGAGTCGCCAGGGTAAAGGTTTCAACCAATATAGATGTTTTCCCCACTGTTACCCTCAGCGGTCAAAACTATAGCTTTAGTCGTTCTCCCAGGGAAAATTTATTCAATTCCATCCCCCGCAACGACGCTAGAATGTTAGCACTCTGTAAACTTCGTTCGGTTGAGAAAACGAATGACAGAGGCAACCTACAAACCAACTTTAAGGCCCAAAACTAGCCTCTCAGACCTGGAGAGGGCTCTCTCTGGAGACTTGGTCTCTGTACAGGATATGGCTTTAAGATATCGACGAGATTTAACACCTTTAAAAATATTTTCCGGTTCTATTGATGAAAGAGAAAGTACTTGGGCTATGGAGTCGATTTAAGAAAATGATAAAAACAAATGACTCAGTGCTTGAACTGGAGAGGATAAAGGCTAAATGAGCAAAAATCTTTCAGTTTAAAATCATTAGGTGTGATGAGAGAAAAACACATGAAGCAACTCAGAGCACCGTTGGGGATGAATTCAGAGTTCACTTAGAAGAAACACAGTTCGTCTAAATGGCGCGAATCTAGAGCACTTCATGGTGAATTCTAGATTCGAAATCACGTTACGATTTAGACAAAAAATACAGATGTGAATATAAAGAACATAGGAAAGCACATACACAAAGAAAGAATACAATACACCAAACTGTCTCCGTTAGAATATTTTCATCAAAGCTTCAGGACCTTTTCATTAAGTTTCAATCGAATCAAAATTACATTCAATAGTCACTGTCTACACTGTTTTGCCAACCAACTCGTCTTACATTGAAAAGATGAAATATATAGACAAGGGTGTGCTACTCGGGCTACCCTGTGCTCTAACTACTATCCCTGGAAGTTAGGTTATGACTACTCTCTGTCAGATGAATCTTCGTATGGTCTTTTACTGAAAATAGAAACTGGTTGTACTTGGTCGCACCATAGCCACTCGTCTTTGCCACGATGGTTCAATCATCATCAAGATCTCGTCGTTAGAGACTGATTTTTCGATGTTATCCTTTGAAAGGGTATCTGGACAATCAAGTGTTGTGTCAGACTCCTCCCACCTATTGTAACGACTTTGATTTCTACCGCATGATTGTTTACTGGTGCGTGCATGTGGCAAGTGACTGGAAGATCGTTGCAGGTGCCTCCAAAATGTTGATCCCAGCTAGGGAAAAATGCCTTTATTCAAACCGTTGCACATCCAACATACACCTGTACTTTGCAATGGATGAGATTCTATCATTGCGCGTCATATGTTTTCCACGTGGGCATTTGTCAGAGTCCCTACCTTCCGATAGGAAACAAGACTTGGGGAAACAAAATCCGCACCACATCTGAGAAGGCAAAAAATGGAGTCGGTTAATGATGCTTCTGGTCTCATCTACAGTGTTGATACTCAAAGTGTTCTCCTAAGAGACCAGTTGCGCGTTTTCAATTTCATCACTTGCCTTTGTAGAACCACATTCTTTTTAAGCTTCTTCTGCACGCTAGCCAGAACCGCGCAAACTTTCTCCACGACCCGTTCACATTCCTTTCTTCTAATGTTCTTTGCATTTCATGCGGCTGTATGATCATATCTTGCACTTCCCTAAGCTTTCTCTTGAGCCAAACCACGTTCCTATCGTGGCCTTGTGATGTTGATGCTTCGAGGATCTTCGCTGCTAACTGTTGTCTCATTTCTCTATTTTCCTAGTATAGCTCAGCAATAGCGAGTTGCGATTTCTACAGCTGTTGCGACAACTCATGAACATCTATTCTTTTAGTGTTTGTTCTCGTCCTTCTGCCTAAACTCTCTCGACTTGTACCTTTGATAGGTTCCAACCGAATGGCGTGCATGAATAACTCTTCAGCGACTGAATTTTCGCGTGGCTCACTCAGGACTCGGGTCTCCCCGACTTCCTTGTTCTTCCTTGGCTCGCCCCTTCTCTGAGGTATCGACTGTTGGGGGGAAAGGGCCTCCAACATCTTTCCTTCTTCCGCAACACTTCCTGCTTCAGCCTCTGCGTGATGTGATGTCACCCTTCCCACGGGTAGAGGGAAATCTCCCTTTGGATCCTTGGGAATGCCCGCTGTAAGTAGAAACAAATCCCAGTCGTTTCCCAATTTCCTTAACTCCTCAACTACCAACAATTTAATCATTGAGGCATGAGATACTTTACTCTTTGGCTGATCTATTTCAGGTCGGGCGTTGTCTGCCATTTATCGAAGGCTTTGGTGCAAGAAGAAGGGCAGGTTTAACGGTCTCCTTCCTGTGAAATGCATCAACAATCTAATGTATGTGAATGTATTCCGTCAAACCTTCCCTCACAGGTAAAATATTTCCGAATTACTCCCAGGAGTTTCCAAAAGGGCTCTTGCAAATATCTACTTGGAATGCCCATTTCAATTCTCCCACCTAAACAATCTCACTTGATGAAGTCTTTGTAGTACCATGCGTCCAACGACATGCGTTTAAACCACCTTTCATTGCATGGAGGGATCTCTGTTGTGGCCGATAGAGTTTTCTCTGTCACCTGGAAAGCGACACCTACAATTACCGTGCGGGACCCATCAAACCTGAGTGCAAACTGTTCCGCTAGCTTCATGTTGAATCCTTGGATTTTTCCACAAAAGTTCATGCATCCGACCTGTTCAAAATATGCCATGACCTTTGGATCTTCGTTGACCAACGTCGAGCTTTGAGGCTCGGGCCCAACTTTCCTGCCACTTCGCGTACCTTTCCTTATGTTATGGGATGTCGTCATGGTGCAATGCGTATTTGTTCTGTGTGCGGTGGATTTGGCACCGGCTAAAGGCAGTAATCTCAATTGACCTGGGCTTGCGAGAAGAATTATAGTTAGTGCATAAACTTGGCTGGTGAACAAAATACATGCAGACTGCTCAGAATTTATAATCGGGAGGGAAAGAGATGGAAAAGTGCAAGGGAACACTTAATTCATGGTAACTGGAGGTTTCGAAGCAAGCTTGAAGATTTTCGCAGTACATCCGCATGATGGGTACACTTCGGAGTGTGCAAAGTACAACTGATAAGAGCTGCAGAGCATATGTGATACGAGCGTCATGATTTTTCATTCTTTCCGACTTCATAATGAGCTGATGATGGTTACTTCATATGCCTACGAGGCTTCCATTTAACAACTTGCCTTGACCTTAGGCACGTAAGACCCTCTCTTCTGACAGGACTTGACTCTTTGGGAAAAGACCTTTACCCTTTACACATGTTTTGGTTCTGACATCCCTTCCCGACTCTAAGGGCCAATCAACCACTTGTTGACTTTGACCCATTCGTTGTTCGGTACCTAACCTCACACACTTTGCAACACAGACTCTGACTTGACTAAGACCGACTCTAACTGGAAAAATGATGGCGCTAACAGTCCATATCAAAATCAAAACTCAAAAATAACAATTAATCTAAAAATAAAATTTTGCATTTAAAAATAAAAATAAAAATTCTAAACTAAATATGTAATATACTGAAAGTAATATGCAAGTATAGCAAAATGAAACATGGAAAGATGACATGCAACTAAGCTACTATGAGGAATCAAGATGCAAATGCAAGAAATCAAGATGACCTACCTGCTTGCCTGGGCCCTAGGCCCTGATGATCAAATGTCTTCAGATGTTAGGTGAAATCTTTTGATATTATGGTAGCTGTTGGAGGTATTAACCTTTACATGTAACCCTGATGAGACTAGAATATTCCAGGAAGCAAGAGAAACCCTAAAGACTTGGATAATAACTATAGAAGAGAAGTCGGCTTAATGGAATAATTAATATTGAGTTATTAGCCCCTAGGAAGAGAAGTTGGCCCAGTCACTTAAGATGGAGAAATATAAATAGATGGTGCTAGAGTTCATTTGGGACTCACTTACTTGAAACTGCATAAGAGCAGTGGTGCACAAGTTTGTAGAGGAGTTGCAGTTGCAACTGCTGCAACTAGAAATTTCGGTTTTGGTTTTGACTTTCTCTTTGGTTATGGTTTGGACTTTCTACCTAGTACGCTAGATCCAGAGAGAGGCACTATACCTTGCTCGGGGGTGGCTTCGGCCTATGATTGGGTGACAATATTGCTATATTGTCTATGGTGAAATGAACACACCTTCTTTTCTAACAGGTTATGGGCCCACACTATCTTCGGACAGTCTAACCACTGGAAGATAGATTAGGACGATTTGCTCAGTTATATTTGTAGTTGCACTCAAAGTTTTGTTGCAGAAACAAAACCCTAACCCTCTTGTTAAGGCACCTTAAGTGAAGAGATTGACTTAATTTCGGGATAGCCTAGTGCACCCTAGACTAGCGCACCTCCTAGTACTCTCAGCAAGCCAAAACGTCAAGTTTGATTTTTTGGTCAAAGTCAAAGGTTGACCGAGTCAAATCAGTAATGACTTACTCTATGAAGTCAGAAAACAAGATAGAAGAGGATTCCAATTGCATAGCATGGAAGACAAGGATTGACCTCATCCTTGCAAAAAATAAAGTGTTGGATATCTTGAAAGGCAAGAACATGTAACCACAGTTTGAAGCGGGAAAAGAGAAGGAACCTCAAAATGTTGCAGTTATGGAGAAGTTCAAGGACAATGAAATTAACGCTATGAGTATCATAATGGACTCTATAAAAGACCATTTGATACCCTACATCTCTCATCTTGACTCATCTAAGAATATGTATGATGCCCTAACTAACCTCTTCTCGGTTAGAAACAATGGACAAATAATAAGTTTGAAGAATGAACTCTGTGACATGAAAATGAATCATGATGATGACATAACATCATACTTTGTGAGAATCTCTCAGTTAAGAGATCAACTACAAGCTATTGAAGAAATCATTTCAGAAAAAGGAACTGAAACCACTGTCTTGATTTAAAGAAAAGGAAGGAAACATACAAAGCAACAATTTCCAAAGAAAGGGAACCCTCAAAGAAATCCAAGCAGAAGAAAACATACTTTTTCTTCTAGTCAAGGTTACAATATTCTACATAGTTCTTGTACATACCATGTTCACATAGTTCTTGTACATGTCATATATATCTATTTCTTAGAAGATAAGATGGTCAGTGAAACAATACCTATGGAAAAATAACAAGATAAGGAATGTTATTACGATGACTACAAGTCAAGAAATACACATGAAAAAGATGAAGTACGTTGACAATCCTCGGTAACAATTCATGTGTTAGCCATTCTATAAGTAAAAACTACCACATAAGATGAAATCATAATCAAAATTGAAGAGACACAGAATGAGTTGAATCAGAAAGAAGTTAGTAATCAAGAGGAAACTAGAATAGGCTTGTGACGCTTTACAAAAATCAAGAAAGAGGCAGACGAAAGCATGGACTTTCTTAGATGGAGGGAGCCGATTGCAGAATTCCAAAAGAAGAGCATGCATATTGCACATTCGGGCATGAAGTTAGGATTAGGAGGGATATAATCCTCAATGATGTGATCCATTAAAGAACCCATGAAGAGTATGAAGTATATGTCCGTGTTCTTCATTAGAAGTAGCAGTAATGATAAGCAACACGTGTTTAGTTTGACTCTAGAAGAAGTCTTCTTCGAAAAGAAGTCTTAAGTATCCTTGGCTGTCCATCTACATCCATGTTCCTATGATGAAAGGAATAAGTTGGAATCTTCATTAAGGAAGGGCATGGAATCTATAAAAGACTCCATGGACCCAAAAGCTAAAGAGGAACATGAGGAAGAACATGAAGATTCCAAGAAAGAAAGAAAAGCCAGAACGACTAGTCATTATACCGAGAATCATAAGACTACCAACTTGTTTTGAACCCATTGGAAGCAATCAACCAGAAGAAATGAAAGTTGTGATGAAGAACAATGTATGTAAGAAAATGTGAAAAAGACTTATGAATGGAAGCTTTGCGAGATTTAGAACTAGAGGTTCTTCTAGAAGGAGGGAGAAGACTATGACGACAACTCAATATAGTAAACCAGATATACCTCTTGTTGTATCCATGGATTGGAATTTACATGTAAAAGATTGTTCTTCCCAATAAATCAAATTGGGATAGAAGCTTATACCATAAATATACCTATGTATGCAGATATAAGAATACCTTATATGGATTCAAGCAACTTGATGCAGAGTATCTCATATACAACAAAAGCGTGGTGAAAAATTTCTATGATAGAGATAGTGTATCATAATGATTACTTAGAAGTCTGGGATGATGGATTGCTAATCCATGGAAAACTCCCATGATGATAGACCTGAAGAAGGTTGGAGACTCTAATCAAGTAGACCTGTCTCTGTATCGACAACTGATTGGCTCGTTAATGTATTTGGAGAATACTTAGCCAAATATTTTCCTTGTGGGACGTTTGAGTTATGATATACATCTACATGGATTCATCGATTCAGATTGGGCACACAGAAGAAGTGATACTTCAATATGTTTCAGTTTGAGCTTTGCCACGATGTCATGAGCTAGAAGGAAACATAAGTGTTGAATTCAACCATGATATATCGTAATGATCAGAGCTATGCAAAGCTTTCAGAGAAACCAATGTTCCATGACAGACCAAAGTACATTGAGATCAAGCATTATATTCTCCATGATAAAGTCCAGAAGAGAGAAGTGGTTCTCCAGTATATCTCCAAAGACGAGCAAATAAAAAATATTTTGTTTAAGCCTCTGTCCAAGATGAAAAGTTTGTGTACTTAAGCGACAAGTTGGGATTGTGGAGACGACTTCCTTATTGGAAAAGAAAGTGACTACTCCCAACTTGGGAGGGAGCAATGATATATTATTGATTTATGGACAATCATTTTCCAGTTTGGAAAATGGTATAGGATGTGCAGTTCCTTTTCAGTTAGAAAATTGGTTCGAGATTTCTGACGAACAACCATTTTCCAGTTTGGAAAATGGTCCAGATCGGACAGTCATTTTCGTAATGAAAATGGTCCGATAGATTGTTAATGTACCATAAACAACAATTCCCCTTATGGCTAGTGTGGGGGAATGGTCTAGTACAATCATTCTTCTTGGCAGTCACTTTGAGTAGTGGTCAAGTAGAATGGTCTACCTTGCCAAGCAATCATTCTTTCGAAGTTCACAGTTGTGAGCAGTTTCGAAGAATGGTCAGTTTTGGAGGTTGGTGTAGGACACTCATTTCCATAGGAAATGGTCCTTAAAGTCAGTCCCTGTGGCAGAATCATTCTCTCCAAGTTGCATTATGATTAGTGTCAGAGGAATGGACCAGTTAGGTGAATGGTCCAAGTTCAACAATCAAGGACGTGCATTCCCTAGGGCAGACTCATTCTCTCCAGGTTGCACTATGATTAGTGTCGAAGGAATGGCCTAGTTAAGTGAATGGTCTAGGCTTAGAAATCGAGGACAATTATTCTTCTATGCTTGAGAATAATAGTACATATAGCCCATGGATGATGTTTTATCTTCTGAGGGTAGATGCTCTTCCAAATCTCACATATGTGAATGGAAGAATGGCCCATATGACTCCGTTTATATCATGATATTATTTTATGCAAGTTGATATCAAATGATATGATTGTTGTGGAGACTATATGTCTCTGGACAATAGTTGTATGCTACTATGGTGGATGTTATCCTTTGGTAGTGATTATGTGTCACCGATTAGTAGTAGTGTGCTACTGAGAGTGGTTGTGTACTACTGGATAGTAGTTGTATACTACTATGAATAGACATAGTTGTGTCATATTGGATGGCATTGTTCTGATTGCCATGGATACTATCACTAGTGTTCAAGATGATTACTAGCTAAATGGATAGTCAGTATGTTGATGGACAAACGTTCTCCCTATGGAAAAAGGTCTAGGAAAATCATTCTTCTTGGACGTATGTTTGGATTAGAAGAATAGTCCTTGTAGCCCATGGCATGGCTTCCAACATCTATTGGAACAATCATTATTCTAGGACGTATGTCCAGATTAGAAGAATGACTCTTATATCACTCTATGGAGTGAGTGACTTATTCAACATCATGATCGATTACTCAGATGGAGTATGGCTTCGAGAGATTATGCAATTGAATCTATCAGATGATATTGATAGTGATGATGGTGCTCATGATTTGACCATGAGATAACCTATGTGGCTATGATGATGCTATCAATTGAATGGTATGTTTGTGCTCAAGACCATTGCCTGTAATACCTCCCTATCTAGGAGGGAGTGTTGATATTATAGTAGCTGCGGGAGGTATTAACCTCTACATGTAACCTTGACGACACTAGAATATTCTGGGAAGCAAGAGAAACCCTAAATACTTGGATAATAACTCTAGAAGACAAGTCGACTTAATGGAATAATTAATATTGGTTTATTATCCCCCAGGAAGAGAAGTCAACCCAGTCAGTTAAGATGGAGCAGTATAAATAGAGGGTGCTAGAGCTCATTTGTGACTCATTCAATTGAAACTACATAAGAGCAATGGTGTGCAAGTTTGGAGAGGAGTTGCAGTTGCAGCTGTTGCAACTGGCAATTTCAGTTTTGGCTTGGAATTTCTCTTTAGTTATGGTTTGGACTTTCTGCCTGGTATGCTAGCTCTGGAGAGAGGCACGCTACCTTGGTTGGCTATTGGTTCTAGGGTTTTCTTCCATAATTATTCTCTTTGTCAAGGTTAAGGTGCTTGGGGGTGGCTTCAGCCTATGGTTGGGTGACAATACTGCTATATTGTCTATGGTGAAATGAGCACACCTACTTTTCTAACAAAATCATACAACCAATGAAACAGTTGATCATCTCGTCAAGGTATCTCCCCCTATGCTTAATTATGTAATACAACAAAGATAAGTTAAGCACATAATAATCATGAGCATAAATAGACATATAATCAATCATGAAATGAAACTCATGGAAGTGGACAGGAGAGAGGATATCATGCTGAAAAGAGTAGTCGCAAGTCTAATCATCCCATAAATATTTCCTGAAAGGATAGCGACAAGCTTGATCAATCCATCTCTGAAGAGGGATACGATATGTAGACGATGACTCATATTCATCCCCGTTAGCATTATCACTGCTTCTTGAAGACCGAGAAGATATGAGAGATCCCAAGAAGACCCCATGATTTCCCTGAGAATAATAAATGAGGTAAGAGACATGCCCAAGTCTAGAGAAAGAAAAACATTGCCTCTTCATCTGCGAATCCTTATAAATATCCCCAAGATGAAAAAAAAATTGTTTGTATATTGAGCCTTTGATTGCTCTGGGATGACCACATCCCGATGTTCATCGAAAATTGAGGGCGAAGGTGGTTGAAAGTCCTCATAGAACAAGTCTGCATCCCCAAAAGGATCTGGATCACAATCCCCAAGGGATGACTGAAAATCACCCTGAAAATNCCTGAATCCAACATGGCATTATGCAAGGTCATGTCATGGACCTTGAGACTGACATAGAACAGGGGAACGTCCTCAGTGTCACCCGCCTCTTCTACACAAAGACCAAACAAAATGGCGAGGTGATCATCCTGGACATTCAGAGTGTCGGGAGTCCCACCCATCTTTAGCATTTTAATAATCTGATCTCAATATTCTCCTTTCTTGATGAGTTCGTTGAAATGGACACAAATTTTAATCTTGGCCATTTTATTTTCAAAGTTAAAAGGGGGAGAGACCTTTTATACCTCCTTGGCGCATGTCTCCTGGGTTGTTTCTGGCAATTTCCTTGGAACCTCCTCCTTCAACTTTTCCTTTTTCGTCGCATCCTTGGTTGGGTTGTCTTGCCTCAGTTGACTTGTGGAAGGGATATCCGCTGGATATTTTCTGATGGGATTCATTTGTTGAGGCTCCCTTATGGGATTTGGCTGCTGAGAGTCTGTAGATGCCTTTTTGCTTCTGAGGTTGTATTTCTTTTTGAATTGCATGATGGCATTGTGATAACCTTTATTGAATTCCTTCGTTTCCCAACACAACATGTCATCCATCTCCAACATAATATCGTCATTTTTGCTCATGTATCGATCATGTTTCCCCTTCGTCAAAAACATGTGTGTGTCCTTGTTGTCGCAACAATGCATTTGATCTTTGAACATCTGATCAAAGTATTTGTCTGCATAATTGTTTTTGAACGGGGAACTTATTTGCTGGTCACCCTGGTCTCTCTATTCCCCCTTTATGATCTGCAAGACTGGGCCTCTTCTAGGTTTTTGATTCCTGGGCTAGGGGTCATGTTGTTCTTGGGTGGCGAGTTTGTTTCCGATGGATATCCTTTCCATCAGCTTCTCCATCATCTTCATCATCAATTTGAACTTGTCATCTGTGGGTCGAGAAGTTGATGGTTGCACATCCCCTTGGGGTTTCTTCTCACCTCTGTTGAAGCTTTGTTTTATATTTCCCGACACCATCAGGTTTACCTTGACTTCGATCGTGTCACTCATCATGGAATCTAAATTTGTAGATCTTCTCTCCCTCAACAACAAGGTGAAATCACTGTCAAAGAAGTCAACGTATCGCAACTGCGCAACCCCAAGAGGCGGCTGGAATTCGACACGGATTGAGTTGAAAATCCTCATGAAGTGGGCCGAGAACTCTTGCACCATCTCCTCTGACGCTCTCTTAATATTGTTATATTGCGTCAGTAGCTACAAAGGATTCTTTTAGTCTCCCCATCTAGTAATGAAAGATGTTTCAAATGCGGTTGAGTCTTGAATGCTTGCTGCTGGGAGGTCTTTGAACCACTTTCTCACCTCCCCCAAAGGACTCTGCATGAACAACCTCATTTTCCCGTTTGCATGGTCTACATCTTCTAGATCAACGAAATTGTTCAACCAATCCAGATGCTTTTGGGCAGAAATGTTTCCTTTAGCGTCGTATAGCTTGATCCTCTGGCTGTAGTTCTGAGGAAAATCATGCAGTTGGGCTGGCAGAAGAAGGGGAACGAATCTGGTGACCATTTCTCTAGGGGGGTTTGGGATTTGGGGGATGTTCTAAGCAGGATTTGAAGCTTGTGGGATTAGAGATCGAAACCTCTCTTCGTCAAAGACTAGATGGTCGAAGTTAGTTTATGATTTAGACCTGAACAAAGTTTGTTCGAACAAGGCGTCAAACTCAAGGTTGTCAATGCTTTGTGCCCCGTCTTTGGGAAATGATAGATTTCTATCTTTGTAATAGAATGGGTCTTGCACCTTCTCCCTTACCATGTGAAAAAGTATGTCGGGATCATACATAGGCTCTAGCGGGTTGAGGTCGGGATTGACTATGGTATAAATGGTGTTCGGAGCCAGGTTTTCTGAATGGCCCTACTACGTGATAATGGTCTTTTTTATTGGAGTCGCCAGGGTAAAGGTTTCAACCAATATAGATGTTTTCCCCACTGTTACCCTCAGCGGTCAAAACTATAGCTTTAGTCGTTCTCCCAGGGAAAATTTATTCAATTCCATCCCCCGCAACGACGCTAGAATGTTAGCACTCTGTAAACTTCGTTCGGTTGAGAAAACGAATGACAGAGGCAACCTACAAACCAACTTTAAGGCCCAAAACTAGCCTCTCAGACCTGGAGAGGGCTCTCTCTGGAGACTTGGTCTCTGTACAGGATATGGCTTTAAGATATCGACGAGATTTAACACCTTTAAAAATATTTTCCGGTTCTATTGATGAAAGAGAAAGTACTTGGGCTATGGAGTCGATTTAAGAAAATGATAAAAACAAATGACTCAGTGCTTGAACTGGAGAGGATAAAGGCTAAATGAGCAAAAATCTTTCAGTTTAAAATCATTAGGTGTGATGAGAGAAAAACACATGAAGCAACTCAGAGCACCGTTGGGGATGAATTCAGAGTTCACTTAGAAGAAACACAGTTCGTCTAAATGGCGCGAATCTAGAGCACTTCATGGTGAATTCTAGATTCGAAATCACGTTACGATTTAGACAAAAAATACAGATGTGAATATAAAGAACATAGGAAAGCACATACACAAAGAAAGAATACAATACACCAAACTGTCTCCGTTAGAATATTTTCATCAAAGCTTCAGGACCTTTTCATTAAGTTTCAATCGAATCAAAATTACATTCAATAGTCACTGTCTACACTGTTTTGCCAACCAACTCGTCTTACATTGAAAAGATGAAATATATAGACAAGGGTGTGCTACTCGGGCTACCCTGTGCTCTAACTACTATCCCTGGAAGTTAGGTTATGACTACTCTCTGTCAGATGAATCTTCGTATGGTCTTTTACTGAAAATAGAAACTGGTTGTACTTGGTCGCACCATAGCCACTCGTCTTTGCCACGATGGTTCAATCATCATCAAGATCTCGTCGTTAGAGACTGATTTTTCGATGTTATCCTTTGAAAGGGTATCTGGACAATCAAGTGTTGTGTCAGACTCCTCCCACCTATTGTAACGACTTTGATTTCTACCGCATGATTGTTTACTGGTGCGTGCATGTGGCAAGTGACTGGAAGATCGTTGCAGGTGCCTCCAAAATGTTGATCCCAGCTAGGGAAAAATGCCTTTATTCAAACCGTTGCACATCCAACATACACCTGTACTTTGCAATGGATGAGATTCTATCATTGCGCGTCATATGTTTTCCACGTGGGCATTTGTCAGAGTCCCTACCTTCCGATAGGAAACAAGACTTGGGGAAACAAAATCCGCACCACATCTGAGAAGGCAAAAAATGGAGTCGGTTAATGATGCTTCTGGTCTCATCTACAGTGTTGATACTCAAAGTGTTCTCCTAAGAGACCAGTTGCGCGTTTTCAATTTCATCACTTGCCTTTGTAGAACCACATTCTTTTTAAGCTTCTTCTGCACGCTAGCCAGAACCGCGCAAACTTTCTCCACGACCCGTTCACATTCCTTTCTTCTAATGTTCTTTGCATTTCATGCGGCTGTATGATCATATCTTGCACTTCCCTAAGCTTTCTCTTGAGCCAAACCACGTTCCTATCGTGGCCTTGTGATGTTGATGCTTCGAGGATCTTCGCTGCTAACTGTTGTCTCATTTCTCTATTTTCCTAGTATAGCTCAGCAATAGCGAGTTGCGATTTCTACAGCTGTTGCGACAACTCATGAACATCTATTCTTTTAGTGTTTGTTCTCGTCCTTCTGCCTAAACTCTCTCGACTTGTACCTTTGATAGGTTCCAACCGAATGGCGTGCATGAATAACTCTTCAGCGACTGAATTTTCGCGTGGCTCACTCAGGACTCGGGTCTCCCCGACTTCCTTGTTCTTCCTTGGCTCGCCCCTTCTCTGAGGTATCGACTGTTGGGGGGAAAGGGCCTCCAACATCTTTCCTTCTTCCGCAACACTTCCTGCTTCAGCCTCTGCGTGATGTGATGTCACCCTTCCCGCGGGTAGAGGGAAATCTCCCTTTGGATCCTTGGGAATGCCCGCTGTAAGTAGAAACAAATCCCAGTCGTTTCCCAATTGCCTTAACTCCTCAACTACCAACAATTTAATCATTGAGACATGAGATAGTTTACTCTTTGGCTGATCTATTTCAAGTCGGGCGTTGTCTGCCATTTATCGAAGGATTTGGTGCAAGAAGAAGGGCAGGTTTAACGGTCTCCTTCCTGTGAAATACATCAACAATCTAATGTATGTGAATGTATTCCGTCAAACCTTCCCTCACAAGTAAAATATTTCCGAATTACTCCCAGGAGTTTCCAAAAGGTCTCTTGCAAATATCTACTTGGAATGCCCATTTCAATTCTCCCACCTAAACAATCTCACTTGATGAAGTCTTTGTAGTACCATGCGTCCAACGACATGCATTTAAACCACCTTTCATTGCATGGAGGGATCTTTGTTGTGGCCGACAGAGTTTTCTCTGTCACCTGGAAAGCGACACCTACAATTACCGTGCGGGACCCATCAAACCTGAGTGCAAACTGTTCCGCTAGCTTCATGTTGAATCCTTGGATTTTTACACAAAATTTCATGCATCCGACCTGTTCAAAATATGCCATGACCTTTGGATCTTCGTTGACCAACGTCGAGCTTTGAGGCTCGGGCCCAACTTTCCTGCCACTTCGCGTACCTTTCCTTATGTTATGGGATGTCGTCATGGTGCAATGCGTATTTGTTCTGTGTGCGGTGGATTTGGCACCGGCTAAAGGCAGTAATCTCAATTGACCTGGGCTTGCGAGAAGAATTATAGTTAGTGCATAAACTTGGCTGGTGAACAAAATACATGCAGACTGCTCAGAATTTATAATCGGGAGGGAAAGAGATGGAAAAGTGCAAGGGAACACTTAATTCATGGTAACTGGAGGTTTCGAAGCAAGCTTGAAGATTTTCGCAGTACATCCGCATGATGGGTACACTTCGGAGTGTGCAAAGTACAACTGATAAGAGCTGCAGAGCATATGTGATACGAGCGTCATGATTTTTCATTCTTTCCGACTTCATAATGAGCTGATGATGGTTACTTCATATGCCTACGAGGCTTCCATTTAACAACTTGCCTTGACCTTAGGCACGTAAGACCCTCTCTTCTGACAGGACTTGACTCTTTGGGAAAAGACCTTTACCCTTTACACATGTTTTGGTTCTGACATCCCTTCCCGACTCTAAGGGCCAATCAACCACTTGTTGACTTTGACCCATTCGTTGTTCGGTACCTAACCTCACACACTTTGCAACACAGACTCTGACTTGACTAAGACCGACTCTAACTGGAAAAATGATGGCGCTAACAGTCCATATCAAAATCAAAACTCAAAAATAACAATTAATCTAAAAATAAAATTTTGCATTTAAAAATAAAAATAAAAATTCTAAACTAAATATGTAATATACTGAAAGTAATATGCAAGTATAGCAAAATGAAACATGGAAAGATGACATGCAACTAAGCTACTATGAGGAATCAAGATGCAAATGCAAGAAATCAAGATGACCTACCTGCTTGCCTGGGCCCTAGGCCCTGATGATCAAATGTCTTCAGATGTTAGGTGAAATCTTTTGATATTATGGTAGCTGTTGGAGGTATTAACCTTTACATGTAACCCTGATGAGACTAGAATATTCCAGGAAGCAAGAGAAACCCTAAAGACTTGGATAATAACTATAGAAGAGAAGTCGGCTTAATGGAATAATTAATATTGAGTTATTAGCCCCTAGGAAGAGAAGTTGGCCCAGTCACTTAAGATGGAGAAATATAAATAGATGGTGCTAGAGTTCATTTGGGACTCACTTACTTGAAACTGCATAAGAGCAGTGGTGCACAAGTTTGTAGAGGAGTTGCAGTTGCAACTGCTGCAACTAGAAATTTCGGTTTTGGTTTTGACTTTCTCTTTGGTTATGGTTTGGACTTTCTACCTAGTACGCTAGATCCAGAGAGAGGCACTATACCTTGCTCGGGGGTGGCTTCGGCCTATGATTGGGTGACAATATTGCTATATTGTCTATGGTGAAATGAACACACCTTCTTTTCTAACAGGTTATGGGCCCACACTATCTTCGGACAGTCTAACCACTGGAAGATAGATTAGGACGATTTGCTCAGTTATATTTGTAGTTGCACTCAAAGTTTTGTTGCAGAAACAAAACCCTAACCCTCTTGTTAAGGCACCTTAAGTGAAGAGATTGACTTAATTTCGGGATAGCCTAGTGCACCCTAGACTAGCGCACCTCCTAGTACTCTCAGCAAGCCAAAACGTCAAGTTTGATTTTTTGGTCAAAGTCAAAGGTTGACCGAGTCAAATCAGTAATGACTTACTCTATGAAGTCAGAAAACAAGATAGAAGAGGATTCCAATTGCATAGCATGGAAGACAAGGATTGACCTCATCCTTGCAAAAAATAAAGTGTTGGATATCTTGAAAGGCAAGAACATGTAACCACAGTTTGAAGCGGGAAAAGAGAAGGAACCTCAAAATGTTGCAGTTATGGAGAAGTTCAAGGACAATGAAATTAACGCTATGAGTATCATAATGGACTCTATAAAAGACCATTTGATACCCTACATCTCTCATCTTGACTCATCTAAGAATATGTATGATGCCCTAACTAACCTCTTCTCGGTTAGAAACAATGGACAAATAATAAGTTTGAAGAATGAACTCTGTGACATGAAAATGAATCATGATGATGACATAACATCATACTTTGTGAGAATCTCTCAGTTAAGAGATCAACTACAAGCTATTGAAGAAATCATTTCAGAAAAAGGAACTGAAACCACTGTCTTGATTTAAAGAAAAGGAAGGAAACATACAAAGCAACAATTTCCAAAGAAAGGGAACCCTCAAAGAAATCCAAGCAGAAGAAAACATACTTTTTCTTCTAGTCAAGGTTACAATATTCTACATAGTTCTTGTACATACCATGTTCACATAGTTCTTGTACATGTCATATATATCTATTTCTTAGAAGATAAGATGGTCAGTGAAACAATACCTATGGAAAAATAACAAGATAAGGAATGTTATTACGATGACTACAAGTCAAGAAATACACATGAAAAAGATGAAGTACGTTGACAATCCTCGGTAACAATTCATGTGTTAGCCATTCTATAAGTAAAAACTACCACATAAGATGAAATCATAATCAAAATTGAAGAGACACAGAATGAGTTGAATCAGAAAGAAGTTAGTAATCAAGAGGAAACTAGAATAGGCTTGTGACGCTTTACAAAAATCAAGAAAGAGGCAGACGAAAGCATGGACTTTCTTAGATGGAGGGAGCCGATTGCAGAATTCCAAAAGAAGAGCATGCATATTGCACATTCGGGCATGAAGTTAGGATTAGGAGGGATATAATCCTCAATGATGTGATCCATTAAAGAACCCATGAAGAGTATGAAGTATATGTCCGTGTTCTTCATTAGAAGTAGCAGTAATGATAAGCAACACGTGTTTAGTTTGACTCTAGAAGAAGTCTTCTTCGAAAAGAAGTCTTAAGTATCCTTGGCTGTCCATCTACATCCATGTTCCTATGATGAAAGGAATAAGTTGGAATCTTCATTAAGGAAGGGCATGGAATCTATAAAAGACTCCATGGACCCAAAAGCTAAAGAGGAACATGAGGAAGAACATGAAGATTCCAAGAAAGAAAGAAAAGCCAGAACGACTAGTCATTATACCGAGAATCATAAGACTACCAACTTGTTTTGAACCCATTGGAAGCAATCAACCAGAAGAAATGAAAGTTGTGATGAAGAACAATGTATGTAAGAAAATGTGAAAAAGACTTATGAATGGAAGCTTTGCGAGATTTAGAACTAGAGGTTCTTCTAGAAGGAGGGAGAAGACTATGACGACAACTCAATATAGTAAACCAGATATACCTCTTGTTGTATCCATGGATTGGAATTTACATGTAAAAGATTGTTCTTCCCAATAAATCAAATTGGGATAGAAGCTTATACCATAAATATACCTATGTATGCAGATATAAGAATACCTTATATGGATTCAAGCAACTTGATGCAGAGTATCTCATATACAACAAAAGCGTGGTGAAAAATTTCTATGATAGAGATAGTGTATCATAATGATTACTTAGAAGTCTGGGATGATGGATTGCTAATCCATGGAAAACTCCCATGATGATAGACCTGAAGAAGGTTGGAGACTCTAATCAAGTAGACCTGTCTCTGTATCGACAACTGATTGGCTCGTTAATGTATTTGGAGAATACTTAGCCAAATATTTTCCTTGTGGGACGTTTGAGTTATGATATACATCTACATGGATTCATCGATTCAGATTGGGCACACAGAAGAAGTGATACTTCAATATGTTTCAGTTTGAGCTTTGCCACGATGTCATGAGCTAGAAGGAAACATAAGTGTTGAATTCAACCATGATATATCGTAATGATCAGAGCTATGCAAAGCTTTCAGAGAAACCAATGTTCCATGACAGACCAAAGTACATTGAGATCAAGCATTATATTCTCCATGATAAAGTCCAGAAGAGAGAAGTGGTTCTCCAGTATATCTCCAAAGACGAGCAAATAAAAAATATTTTGTTTAAGCCTCTGTCCAAGATGAAAAGTTTGTGTACTTAAGCGACAAGTTGGGATTGTGGAGACGACTTCCTTATTGGAAAAGAAAGTGACTACTCCCAACTTGGGAGGGAGCAATGATATATTATTGATTTATGGACAATCATTTTCCAGTTTGGAAAATGGTATAGGATGTGCAGTTCCTTTTCAGTTAGAAAATTGGTTCGAGATTTCTGACGAACAACCATTTTCCAGTTTGGAAAATGGTCCAGATCGGACAGTCATTTTCGTAATGAAAATGGTCCGATAGATTGTTAATGTACCATAAACAACAATTCCCCTTATGGCTAGTGTGGGGGAATGGTCTAGTACAATCATTCTTCTTGGCAGTCACTTTGAGTAGTGGTCAAGTAGAATGGTCTACCTTGCCAAGCAATCATTCTTTCGAAGTTCACAGTTGTGAGCAGTTTCGAAGAATGGTCAGTTTTGGAGGTTGGTGTAGGACACTCATTTCCATAGGAAATGGTCCTTAAAGTCAGTCCCTGTGGCAGAATCATTCTCTCCAAGTTGCATTATGATTAGTGTCAGAGGAATGGACCAGTTAGGTGAATGGTCCAAGTTCAACAATCAAGGACGTGCATTCCCTAGGGCAGACTCATTCTCTCCAGGTTGCACTATGATTAGTGTCGAAGGAATGGCCTAGTTAAGTGAATGGTCTAGGCTTAGAAATCGAGGACAATTATTCTTCTATGCTTGAGAATAATAGTACATATAGCCCATGGATGATGTTTTATCTTCTGAGGGTAGATGCTCTTCCAAATCTCACATATGTGAATGGAAGAATGGCCCATATGACTCCGTTTATATCATGATATTATTTTATGCAAGTTGATATCAAATGATATGATTGTTGTGGAGACTATATGTCTCTGGACAATAGTTGTATGCTACTATGGTGGATGTTATCCTTTGGTAGTGATTATGTGTCACCGATTAGTAGTAGTGTGCTACTGAGAGTGGTTGTGTACTACTGGATAGTAGTTGTATACTACTATGAATAGACATAGTTGTGTCATATTGGATGGCATTGTTCTGATTGCCATGGATACTATCACTAGTGTTCAAGATGATTACTAGCTAAATGGATAGTCAGTATGTTGATGGACAAACGTTCTCCCTATGGAAAAAGGTCTAGGAAAATCATTCTTCTTGGACGTATGTTTGGATTAGAAGAATAGTCCTTGTAGCCCATGGCATGGCTTCCAACATCTATTGGAACAATCATTATTCTAGGACGTATGTCCAGATTAGAAGAATGACTCTTATATCACTCTATGGAGTGAGTGACTTATTCAACATCATGATCGATTACTCAGATGGAGTATGGCTTCGAGAGATTATGCAATTGAATCTATCAGATGATATTGATAGTGATGATGGTGCTCATGATTTGACCATGAGATAACCTATGTGGCTATGATGATGCTATCAATTGAATGGTATGTTTGTGCTCAAGACCATTGCCTGTAATACCTCCCTATCTAGGAGGGAGTGTTGATATTATAGTAGCTGCGGGAGGTATTAACCTCTACATGTAACCTTGACGACACTAGAATATTCTGGGAAGCAAGAGAAACCCTAAATACTTGGATAATAACTCTAGAAGACAAGTCGACTTAATGGAATAATTAATATTGGTTTATTATCCCCCAGGAAGAGAAGTCAACCCAGTCAGTTAAGATGGAGCAGTATAAATAGAGGGTGCTAGAGCTCATTTGTGACTCATTCAATTGAAACTACATAAGAGCAATGGTGTGCAAGTTTGGAGAGGAGTTGCAGTTGCAGCTGTTGCAACTGGCAATTTCAGTTTTGGCTTGGAATTTCTCTTTAGTTATGGTTTGGACTTTCTGCCTGGTATGCTAGCTCTGGAGAGAGGCACGCTACCTTGGTTGGCTATTGGTTCTAGGGTTTTCTTCCATAATTATTCTCTTTGTCAAGGTTAAGGTGCTTGGGGGTGGCTTCAGCCTATGGTTGGGTGACAATACTGCTATATTGTCTATGGTGAAATGAGCACACCTACTTTTCTAACAAAATCATACAACCAATGAAACAGTTGATCATCTCGTCAAGGTATCTCCCCCTATGCTTAATTATGTAATACAACAAAGATAAGTTAAGCACATAATAATCATGAGCATAAATAGACATATAATCAATCATGAAATGAAACTCATGGAAGTGGACAGGAGAGAGGATATCATGCTGAAAAGAGTAGTCGCAAGTCTAATCATCCCATAAATATTTCCTGAAAGGATAGCGACAAGCTTGATCAATCCATCTCTGAAGAGGGATACGATATGTAGACGATGACTCATATTCATCCCCGTTAGCATTATCACTGCTTCTTGAAGACCGAGAAGATATGAGAGATCCCAAGAAGACCCCATGATTTCCCTGAGAATAATAAATGAGGTAAGAGACATGCCCAAGTCTAGAGAAAGAAAAACATTGCCTCTTCATCTGCGAATCCTTATAAATATCCCCAAGATGAAAAAAAAATTGTTTGTATATTGAGCCTTTGATTGCTCTGGGATGACCACATCCCGATGTTCATCGAAAATTGAGGGCGAAGGTGGTTGAAAGTCCTCATAGAACAAGTCTGCATCCCCAAAAGGATCTGGATCACAATCCCCAAGGGATGACTGAAAATCACCCTGAAAATCATCATCCTATTGCCAAAGATCTAAATCATATACGCATGATGACAAATCCTCTGAAGATGACAACTCAACCCCTTTTTCTTGAGATCTACCCTCAACACCATAAATGGGGTCC
>JZKD02S1980716.1:539337-552482 GCA_000966675.3 Picea glauca | reverse complement strand
ACACCTTGTGTGGACTCATGTTCTGTATGTATACTGCAGTACTGCATACTTCTGCCATAAAAACTTGGGCAAATCCTGGTCATATAACATCGCCCTCACAACACCAACAATGGCCCTGTTCTTTCGTTCCACTACCCCATTCTACTAAGGGTTATAGGGAACTGTCAATTCCTTGTCAATTCCTTCTTGATCCCCGCTCATGCAGAGAACTCCTTGAAGGCTTTTCTTATGTACTCACCTCCATTGTCTGACCTGAGAACCTTTATCTTCCTTCCTGTCGCATTCTCCACAAGAGCCTTAAACTCTTGGAAGCGACTAAAGACCTCATCTTTGGTCCTCATAAAGTAGATCCAAGTTTTCCTGGAGAAATCATCTCTAAATGTGACAAAATACTCACATCCTATCATGGATGCTGAAGACATAGGCCCGCATACATCCAAATGCACTAAATCCAATATGCCCTTCAATCTATTGTCACTGCTTGGAAAAGTTGTCTTCACATACTTTCCCAAGGCACACCCTTTACACACGTCGTTGTGATCAATGCTCAATTCTGGAAGGCCAGTCAGTATCTCCTTGAGCACGTTAAGTGCCCCATGGTGTTAGTGAACCATCCTCGTATGACATAATACTACCATATCCTTATTGCTACTGATCAACACCTGAGGTGACTCAAACTACAATCTGTATAACTTGTGTGTCATGATCCCTATTATCTTCGCCTGCTTCGACCCCCTAGGTTGAATGTACACTTTCGGTCCTCTGAAAGACACATCATACCCCTTGTCCTGAAACGTCGAAATTGATATCATGTTCTTGGTCATCCCTGGTACGTACAACACATCTGTAAAACTGAATGTCTTGCTTAACTCCCTCTGAAAGGTGACTGTCCCTCGTCCTACTAGAGTACATTTGGATTTATTCCCCATTTCTATATCAAAAGTCATCTCCTCTTCTCTGAAACTGGAGAGGTGTTTTCTAACTCCTGTCATATGATATGATGCACCGCTATCAATATACCACACCCTTGTGGCCTATGTTCCTGAGTTAAAGAGGCAAGCGATGAGTGAGAAATCATCAATGTTCGTTGAATCTATTGTCTGAGTCTTCTTCTTATCCTTCGTTTTGTTAGGACATTGAATGGCATAGTGACATGGTTTATGACAAGCAAAGTCTTTGACTTTGCTGCTCATGTCACGTTTCTTCTCTCCTTTGGAGATCTTCCCATTACCTAAGCCTTTCATGGTTTTGGCTTTGCCCTTTCCTACAAGAGCAATGTTTTCTTCTTCCTCATCCTTATGATGATTGCTACTACCACTGAGAGATGCTAACCTCAACTCTTCTTGCATGAAGTCATCCCACAATCGATCCCAGCCTGGAGTGCGTTCTTTGGCAATAATGCCTCTTACAAAGACATCCCATGACTTGGAAAATCCATTTAAGGCTATCCTCACATGTTCAGTGCCATCCACAATTTCTCCTACAGCTGCCAATTCATCCTTAACTTGTCAAAGTCTGGTAAGGTAGGAGGATACACTTCCCCCCTTTCCCATCTTGGTATTTCGAAGTTTCTCCTTCAAAACCATTTTTTCGTTCAGGGCTGAATTTTGGTACAGTTTAATGATGGCTTCCCACATCTCCCTAGTTGTATCCAATCCTAAAAGGTGAGGGAATATATGGCCCTTGACCACATCCAGGATGATACGCCTTGCCTTGGCATCATTCTACTTGTGAGCTTCAGCTTGTTGTGCATCAGTTGGATCTGCAATAGTTCTCTACAAATTCCTTCAGCCCATACTGCTCCAATGACAACAATATATGCTCCTTCTAGATGCCAAAGTTAGATGCTCCATCTAACCTGCCCTCGAATCTGATACCTGAAATAGACATGATTCTGAAAAACCTGTTGTCACAACCACCTGGATCTGAAGAATATTGTTGGCTGAAACTTCATGTGTAAACCCTTGGCTTCCTTCTCAGTGGCAAAGCTTTAATCCCATGTTATTTTTCTTTAAACTCGGTGAACCAATTTTTGCATCCAATAATTTTTATACGCAGAAACAAACAACAATACACAGATCTGATTCGAAACTATGAAACAAAAATATATTGAGTTAAATAACCTCACAATGCACAGCGGAAATAATAGAAACCAATCACACAATTTCAACACCAGAATATTTACCCTGGAAACCCCAACTTCGAGGAAAACCAGCAATGAGGGTTTTATTATTCAACTCAGCAAATTCAGAAAATCAATTACATCAAATGCTAAACCTGGAAACTTCACCCACAAAGAAATTTTTATTGGATTTGATCCTAAGCCCACTGAGTCTCAGCCTGTTCCTCGCGGCTCTGTTGAATCTGGCTATGGGTGCGGCTGTGAGAGCTAGCAACCCCATGGCTAGGCTTGATATGAGTAGGAGAGGTCACGACTTCCACCTCTCTACCTATCGGCTTCCACTCTAGCTCCAAACTTGGCCCCAACACCCTTCACACGGCCTCTAACAGCAGATCCGACCGACTCGGCCCTCCTAACACCATGTCTCGTCCTCTGGGAAAGTCGTGGCTCCCTTTACATGTGCACACAAGACTCGACCCTCCTCTCTATCACACTGCGACTTGATTCTGCTAAGAGATGAAGGCGTACAACCTTTGGATCTTCCACTTGGCACCTATAATCTTGAAGGAAGAAATCCTCACTTGACCTCTTTCGATTTGCAGCTGAAACCCTCTTGGTGTCACTCACCAAATCAATGAGTTGACTGATTTCTTCAAGCCACCCCCTCTGTTTTTAAATCTCCAGCTAAGTGATTCAATGGTGGAGATTAAATCCCCAACGTGTCAAATCAATGGCTACAATCCAATCTGAAACTCACTTTGACTTTTGGGTAAGATCAAAGAAGCTTCTCACAGAGAGTTAACTAATAATGATTAATAATTTCCTTTTCCTGAGTTTAGACTTAAGAAAAATTTAAATGATCATTAATCAAATTAATTAATCTCACTTCCTAAGTTAGACTTAGGAAAAATTTAAATGACTTGGAGAACCAATTCTTCTAATGTCACTTGCTTGTGTGACACCTCGCCAAAGCAAGAACACCTGTCTAAGCTACAATATTTCAACATGGACGTTGTGCTAGAAGGTAGTTATGAGGGCACCCTTGCCCTAATGGTTATGTTTGACACGTGGTTAACCATTTGTCTTCTTTGCTGGAGCACCTACTTCTTGTTCACATGTGAGGACATTGGCACACTTCTCTAGGGCACACCCATGTAGAGTTGGTTGCGCATTCATTACTTTATTGTCACTGACTCCTTCCTTGTACAAGATTTGTGGAGTTGTAAACACCTTGGAGCTTATTTATTTATTTATTGAGGAGGTGGTTGCACATTGGAGAAATTACCCTTGAAGACACTTGCTATTTTGGGAAGTTTGACCACTTCTCTTCTCTACGGAGCGCTCCATCTAGTTGCCACCTTGTACATTTATCCATGGAATTGGTTGGTGCACCCTACCTTGGGACTCACATGTGAGTGCTTGCACGCTTGCTCATGCACCTTGTGGACCACATTAATATTTTGAAATGGTGGTTGTTGTTGATGTTTGGTAGCTACAGGAGGAACCATTCCTCCAATGTAAACCTATCTTAGATGCGGGAAGATTCCAGAAGTCCAGGAAGGCCATTAAATAGCAAAAAGTTCCTAGACGATAAGTCGGTTCACCCAAGAATTAATTAAAGGCTCACCCAAGAATTAATTAAGTTAATTAAGACTCCCAAATGAGAAGTAGGCTCAGGCAAAAGCGACTGGAAGATTATAAATAGGTGACGTCTTGGCTCATTTGGAGACACAACACACTCTCACTCACTGAGGTAAAAGGTGCGCAAGTCTGAGGAAGGAAGGGTGACGCAATAGCCTAGTCTTGACACTTGCTATTTTGGGAATTTGACCACTTCTCTACTCTACGGAGCGATCCACCTAGTTTCCACCTTGTACATTTATCCATGGAATTGGTTGGTGCGCCCTACCTTGAGATTCACATGTGAGTGGTTGCACGCTTGCTCATGCATCTTGTGGACCACATAAATATTTTGAAATGGTGGTTATTGTTGATGTTTGGTAGCTATGGGAGGAACCTTTCCTCCAATGTAAACCTATCTTAGGTGCGGGAAGATTCTAGAAGTCCAGGAAGACCATTAAACAACAAGAAGTTCCTAGAAGAGAAGTCGGCTCACCCAAGAATTAATTAAAGGCTCACCCAGGAATTAATTAAGTTAATTAAGACTTCCAAATGAGAAGTCGGCCCAGGCAGAAGTGACTGGAAGATTATAAATAGGTGACGTCTTGGCTCATTTGGAGACACAACACACTCTCACTCACCGAGGTAAAAGGTGTGCAAGTCTAAGGAAGGAAGGGTGACGCAGTAGCCTAGTCTTGGAGCTATTTTGGTGGTGATCTCTCTCTCTCTTGTTCACTATCTCTCCTAGAGGGTGCGCTATCTCTGTATGGTGCTACTGCAGCTGTGGAGCTACTTCTAGGTGCTAGCCTTGAGCTAGGTTTTGATTCTTGTCTGTAAGCTCTAAGGAGCTAGTGAATGGTTAGACTTTGTGAAAGGAATTCATCTAAGAAAGGTTGTTGGGTTTTTTCCCCCATTTGGGGTTTTCCCAGGATAAATCTCTTGTGTACTTTGTCTACTATTTATTCTGCTACTATGGTATAATTTTTAACGCTAACTGAGTAAATAACTCTATTTCTCTATAAGTAAAGGAAAATCTAACAGTTATGGAGCACTCCCGTAGGGGAGAATATTTTATTGTTTCTTCACTCATGCATCTTGGAGGGCACAATTGGAGAAGTTTTCTAGGTGGACCTTGAGCACATTCTCCTCTATTAATAATTTTTTTGTTGTATTGGCTTGCATGCATCTTGGAGGGCACACTAGCTATGGACCTTTTAGCATCTTAACGTGGTCGAATGCCTATCTTTAGTGATGCACCCTCTCTCTTGGAGCTTTCTTGTGCATTACTTCATTGTTTTTAGATGGGGTGAGCTTTCTTGGAGAGGATAGCATCAACATATCCACTTGATATGGTCAACCATGATGGGCGATAGATCTAACTACTCGATTAGTTTATTTTTTCTTTGACTTGTCATGGAGTTAGTTAGCAAATAAAGTATTTTATTGAAAGAGAGCTTAAGCTACCTTTATAAAAGAGGAGCTTTCTCTCCATTCATTTGTAATTAGGAATTTGGGAAGTGATAGAAGATTGTAGAGCTTGGAGATGATTGATGTAAAGCTCCCTTGTATTTCTTGAAGACTAATGAAGCATTGATGTATTGATCTAATTTGTTGTATAGTTTTGTTATGCTATCAATTTTGTGGTTAATTTGTTGTTGAAACTACCTTGCTATCATTCCAATTTTGAAGGCCTAATAATGAACCCACTATTCATTTAGGAATAAGCAATGTGAGGAGGTTCTCCCTCTTCTTTATTTGTTGTTTTATTTCAGCACTTGTTTTCTATTCTTCTATCAAATTAAGTTGCAGATTGGAGGTACATTTCAGCTATAAAACAACACCTTCTTATTAGGATTGATGAGTGGCACCCCTATCCCTCCAAGGTTTGTTTCTACAACTCATTTCCAGCAAACACCTAGGGGTAAATTGCATCAAACTAGTTCCTTTTACTTTAAATACACACCTAAGTGATGAATGTACCAAACAATTAGTTAATCCATTTGATGGTTCCATGTGGAAAACTAGCCCTTTTTACCATATAGCCCACCAAAGTAGTTGATTGTCACAAACTGTCTTTTCATTTCAGACGATATTTAATGACTCCATTAGCACAATATGTTGGTTTGATTGATTTCGATTAGGCCAACGACCCTGATGAGTGGAATTCTACTGCAAGTTATGTTCTGGGTCTTGGTTCCGAACCTGTCACTTAGGCTCGTAAGAAGCAACATGCTCTTGCTCTTTCTTCAACAAAAGCAGAGTACCGAGCAACGGTTAATGCAAGTCAAGAAGCCTTGTGGCTTCTACGGATCCTTTCAGAGTTTGGATTCCAGTAGCAACATCCAACCACCCTCTAGTTTGACAACCAAACTGCCATCAAGCTTGCCAAATATCGAGTTCAACATCAGCGCCGTAAACACATTGAGCTACACATGCACTTCATCAAAAAGCTCATTCAAGATCGCATCCTCAAAGTGCTCTTTTGCCCAACGAATGATGAAATTGCGTACATGTTCACAAAGTCTCTTAGAGAAGCGAAGTTTTCCAAACTTCAATCTATGTTAGGAGTTTATGAAGTTGTCATTGAGGAGGAATAGGCTCTCATGCCTCCTTCCTTCTCCTATTGTGTCACCTTTGTAAATCATGTAATCCTATCCCAAGTTGGTCTTAAGGGGGGATGTTAAGATATTTAGAAACTTAAGAGTTAGTGAAGATCAACTTGGTCTAATGTGTCTTTAGGTAAATGTGTGTTTCTTTAGTATGCATTTGTAGTTATGTAATTCGATGGTCACGATATGTTCTAAATATAAAATGATCCAACAGCTCATATTCTCCTCGATACTAATAACAATATTGATTCATGGCTTAACACTCGATCACTCCATGATCTCTATTTAAAGAGCATGGAGTGTTATTTTCCGAAGATTGATTGTGAAAAGCTCTTATGTACAATATTTTTCTTTTGCATTAAGATATTGCCTAAAGTGGCCACATTGGCTGGGATCGTGGATTGTTTCCTTCTTTGAGGGTTTTAACCACATAAATCACCGGTGTACTAAACTTTGAACTAGTTGTGTAAGAAGTTGTTTAAGGTGTTCATCGTGTGTGGAAATACCATGTTTTGTTGAACATGTTTTACATGCAAAGGCTAGAGACTTGATCCATTTGAAGAGTACATCTACTACTTGGAAGGAGTCTAGTGTGGTAACACCACCTTTTCTCCTTTTCTATTTTAGTTTTGGGGTTTAATAATTTGTATGATATATGTTAGGAATACTTGCAAACTTGTTGATTCCAATTCTAGGGTGAAATCAAGTAACTAGTTGAAGGAGCATCCTTTAGGAGCACTTCCTTTAAATTTTTTGCATTTATTTCCAGCAATATTACGGTGGATCTAGTGAGCTTTCATGCCTCATTTCCAACCCTAATTACATAAGAAAATAATCCCTCGTAAATAGTGTTCTTGACCCTATTAGCCCTAGGATTTATTTGGAACTCATTTCTCCATTCAACCACCATATAAAAAATATTTTATTTTCTTTGTTTATTGGAGTCTGATATGAATTTCATGAATATCTTTCATTAGATTTCATTTCAACTTTCAAGTCTAGTAATTTTTCATAGCTAAAAAATCATTTCCTAGACTCGTTTCATTGAGTCACAATTCTATATTTTATTCAAGTTTATTTTATAAAACCCTAATTGTGATTTGTCCTAAGTTGTGCCTCGAGTGTATATCATTTACTCGGGCTGTTAACTAATTAAGCAAATTTGAAATTTACATTTTCATATTAAAAATCAGATTTGCAAGTTAACCTATTGAGTTTTATTTCATCTCAATTGTATAAGTTTAACAAGTGGTTTTCACCACTTGTTCAAATCTGGTAATTGCCCTAAATAATATCATAAAACTGTATTTGATTCATAGATCCATATGATTATAAATCAGTTTATCTAAGTTGGCTCTAATTGATGTATACATTAATTTATAAATGCTAGAACTGACTTGTATGAAGCATTACATCTAAGCATTCTCTAAAGTGTTGAATCCTTTCCCTTTCAAAGTTATATTTTGTGTTCAATTTAACTCATTATTTCTGTTTCATAAATAAATCTTTATATCTTGCACTTATTATCATTGAGATTTACTTGATAAGCCTTGGGCTCTCAAATAGATAAATCTTTTAGACTTAGTTTCATTTATCGCATACTTTTAGGTATACCCCCTTGGCCTTAAGAGAGCCGACCAAAAGTGAAGAGGTGAACTGTACCAAGGTGACAGTGGTACTTCTCCTAAGGTTACCTCAAGGTTGCATCTGTGGATTAGGTGTTTTTCCACATAGATGAGAGTTGAAGAGGTAACAAGCTCCATTAGGTCAACTAGCAGTTTTGTAATAGCCTTGTTCACACTTTATTTTCACATTGATGAGGGCATTTGATTGGGAGATTTCAAGCACCTCTACTATTTTGAAGAGAATATTCACATATTTTGAGATTTGCATGGAATAGGGATCATATGGATACCATAATTTTATTCCTTGGATTTGGTCTCTTGCTATTTTGGGAGTGCCAAGCCTTCCTTGGTGGACTATTTGCTATTTGGAAAGTAATCATATGTGACAGGGTTCTTGCTATTCTTATAGGGCGAATTTGTTGAGGATCTTTCTTGCTATTTTGGAAAGTGGTTTCCACCACATTGCACCAAGCCCTAAGGCGCACTTCTCTTGCTCATATTTTTACTTGTTGGATATCTCTCCTAAACATGGCACCCTAGGGTATTTGACTCTCTCATGAAGGCATTAAAAATATAATTTGATAACCAATCGCAAAAGTTTGCAATATCATTTTAATAATTGTTTCACTCATCAAACATGATCACCAGGATATTATTATTTTATATGAGATGATTGAGCCTAGAACTTCTATAAATAAGAGGCTCCACTCATTTGTAATGGATGTTGAATGATCTATAGTATAACTCTTTCTCTTGGAGCATATTTTTGGGTATTCTTCATTTTATGTTGTGAGGGAAATATTTTAAGTGATTGTGGTGGATTTGAGCATTTGTCTGTGCATGCAAACGATTGGATCAAGCTCATCAAGTGAGATATTCTTCAAGGTGCATAGCTAGGTGTGATTTTTTCTTACCTTTGCTATTTTGTTTTATTACTTTAGGCATTTTCTACTCTCGTTGCTTTCAAAAACGGTAGTAACTAGGCTAGAAACCCCTGGGAAAATAAATCACTTGATTTAATTTTGAAATTATCATCTTTACATATTTCCTTGCATGAATTGTATTCTAATTTTCAGCCAAATAGGAAGCTTTGTTGTATGCTTTAGGGCAGCCTTTAGATCCTTAAATCTAGACTAGGTTAGGCCTCCTTCTAAAGTTGAAAGACCCCGTTAATCCAAGGATTTGCTAGGCACTAGTCTATCTCCCTTGTCCATCCAAATATAGATTTCCAAACTACTTTCATTCAAATGAAATTAGTTTGCTGAAAATTGCTTTTATTTCTATTTTGGGTAATTTTTAGTTTGTATTTATTATTTATTTCAGAAATTTCTTAATTTCAGGTAATTGTTTTAGTCTAGGAACAATTACTGGAAATTTTATTTAAATTGTCTTTAGTGCATTATCAAAAATTTAGATTTCTAGCTAGCATATTGACCTAGGACCCTTGAATCCTGAATATAAACTAGGGTACAACCATTTATTTGCTTCCTGGAAATTCATAACTTAAAATTTTTTATTATTGTTTCATAAATTTCATCATTTTTCCAATTCAAAAATTTATTTTCACGATTGCATTTGCCTACGACACTTATTTCTTGCATCATAATTAGGAAAAATCTCAGTTCTAACATTTTAGAAATTGCATATTATTTTCTGTTTTGAACTAATTGTTATTTCCAGAAATAAATTTATTGCAGAAAATTCAGTTTCCATTATCGTTTGAGGTCTGCAATTTGCGTCTTTTGATCATAATTAAGCCTCAATTCACAAGGATAGCATTTTGGAATTTGCATTTGAAAGTTTCACTGAGAAATTCTGCATTTCGCATCCAAATCTGAACACAAAAATTTATTTCTAGAATTGTATTTTTTGCATTGTACTTTCATTTAGTTTACTTGCTCAATTCCTTAGTTTATTTGCAAATCTGAAACATAACTTCATTGCAAGATCATTAAACTTTCTGATCTAAAACAAGTCTAAGAACCTATTGCACACTATCCTAAACAAGACTTGGAACTTGGTTTGGAACCTTCACATACACCTTCACCAGAAACATCTTAACCAAATTCCTAACCAAACACATTGGTCCACATACCCTTCATTGACACACTTGAACTAAATGGACTTAGATTTTCATAGGGACACCCCACTTGAGTTGAAGAGGAGCCAACCTAAAGAAAAAGGAAGTGCTATTGTGGTGACAGTGGGTAGCTTGCTTAGTTACACAAACTAACATCTTGTGCTTGGGACTTTTACACATTAAGGGTGCTAGATATTGTTGTAACATTTTGGTGTCATTGATGGGGAATAAAGTCTTTTCTTCTCTAGTTCAGATTTCTTAGATTTATAAACCTTTGATGAGTATCAAACCACAATTTTAGACTATTCATACTCATCTTGCGACTCCATTAAGTGAGGTTGTGTCCACGAGATATCCTGCTAGGACTTTCTCACAAAGCCTTGTTCACCCAAATCCAGAACATGAAAGTTATCTTAGAAAAAGGGTAAACAAGAACATACTCACTAACATTTTAAACCTTGACCACATATTTGAAGATCTTAAGTTCCTATTTGAAGACTTAGATTCACATATCAGGGCTGCTCTGGCATACCTGAAAAATATAACAAGCGGATTCCAAAGTTTGTTGGTATTAATGTAATTACTACTGAGGATCATTTGGCAAGATTCTATGATGCAGTTGTTGAAGCTGATGATTTCCAAGACCATGAAGATGTAGTAATGAAACTCTTTTCTCTATCTTTGGAAGAAGATACCAAAGTTTGGTTTAAGGGTCTAACCAATAGGAGTATTAGAAGTTGGCAAGGCTTCCATGATGCCTTCATGAAGCGATGGTCCATTAGAAAAGATGGCAGGATGTTATTGACTCCACTACATGAAATCAAGAAAAAAGAGAATGAAACCATAAAGGAATTTGATGATAGATTTAGGAGGTTGGTTTATAACGTTCTTGAACAGATTTGAACTTCTGATGATGCACTCCCCTTACATTAATGATGACACCAACGCTTATGATGAACATTTTGGCTTGATGTTGAGAAAGAATTCCCTACCACCTTAGAATCCACGCAAGATTGGGCTAGCAAGATTGAAGAAAATATGCTCTCTACTAAGGTAGAGAGCCTTGGGTTCTTCAAGATCGTTCACTTAAAAAGCAGAAACCAAGCCCAAAACCACTAACATAGCTGAGCCTGCTCCAGATCCCATCACTGCATTAACTGAAGCAATCAAACGAAAGTAAACTAGTTTTACCCAGCAAAACATGGCCATGCAAAACAAATTGGGGCAACGAGAAAGAGCTCAACAACACCAATATCCACAGGGGGAATGGTGCATAGCAAAGCAATAGGGGTCCTCCAAATCACAATCAAAACCAAAATCAGAATCAAAGACTTCATGTGCCTTTAAATATTAATAATGTGGTTGAACATGAGACATTGCCTTGGTGTAGAACTTGTCAGGATTCGCATGAAGAGAATGCATGTCCATTAACCATACAACCTAGAGAAACAAGTGGAGACTTTCCTGAATTTGAACATATGAATTTTATAAATGATAATTATTTTGCACATAATGCATATGACTGGAATAATGATTATGATCATGTTTACAATGTTCAAAGGAAAGTGTTTAATGTCAATAAAAATCAAATGAGTCAAATCAATGGCCAAAGCATTGATGTAGAGGTCATAACTAGAATGTATGGAGAGATGCCATCTCAAGAAGAAATGAGAAAGATGAGGGAGAAGGAATGGAATACATATCAAAAGAAGAAACAACCCATCCCTTCTCAAAGTCAGGAAACACAAACTCCGCAAAGGGCTCCCAAAAATATTAATCAAAGACAAAACATAGGAGCCATCAAAGCGTCAAATGTAGAAAATCCTTCAGCAAGTACAACTTCAGTAATGAGCCTGGACTTAACCGAAGTACTTTAGAATTTGAAAGTGTCAGTTCCTTCTATGGAATTGGCCAAGCTTCCTGAACAAAGAGAGAAATTGAAAAAATTGTTTGTGGATGAAGTTAATGAAGATTGCCCAATAGTTTTACAGTCCATGAACCATGGGAGAGAAAATGGTAGTCATAACCCTTTCTTCATCACCTTGATAGTTAATGACTTGTTGTTGCATAACAAAATGATTGACTCTGGTGCATCAACAAATGTCATGCCTCTCAAGGTGATGAATAAATTGTGACTTAGTATCACATGACTTTATAGGAACGTATGTGGTATAGACTCGAGGGAAATCAAGGTGTCTGGCCTAATAAAGGACTTACTTGTGAAGTTAGCTATATAAGCTAGCATGTCGGTGTTAATGGATGTCGTTGTCATAGATGTTCCTAATGCTTGGGGTATGTTGTTACCAAGAAATTGGACTGCTAGTTTGGGGGGTAGTATCCAATTAGACTTATCTTACACTACCATCCGAATGCATGAGGGGTACCTTTTTTACATTGTATAGAGAACCTCCTAGGAATATCACGTAGAAGACCCCAAAGAACCAATGAACCAATTAGTGTGTACAAAGGAAGATGAATTTGGCAATTACTTTGTTTTTGCACACTCATTAGTCCCTGAAGTGAAAGAAAAACCTAGAGAGAGAAGAGAAAAATCCTGGAAGATGCATTTTGATGGAACACAATCTAGATCAGAGGTTGGTGCTGGCATTTGTTTTCACCTCTCCACAAGGGGAAATTACTAGCTATTCTTATAGACTTGAGTTTGGCACTACCAACAACGTGACTGAATATGAAGCTCTCTTGCTTAGTCTTGAGTTGGCAAGAGACATGGGAATTAAAGTGTTGGTGGTTGTTGGTGATTCCATCCTTGTGATCAAGCAAGTAAAGAATGAATTTTTAATAAAAAAACAACATTTTGAAACGATACCTGCATGTTGTTTGGGACACTATTAATGTATTTGAGGCTTTTGACTTTAGTGTTGACCCAAGAGAACAAAATGCACACGTTGATTCTTTAGTTGTTGTCGCTTCTACTCTTTAACCGAGTGATAGCCTTATCTTAGGGGAGTATAAGATGGAAGTTGTTTTTAGACCTCCATGATGACACTCAAATCATTAGATTCATGAACAACTTGCGAGAATTTGCTAATTATCGAGTTGATTGGAGGGATGAGGGTGACGGAAACCTT
>JZKD02S1980716.1:486658-508859 GCA_000966675.3 Picea glauca | reverse complement strand
CCGACATGATCAATCCACAATGGGGATTGATCTTATAAATAAAATATCAATAATAATAAGAATACTCTTTGCAATTACATTATTTCAACACGTTGGTGCCCACTCATATTTGCTAGGTAGTGGAGGGCCAACTGAAATAAGGGTCCATGATAAGGGTGACTCTAATTGTTGAGAAGGTTTAGCAAAAAAGTTAGCAGCATCGGTAAGAGTGGCAATGGCCCACTTGGACAAAGATGGCAACAATGAAGTAGAAGGAGCATCGTCATCATCATCGTCGTCGTCATCCAACATTGGCAACTCGAAGCAAAATTTGTGAAATAGAGGGCTTCTACCCATGTAAGAATTCATAAGGAGGCATACCGAAGGCAACCCAAGTAGGTGTGCAGTTGATGATAAATGTTGTACAAACAACCATTTCACCCTAGAAGGAAAGCTTCATCTTCTGAGAATGAAGCTTATGATAAGTCAGTTCCATGATAGCCCTATTCTTCCACTCAACCACACCATTCTGCTGAGGAGTATAAGAAACAATCTGCTACCAAGAGATGTCGTGAGAGCAAAGAAATTGACAGAAGGCATTATCAATGTAATCTCCTCCCCATCAAACCAAAGACACCTGAGCTTCAACAAGGTTTTTAAACTCCCGGAATTTGGAAAACATTTCATTCCTAGATTTAATGGTGTAGACCCATAAAAATGGAGAAAAATCATCAACAAAGTTGAAGAAGTACTTCGCTTGCCCAAGAGAATAAGTGGCCATGCGACTATAAATATCATTGTGTGTTAACTCAAGGGGTTTAGAGGCCCATCTTGAGTTATCCTTTGGAGAGGACTCTCAGTGATGTTCACCATCACACATCCCTCGCAAACACCATTGTGAAGGTTGATTTGTGGTAGGGCTTCAGTGAAGTGAAGACGGCTAATGTACTCAAATGATCTGTAGTTGGCATGACTGTGACGAAAGTGCAATAGCTTACTTCATCATTTGCATTGGCCACCATTGCAATAAAATTATTTGAAGCTAGAGGCGAAGAAGACTTCCCTAGCTTGTACAAGCATTCAATTTCATCTTAGTATCCAAAGGCAACAACTATGAAGTTGTTATTGGTGTATTTAACAACCCATCTATTTGGTGAAAATTCCACCTTTTTATTGGTGTGAATAATGCAACAAATATAGAGAAGATTGGGTCACAGACTAAGAACATGAAGAACATCTTTATACTAAGCATTATCAATTTGAATAGTAAGGCAACCAGAGATTGGGAAAGTGGAGTTAACATCAATAGTAAAATGCTCAACTTTATGCAAATCACTGTGATTGGATAGGAGTTGTTGATGCCTCATCATATGTCTAGTAGCCCCATAATCTGCAATCCATTCTTGAATGGAGGTGTGCGACCATAGAGCAGTGTGCATAGCCAAGTGCATGGACTCACAAACCTTGTCTTCAAAGAGATCATCATTTCCAGTTGTTTGTTAAGCAATATCTTCAATCTTTTGAAGTCAAAAGTGACAATTTTTTAACAAATGACCCTCCTTATGGCAACACATGCATATTGGCCTCTTCTTTTTAAAAAACCTAGAAGTGTCCCCTGAAGACTCATGCATACATGAGGAGGTAGTAGCCTTAGAATGTCATGCTCCCAAGGAAATAGTTCACCCAAGTTTCTCAAGGCAACTTGATGCTGGATAAGAATACAAAATACATCTTCCATAGTAGGAGAAGCCAAATTTGGAAGGAAAAGAGGAATGCCATAAAAAATGATAGAAAAAATTTTGAATGCAAGAGAGCGATTATTAAGAACAATATTGATATATCCAGGATCTGTTTTACCTTTACAACCACTTGTAAGAATGTCTACTTTCATATTCTTGAACCTGGAAATGTACTCAACAATAGCAAAATCCACCACAAGGTTGGAGAGTGTTATTTCTCCCTAGAAGGAAAAGTCCTAACCTTTTTCAAGGAGAGCCTAAGAGTACTATCAAACAAATCACTCACTGTCACTTGAGTGATTTGTTTCACTCTTCAAGGTAAGGTGAACCTAGCATAGGGGGGAATCCCTAAACTAACCTAAGCCAAAATCGTTGGATTAAGGGTGAGGGGCTATACTTACATTGATACTAACTAACTCACTTAGGAAAGGTACAAGTCTATGACACCTCTAAACCAAACTCACAAGGAGCTCACACTACTCATCCAAGATGCCCAAATTTGAACACGTTGGAGTAGGGGTGGAAGCTAATTGTGGAGGTTCAAGCCCATGATAGTATGTCAATTTGTGTGAAGGGTGAAATCTTAAGTGCTCAAATGAAGGTTTGATTCTCCTTTAATGTGGGTGCTGAGTCAAATTAATAATTACCATAAAAATCAATTTTAAAAATGCTCAAAGACCTCAAATTCCAAATGTGCATGAAAGAGATGACTTTATGACATAGCCCAAAAGTGAAGTGTTCAGATTTAATTTGAAAGACATCAACCATAGATTATCACATTCAACCATGAAAGAAATTCTTATGGGTAGTGCCAAATAGTGCTGTTCAGATTTGCCCATGTAGATGTATAAATTTTATGTGAAATTTCATGACAGCAGGAAAGAACATATGTTCTTGTGAGCAGTGATTAATTTGCAAATTACAAGAAAAACTCAAATGCCCATAACATTGAGTGCTGTGTCAAACTGCAGATAAGCAAATGTGTGGTTAATTTGTTATGAGACAAAATTGAAGAGAAGAATGTAATTATTAACCATTCATATGCAAGGTGAGCATTATTGCTATGTTGCCAAACTAATAACCAATCTGCCAGATAGAAACGATTTCACCATAGGATAGCACTGTTTACTTACTTAGTAAGCAAGATAAAACTGTCCAAGGTCGTAAAAAATCAGATGCACCATTTATCATTAGGTTAATATTAAACTGAAAATTCAAATGTTGAGAGTGATTGCAGTGCTGTGGAGTGCTGTCATAAATATTCTAGAATTTAAATGTCTAATCCTACTTCAACTTGTGTGTTATGCTGAACCATAATCAAAGATATGTGAGCTCAAATAAACTGTGAGATAAAAGAAGCACCAGCAGAGACCAAGATAACCATATGTGACCTTAAATTTTGCTTCCAAGAGGTTAACCATAAGTTTATTAGGCAGAACAGATATAGAATATTCAAGGATTCATTTAGCATAGATTAGTTCATCACAACACTTCACCATTGTTCATAAGCAAGAGTTACACCAAGTTGCTGTAGCATATATCTTTAACATAAATTAAAGTTACAATGCTGTTCTGAAATTTTAATTTGACAAATGTTGGAATTTACATCAGCACACATAGAGCTTTGTCTCAAGTCTATTGATTTGGGTGGTGTTCACTATGCCAAATAGGGTGTGGAAAGCATCCCAAGCCTGCTTCGCACTTTTGTTGTTTGTGTGATGAACAAGGTGTTCCACAGACAGAGTGATCAATCCAAGTGCTTCATCCTTCTTCGGACATATGAGATCATAGTTGTCATCAATTGCAGCAAGAAGTGGTTTCTCCAAATACCTCCATTACCCTTTACTGTGGAGTTGTGGAGCTTCCATCTGAATAGCCCATGCATGATAGTTAGCCCCATTGAGATAAGGTAAAAGCCATTTTCCATATATAGGTGTCATAATAACAATGCAGATCCGCAGCAACTTGTGGCTGATTTAAAGGGAAAATGAGTGCACTTCCCTTAAGGAGGGATCAAAATTGCAGCAAACTTCCTTAAATTCACCAAAAACACAAGAAAAGCGGCAAGTAGGGGTGCGCTAGTGAATATAAGCATGAAAACACTAAAAAACTGATTGCTGTCCAACAAAGGGTGCTGAAACACCCTAATTTCAGATCTGTACCACCCTTGAAACAAAGCTAAAACCCTAATTTCAGATCTGAAAAAATTAAAGAGTGCTGGATAGAGGAAGAAAAATCCACACTAGCTCTAAGACCATGTAAGAAATCATGGGGTGGAGGATCTACAGTGAATCCTCCCACAAACCCTAATCCAATAAACAAGCTGAAATTAGCAGTGTTACAAAAGACATCAAGAGAGTGCAACACTAATAGAGCGAATTGATGTAGGTGCCCTTGAAAGTTATGATTGTACAAATGAGGGATGTGGTGTATTTATACCACTCCTACTAGGGTTAAGGTGCTAGCCCCAAAGGAGGAGGATAGGCCAACCTTACCCTGAATTATAATAAAGTGTGACTGTATGATAAAAGTGTAATAAATGTGTAACTACCTACAACTACTTACAAGTCAGCTCATTATGAGCCTCAACTACCCACAAAGTGTGCTGGCATGTTGCCACAAGTGAAGATTAGCCAAAATATCTCAACATCATCATGAGAAATTGAAGCAATACCAAGACAAAGCCCCAGTGCACCAAAATTTCATGGACAAAGACTTGTCAATGTGTTGCACGCCCTAATAAACACACCCATAATTAATTAGCTCTAATGCCATTTAAGAATATTCAGACTTGAAAACCTACAAGATATGCTACAGCAACACAGTGAGCTACTGATTATTGTAACGAACGCACTGTTATTGTCAATCAGCATCCAAATGTTAACACTACATCACACTCTAGCATGGCTAGTTGCAACTTCAGTGCTAACAAAGCCTACTTATGGTATAGAAGTTTAAAATATAAAACCAAGGACAACCAAAACAAAGATATTCAAGAAAGAACACATACAAATACCAAAGAATTCAAGGCTTGCAAAAAAGCTAACTTTGTTAACTAAAAACTAGAAAAGCCAACTTTGTTAACTAAAAATCTACATATGTACAATAGAGTACACTCTACCTTGTATGGAATGTCACGAACAATTGTATAACTCTCATTTCATACAACACTTAGTCTTACATTACAACTTCGTAGCACTTTGGCTCACTATCATGTCGATTCATTCGATCAGTCAATTTAATACTTCGATTGACTAATTGATCTATTAATCATTGATCTCCAATCAACTGATCAACCTCAAACAGAGGGTGTTGTGTTACACACACACACACATATATTCTTATTCTCCATGACAAATAACAACTCTCTTTATTCGTAGTCACACTGAATACTATTACTGTTAGATTTATTAAATTATGATTCACTTCTGGTTGAAAGACTTTTACAGCATCATTTTAGAAATATTCCATTGCACAATTGAGTAGAACAAAAGTTCCACAAAAATATGCTAATAGTAATTGTTTAATTATAAAGGTGTTTTCCTTAATRTTGCAGCCATAATAACAGTTTAAAATTTACAATATGCTTGTTGGTCTTCAAATATTTTATTTAGATTTCAATATTATTGGTATTCGAGTATTTTAGGTGAGGACAAATAGAAAGGCAGCATCATGTTTAGGGACATAATATAAATAAGTAGCATCATTTTTAGAGACCCAATATAAATAAGCAGCATCAACGAGAGAGTTAAAGTTATTGTAAAAGTGAAAGGTTTTATACCAGCAATCATAGGCAAATATATTAGTCAGCAGAATATTCCAGAAGTAATATCTAATATAATGGGAAATAACCCAATTATATAATGCAAAAGGGGAAAGGATTGTGACCTTTCAGTTATACCCCAGGTATATAGTAATAATAATAACAATAATATACTTTATCAATATATTAATGATAATAAGACCTAAGTCTAATATAATGCGAGATAACCCAATTATATAGTGCAATAGGGAAAAGGGTTGTACTAACATCCCCCCATAAGATTGACTTATGGGTAAGTAAGAGACATGATAATCCCTGATTCCCTCCTTACTGACAACATCCTTTATCTTATGTAACATGCAAGTAAGAGGTCACGTTGAGAGACAATCCACATACTGCCTGATGTCAAAAATGGTCAACAAAAGGAACATCCTTTGATTTGTGGGCCGAGATGTTAGCCAGAACCATTTTAACTTCTGTCCACCAAGGTGACAGTTTAATCCTCTTGTCACGGAGGTTAGCAGCCTTCAATTTGTCGGCCAGGGATCATTTTGTCCTCTGTTCATCAAGGTGACAGTTTTATCCTCTTATCACAGAGGTTAGCTGTAAAAAATTCCAGCCCTAGGTGACTGTTGTCCTAATGTTTTCCTCATTAAATAAGTCAGCAGAATGTATTAATTAGCAGAAAAATAATTTCTGAACATAGCATCAATCACACAATAGCTGAAAAGTAAATGGCGGAAGCACAAATGAAATACAGATATACACAACAGATGATTTCTCCATCAGATCAGCTTCTCATTCCTTAGATCGAAGTTTACAAGATGACCTCTGCAGCCTGCTAAATCAGCAGCTGTATGGTCCACAAAATCAGCGCTAAACAGAAATGTACAGCCTGTGTGAGAGATCAAGGTACAGCAGTATGGCCTGCTGTACTGCCTGCTGCTTTTCTTGCTGTTCTGGACAGCAAACACTCTTTCTTCTCTCCTTAAGACGGAATCACCCTTGGCTGCTGCAAAAGACAGTGTACAGCCTGTGCATTAAGGGAAAACAGCTCTAGCAGAGGTACAGCCTGCTGTACAGTGTGTACACCCTGCTGTTATTCTCTTCTCCTTCACTCATGCACTCTGACACCTCTCCTGTTCCTTCTCTATTCAACTGAGGTCGACTTCTCTATCTTGTCTACCTTGTTTTGCTGAAACCCTAATCTCATCTTGAGATGTATGGTCTGGATTAAATCATGTCTAAGTCATTAATGTACAAAATACACTTTATTAGACTCCTACGACTATGCCAACCGCAAAACATAAGATTTCACTTCTTCCTATGTGAAATTACAAAATCGATTTATTACCCACTTTTCCTAAGTGGTCACCCTTGAAATGTCTTGAACCACTTCTTGCACATTCACATTGAAACCTGTTCAAGAAGTTCTTGTCTGAGCTACATTTCTCAACACTCCACCTTAGCGAGGAAGGAATTTGGCACCAATCCAAGTAAGTCTATTCTCCGAATGCTTCAAACTTCCCTTTCACTAATGTCTTGGTCAGAATATCAGCAACCTGCTGGTCTATGGGAACATAATGGAGCTTTACTGCTCTCTTTTGGATCCTATCTCCTATGAAGTGATATCTGATATCTATATGTCTAGACTTATCATGAAATACTAGATTCTCCGAGAGTTTGATACAACTCTGATTATCATAGTATATCACCCTATGATCCAACTCCTAATCAAACAACTTGCAAAGCCAGATGGCCTTACAGCTAGTAGTACTAGCTGCCATGTATTCTACCTTTGCTGAGATAAGTGCCACGAAATTCTACTTCTTGAACCATGAGACCATCACTGATCCCAAGCTAAAGCAGCACCCTGAGGTGCGTTTCCTGTTTGCTACACTACTTGCCCAATCTGAGCCTATATACCCCTGAAACTTTACTTCACCACAGATATCTCTGACCATACTCCATTGTGCCCCTCAAGTATCTGAACACATGTTTTGCTTCTACCCATGCTCCTGCCTCGGCTCCATCATGAACTGGATCAAGGTGTTCACTGCAAAACATATATCTAATCTAGCATTGACCAAAAACATCAAGGAAGCTATCAATTTCCGATAATTTCCCCAATATTGCCAATAATTTATTTTCTAGAACCCCAATGATAAATTCTCAATAACAATAAATGTAACATTGCTACAACCTACTTAATTTTGTAGAGACTCCTGGAACATAACATTGACTTCCCCTTCAATCTTGATACTATGTCCCACGCAACATTCTTCATGATGGAGGTGTGCTCCTCCACCATGGCATCTCGCCAAACCTGCTAGTTTGCTACCTCCTGAAAGGTGGAAGGTTTTAAATCTATGATGTTGCTCACTAATGCCATGTAGTTTGGAAACATATTCAGAGGCCTACTCTCTCTAAATGTGCTTCTAGGAGCCTCAACATGCCCCTGAGCATCCCTCAATGTCTGAGTGGAACATCAAGGTCTCCTAACAGAACTATTAGGGGCTAATGTCTCCTCCTCCTCACCTAAAGTTCATTGTCTCGTATTGGAACTCATTGGTGTCTGTGGTGACAATGGCTCAACCTTCGAGCTTGCTGCTTCCTACTCCTCATCCTCTGTCACAGGAATAGACTCATGGGACTTCCTAGATGAAAGCTCCTCATCAAACTTTGCATCCCTGCTCACTATTATCTTCCTCTACTCTAGAATATAGACAAGTCTCACTTTAACCTACAAATAAGCCCTTCCTGTTGATGGGGGCTCCAACTTGGTCCTCTTTTCTACAAGTGTATGGATATAGACTGGACAACCAAATATGCAAAAATGACTCACCTTTGGCTTCCCACGAATGAATGCCTCCTCTGGTGTCTTGTCCTCCAAGATTCTATGAAGACACATGTTCTAAATGTAGACTGTTGTGTGCATGCTTTGACCGAAAGAAACATCGACAAGTCCTAGTCATGAATCATGGCCTTAGCAACCCGTATGATGGATCAATTTTTTCACTCTACAAACCCATTTTGTTGTGGGTTGTATGGAACAGTTAGCTCCTTCCTTGCAGAAACCCTTGAAATCCTTTGACGTATACTCACCCCCATTATCCGATCTCAAGACTTTGATCATCTTCCCTGTCCAGTTCTCAACCAAAGATTTGAACTCCTAAAGCCTGTTGAAGACCACATCCTTGATCTTTAAGAAGTAGATCCAAGTCTTACAAGAGAAGTCATCAATAAAGGAAACATGATACATGCTTCATGAGATTGATGCTACTAACATCGATCCACAAACATCCAAATGCACTAGGTCTAGAATCTCCTTAGACCTATGCTCACTGCTTGGGAAAGCAGCCTTAGCATACTTGCCAAGCACGCACCCTTTGCATATTCCCTACTATTCAATGTTGAACTGTGGAAGACCTATGACTATCTCCCTCAGTATAAGCAACACCTTATGACGCAAGTGCCCCATCCTCTTTTGCCATAACTAACACACACTATCATTGTTATGTATTGGGGCTTGAATAAGTTCACCCTGCAACCTGCATTGATTTCCTTCCCTAACCCCCATCACTTGTGATGATTCTAGGTTAGATTTGTTCAGCCTGATAAGATCCATAACTAAAACTGAAAGCAAGTTCTTCCTAAGACCTGGAACAAACAAAACATCATCAAAGTCTAAAGAGTTACCTAGCTAGAGCTGGAAAGGTATGGTACCAACACCTGCTACTGGGTACTTGGCATCATCACCAAGCTCTACATGAACCCCTGAGTTGTTCTTTTTTAGACTAGTAAAACATTGTCAGGTTGATGCATTGTTGAGATGTCCCACTACTATTCACATACCAAGCATCCCTTGGAACCGTGCTGGTAGAAAAGCAAGATACTATTGAGAAATCCTTCTCAAATTTGGTGGCAACCTCGTTCATCTGAGTTTCTACTGAGGCTACCACCTACTTCTATGGTTGCTTCCCTTTGCCCTTCTTTTTGTCTAGACATTATGATGCATAATGCCTATGCTTATGACAATGAAGCACTTGATCTTGCTCAAGTCCTTCCCTAACTGTGAGGTTGACTCCTCGTTCTTTCCCTTTGCCCTTGCTAGGTCTTTTTCCTTTCCCTTCTTTGTTATCCAAATAGGGCCAAGTTATCATCACCACCCTTCTTGTTGACCTTTGACTCCATTCAAGTCTCCTCCTGGATACAGTCATCCCATAGTCTTTCAAAAAAAGGAAGATTCTCACATGCACAAAATCTTTTGACAAATGTTTCCCATGAAGCTAAGAATACATTCAATGTTGTGTTCACTAGCTCTGCATCTTCAATCTTCTCCCCAACTATTGCAAGTTGATTATGAATCTACACGACCTTCATCATGTAACTAGTAACTGTGTTTGATCCAATCATCTCTATAGATTTGAGTCTGTTCCACAACATCATCTTCCTATTTATATTCCCGTTGTGGTAGAGGCCAACCAAGGCATCAAACATCTCCTTTGTGTTCTTCTTCTTGGATGCATGAGGAATCAAATGATCATTTACAACATACATAATCATCCACTTGAAGACATCCCAGCCATCATCTTTGAAGACATCCCAGACATCATTCGCTTCCAATAACAACGTAACCTTAATTTTCCAAGGCAAGAAATTTGAGGCACCTTCCAATCTGTCTTCAAATCTGAGGCTAACTACTACCATCTCAAAGATCTAAAAGGCACAAACCATCACATCTAATTAATTTAGAAAAAAAAATTGTCCTACAAGTGTGCCTAGTCCTTCAAGCACAATCTTTGAAACCCTCTAATTATGGGCCTTTGTTTCCGACAAAGGTCTATTATTTTAAACCCTTGAGAATCTCAATCAAAGCCTAGCTATGATACCATGTAAAATTTCCAGCCCTAGCTGACTACTATCCTAATGTTTTTTTGATTACATAACTCAACAAATTTATTAAACAACAAAAAACTAATTTCTAAACATAGCATCAATCACATAATAGTTGAAAAGTAAATAGTGGAAGCATAAATGAAATACACACATACACAGTTGATCTCTCCTTCAAATGAGCTTCTCATCTTAGATCAAAGCTTACAAGGAGACCTCTCAGCGTACTAAGACCAAAAGTTGTACAGTCCACAAAATCATCCTTAAACAAAAATGTACGGCCTGTGTGAGAAATGAAGGTATAGTAGTACAACCTAATACTTTTCTTCTTGTTTTGGATAACAAACCCTCTTTCTTCTCTCCTTAACACAAAATCAACCCTAGTTGATACAAAGGTAGTGTATGGCATGTTGTTTGGTCTACATATTAAGGGAAAATGGTAGCAGCGGAGGTACGGCCTACTATACAACGTGTACTACGTATGTGCAACTTGTTATTCTCTTCTCTCTCACTAATGCGCTCTAACTCCTCTCCTACTCCTCTATTCAACTGAGGTCGACTTCTCTATCTTATCTATCTTTATGCATCGTTGAAACCCTAATTTTCCAAAACCCTAATCTCATCTTGAGATGCATGCTCTGGATTAAATCACATCTAAGTCATTAATGTATAAAATACACTTTATTAGACTCCTAGAACATGTCAATTGCAAAATATAGGATTTTCATGTTTTCCTAAATGAAATTACAAAATCAAATTATATTCACTTTTCCTAAGAGGTCACACTCAAAATGTCTTGAACCACTTCCTGCACATTCACACTGAAACCTGTGCAATAAATTATTGTCCGAGCTACATTTCTTAACATTAGCAACCTTCATTTTTTCAACAAGGGATCCTTTTACCCTTTGTCCATCAAGGTGAGCCTTCGATTTGTTGGCCAACAATCATTTTGTCCTTTGCCCATTGAGGTGTTGGTTTTATCCTCTTGTCAAGGAGGTTAGCATAATTTCACTTCTACTCTTGTCCTCCAGCGACCCTAATGTCAACACAAATTTTGGAGAATACAGACAAATATTCTCCCACTTTCACAAAATTCACAAAAGTCAAAGTTGGTTGATCACAATATAGATCATGAGTTACGGTGTCACAGAAAAAATCTTATGCAATAGGGAACGACCAACCAACATTTTGTTGCAGAGACATTAATGGAGAAGTGAGAACCAATGTTAATAACTCTCTGAATGTTGGCTCTTCAAATAATGTGGGCAACGTATCTAGTCCGCCAATTTTAAATCGGACCGTGTCGTTAACAATTGGCTCGACACCTAATTATTATAGAAAATACTTGCACTCAAAGGGATTCCACAACTGATCCCCAAATTATGCACAAAGCGATTTGCAACGTAATATCCAACTAACCGCCACGCACACCATAAAATTTATGGCTAGGGAAAAAAAACTCACAAAATGCAATGTTACCAACGACACTAAGTGGGTGTTATCATCAAGCGATGTTAGGGATCACATGAATGGAAAAGAAGTTGCACACATTGTGCCTCTTATTCATAGTGTAGGCAAGATGGTGCCAACCACTTCAATCTTGCTCAAAAAACAAGTCGAGCTCCACAACAAGGAATTGCACTATGTTGAAGAAGAGCATATTAAAAGAAAACATCATTCATATCATAGGAGGAGGTCTACTAGAGAGAAAGATTCAAAAGACATACATTCACTTGATCTATGCTCAGTGATGTATGTTAGAGGGAGTACCTCAGATAGTCTTCTACAGCACTATGGCTGATTTGGGCACTTGTTGTTACAACATCACACACAACAGATCCGTACAACACTGATTTATGTGATATATGGTGGTTTGTAGATGAGAGCACAGCATTAAAGAAGGATAGAGAGCACATCATTATATCTAGGCTTCGATCATTGAAGGTTCACGCATGCATGCATGTGCTAGCTATAAATAGGATAGGATAAGGTTATCCTTAGATTCAAATTCTAGGAGATCGCATGTCATTTCTAGGTTAAGTAAAAGAGAGCAAATGCAATTGCATGTGTTTGTTTCAAGTTATTTAGTAGTTTTCTAACTGTTGCTAAAGTCTAAGTTTAATTAGGCACATGCATGCAGATAAAGGTGCATATCTCTACAAGGATGCATGCTTGCATGCCTCAAATCATCTCTAGTTGAGGCACTATTGTGCATGTGTCCAGAATCTCTATACCTTACTATTCTTCCTAGTCTATGAAGGAGAAAGCAAGGGTATAAGTTTAATTATTCAGTTCAGCAGCAAGCAATGATTTAGCTTCTTGTATTTTTCCTGTAGCAAATTTCAATTCAAAATTGATGAGAAAGCAGTAACAAGTTTTGACAGTCCGTCTATTGAGTTTTTATTTTGCTTTTAACAGCAAATTAGCAAGTGTGATGTAATTATGTTTTCCTGCTTAATAACCATGATCTGAGTTAGAAAAACCTTTTAGTTTTAGATCTATATTTTCTACAGTAAGTGTTAGCAAATTTTAGCATTTTTAGAACAACGATTTTGAGTGGCTTTAAAGGTTTAGCTATCGAGCAAGTTAGGGATTCATTGAATGCAAAGTCTACTTACCATTGTTTAAGAAAACTTAACATGGTATCAGAGCCCAGTTTTTGAAATCTTCCAGATTCCATGTATGAAGACTCAAGAGGCACATTGTCTACTGTAGAGAGTTGTCGAAGTGTTTCAGTGGGCAGTATGTCCAAGCTTCAATGATCGAAGCTTAATTGTGTCCATGATCAACACGTGGAACTAAGAAGGGTTGTGGGGTAAGAAGCCCTTGTTGATCCAGTGATTGCAAAGTGTAGCTTGTTTGAAGAAGTTACAACAATGGCAACTCCCAGTATGCAAGAGTCACTTGTTGGAGGGAGCTCCCAACTTTCTGCCATGGAAGTTGAGCTTGCAAAACCTCCTAGAAATGGCAGATTTGTGGTACCTTGTGAAGAAGGTGGTTGCACCGCCTATAAATCCCAAAGATCTGGCATAACACAACAAGAAGGCAGTGTCAGCGAAGCGAATCCTGTTGGATTCATCGAAGAATCGGCTAATCCCTCATATTGCCAAGAAGTATACTGCCAAAGAGATGAATGAAGCCTTGGAAACCTCGTACAGAAGTGTGAACATATCCAAGAAGATGCTCTTAAAAAACAAGCTCGGCACTACCCACATAAGCAAGACAGACACAATGACAAGCTATCTCATGAAGATAGTAGAGCTGAGAGATCAAATTGCAGTAGTTGAGGACACAATTGAAGATAATGAGCGAATCCCGATTTCCCTAAATCGCTTTAGTCCACCATGACAAAACTTTATCCAATGTTTCCATGGTTGAGAGAAGTTACGTGATTTCGAGCAGTTGTGGGATGCTTTCGTTGGAGAGGAGAAGAGACTACAACATGTCTCAACCAATGATGAGGATGTTCCAAGCCTAGCCCTCAATGAGAAGGTGAGGAAGGGAGGAAAGAAAGGATCCAATAAGGGTCAAAGAAGAAATAAGACTCGAGATCTTCTAACCAGCAAAATAAGGATTTGAGCCATATCAACGACCGCAAGCATGGTCATTATGTTTCTCAATGTCTTGAGATGAAGAAAGGAAAAGGTAAGTAGCAGCATAAACAGTTTGTAGTAAGCATTGAAGCTTCAGGAGTGGACAAGCTGACTGTTAGGCTTGATACAACCTTTACCATGGTGTCGTGCCTTTCCACCAACACAGTTTCAGGTGTTGAATGGTATGTTGGCAATGGAGCCTCAAGACAAATGACTCCAAACAGATCAACCTTCTTCAAGTTGGAGGAACAAGATATCGGCATGCAAATGGAGATTGATGGCACGTACCCAGTAGTCAAGTTGGGGTCTCTCATTCTGCATGCCAGCCAAAGAACTTTTGAATCTACATAAGGCATTGTATGTTCCTAGTACGACTAAAAATCTCCTTTCAGTTTCTTGTCTAAAAGATTAGAAGTGTAAGGCTGAGTTTGGTGATCAAGAAGTGATCATCAAAAGTCGAAACCCTCATCTTGGTCGAGTGTTGGCCAGAGGAGTCAAAGAGGGTGGCCTTTATGGACTACTAACAAATCCAGTGAAGATGAGAAACTTTCTTGACTAGTAGTGACAATCTATGCAAGCTTTGGCACAAGATATTTGGTCACTTTAACTATGGTTCCTTACCTCTTTTGAAGGACATGGTGGTTGGATTCCCTAACTTCAAGGTGGAGAAGAGAGGAGTATGCAAGGGATGTGCACTTGGAAAGCATTCCAAGGCTACCTTCCGAAGCAGTGAGCACAAATCATGAGGGATTCTAGATTTTATTCATTCAGATGTCTGTGGACCCATGTCTTCAACTTCGTTGGCAAGTAATCTTTATTATGTTACTTTCATCGATGATTCTTCCAAAAAGACTTGGATATATTATATGAAGACCAAGGATGAGGTCTTTAGCAACTTTCAAGAGTTTAGAGCTCTTGTTGAGAACCAGACAAGTAGGAAGATCAAGGTACTGAGATTCAGATAATAGAGGGGAGTATACCTCCAATGACTCTGTTTCCTTTTGCAAAAAAGAAAGAATCAAGAGGGAGTTGGAAGTACTTTAAACCCGCAACAGAATGGGGTTGTAAGAGAAAGAACGGGTCCATAAGATAAGATAAGATAAGATAATTTTATTAATGTCTAACTAGTGACCACAAAAGTAGGTCAAAGGGACTGTTGAGTACAATGTAGAGACTCATATCTACCCATGTTCCTTTGGGCAGAAGCATGTTGTACTGCAACCTACATACTGAACAAGTGTCCTCATAGGGTGTTGAAGGACAAGACTCCAAAGGAAGCCTTCACAAGGGATAAACTAGATGTTTCTCATTTCAGGGTGTTTGGGAGTTCGGTTTACATTCATGTTCTAGAGGATATGAGGACAAAGCGAACCCTCAAGCATGAAGGGTATTCTAGTTGGCTACAGTGAGTCCTCTAAGGCTTATAAGATCTATATTCCTTCTCAGAGAAAGATAGTATTAAGGGGAAATGTGGAGGTAGACGAGGACACACAGTCTTCTAGGTCCTAGAAGCCCCCAGTATTGATTGAGGAGACAACACTTGTTGCCCCGAGTGTTGATCCACATGTTTCAAGGACTTCAATTCCAAGTCAAATGGGTTCCAGTACAAGTACAAAGACATCTTTACCATCCAATATAGCAAGGAGGAAGAGGTGGCTTACACAGACATTGCAAAAGGCAACAGAGTATGTTGGTGCTCCAACAACTTCTTTCAAGTAAGCCATCCTCTAAAGAAACCTCGGTTATGTTGCATTGATGTCTTCCATCATTGATATAAAACCTTCCAATTTTTAGGAGGTTGCAGGTGAGCACGTATGGAAAGATGCCATGGTAGAGGGTACAACTCCAACATGAAGAATGATGTGTGTGCGTTCAATGTTATCAGAACTAGACCAAAATGTTATCAGAACTAGACCAGTCATTTAATCGGTCGACCCCAAAAACTTGAACCAAACTGGAACCGAAAAAAAACCGGACCACAAAACCTGTCAACCAAAAAATACATAAAATATTCAAATTTTGATAAAAAAAAGCATAAAATTCATGTGCATCCATATGAAGCCAAACCATTCAACACAAATATGTAAAGTTTTTCATGTATATAGCAAGTAAGGGTGCATATAACCAAAATAGCAAGAAGTGCAATACATCTCTAAACCAAAATACATCAACAAAGAGGCTCTAAATGGCCTCTAGAGTCCAAAAATAAGCATAGTACTAAATTACTAATGAATAACTATAGTCTAGAATCTAGACTCTACAATCTAATCATATGGTAGAATAATCTAAATCCTCATCCTCTAGATCCTCATCATGACTAGACTCTACAATGGGATTCCAGCGTGATTCCCCCCTAGCCCTGAAGGTACTACTAGTCAAAACCACTAGCTATGGAAGTGGGTACAAATCCATCCAAGAAAGGTCTTCATTGTCAAATGTCGGTGCCTAATTCTCCACAACCCACTCTAACGAGGAATCAAAGTCATCCAAGACTATGTTGCTTTATTCAGGGGTCTTGTTCAACAATTGGTTACGCTTCAACCTATGGTTGTATTAAACATAAACAATATCATTCAACCGTTTTTGTTCCAAAACGATTTCGCTGCTTTGTGTGTATACGATGAAAAACACTCCAATTGTGTTCACACCCAAAATCATTGCATGTCTGGGTCAATATGAGATTTGCAAACTTTTGTAAATCAGGGCACTAGCCTATTATTCATTGCAATAGACTGCAATAAGAGTTGAAGGCAAGGAAGCTTCAGGAAATGACTTTGAAACTTTGACTCACCTTTTGCAATGAATAATAGAATTTGAAAACTTTGAAATTTCTTACTCRRTGGATCCCTTGATCTACTTCATATATTCGTAGACATGCCAAAGGTACCAATACTCTCATTGGAATGCAGGAGCTTATTATGTATCTCATCTTGTATCTTGGTATTAAGGACCGTGCACTCAATGCATTTGTATAATAGCTCTTTTACCTCCCCATCTGCTTCAAAATATTGTGTTAATGGTACCTCCAAAGTTTAGAAGAAAAGCAATCTTCATAAATTGAGTTGGAAACTTTGGCTAAGCGTTTAATGAATAAAAGAACTTAAAACTTTGAAATTACCTATCTTAGTTGCATGCAAAGGTCTATGAAGTTGTTTGTTCCATCTATCATCAACAATTTTCTATAGAGGGAGATACTTCTATCTTTTATCACCATATGTTGACTTTATTGCCTCTTTGACCTGATCCATGGCCTCATAAATAAAACCCATGGTTGGTTTATCATCATCCACCATTTGCAACACTTTCACAAGAGGCTGATTGAATTGTACTATCTTTTTTGCCTTTTTCCTAAAAGATTTTTCAAACACTTTGTCAACTATCTCTTCGCCTTCAACCTTTTTGCTCCACTGAGATGCATTCCACTCATCACAAGAAAACATCTTCCACAAGTTGGCTTTTTGCTAAAGAATGGATTGCAACAAAAGAAAGTCCATTGCAAATCGTGTAATAGTTGAACATAAACAATATCAATATCATAAATTGTATTGAACATAAACAATATCATTCAACCGTTTTTGTTCCAAAACGGTTTCGCTTCTTCGTGTGTATANACACAAATATGTAAAGTTTTTCATGTATATAGCAAGTAAGGGTGCATATAACCAAAATAGCAAGAAGTGCAATACATCTCTAAACCAAAATACATCAACAAAGAGGCTCTAAATGACCTCTAGAGTCCAAAAATAAGGATAGTACTAAATTACTAATGAATAACTATAGTCTAGACTCTAGACTCTACAATCTAATCATATGGTAGAATAATCTAAATCCTCATCCTCTAAATCCTCATCATGACTAGACTCTACAATGGGATTCTAGCGTGATTCCCCCCTAGCCCTGAAGGTACTACAAGTGGTACCCGTCCAATGTTCAAAACCTCTAGCTATGGAAGTGGGTACAAATCCATCCAAGAAAGGTCTTCATTGTCAAATGTCGGTGCCTAATTCTCCACAACCCACTCTAACAAGGAATCAAAGTCATCCAAGATTATGTTGCTTTATTCAGGGGTCTTGTTCAACAATTGGTTACGCTTCAACCTAAGGTTGTATTAAACATAAACAATATCATTCAACCGTTTTTGTTCCAAAACGATTTCGCTTCTTTGTGTGTATACGATGAAAAACACTCCAATTGTGTTCACACCCAAAATCATTGCATGTCTGGGTCAATATGAGATTTGCAAACTTTTGTAAATCAGGGCACTAGCCTATTATTCATTGCAATAGACTGCAATAAGAGTTGAAGGCAAGGAAGCTTCAGGAAATGACTTTGAAACTTTGACTCACCTTTTGCAATGAATAATAGAATTTGAAAACTTTGAAATTTCTTACTCAGTGGATCCCTTGATCTACTTCATATATTCGTAGACATGCCAAAGGTACCAATACTCTCATTGGAATGCAGGAGCTTATTATGTATCTCATCTTGTATCTTGGTATTAAGGACCGTGCACTCAATGCATTTGTATAATAGCTCTTTTACCTCCCCATCTGCTTCAAAATATTGTGTTAATGGTACCTCCAAAGTTTAGAAGAAAAGCAATCTTCATAAATTGAGTTGGAAACTTTGGCTAAGCGTTTAATGAATAAAAGAACTTAAAACTTTGAAATTACCTATCTTAGTTGCATGCAAAGGTCTATGAAGTTGTTTGTTCCATCTATCATCAACAATTTTCTATAGAGGGAGATACTTCTATCTTTTATCACCATATGTTGACTTTATTGCCTCTTTGACCTGATCCATGGCCTCATAAATAAAACCCATGGTTGGTTTATCATCATCCACCATTTGCAACACTTTCACAAGAGGCTGATTGAATTGTACTATCTTTTTTGCCTTTTTCCTAAAAGATTTTTCAAACACTTTGTCAACTATCTCTTCGCCTTCAACCTTTTTGCTCCACTGAGATGCATTCCACTCATCACAAGAAAACATCTTCCACAAGTTGGCTTTTTGCTAAAGAATGGATTGCAACAAAAGAAAGTCCATTGCAAATCGTGTAATAGTTGAACATAAACAATATCAATATCATAAATTGTATTGAACATAAACAATATCATTCAACCGTTTTTGTTCCAAAACGGTTTCGCTTCTTCGTGTGTATAYGATGAAAAACACTCCAATTGTGTTCACACCCAAAATCATTGCATGTCTGGGTCAATATGAGATTTGCAAACTTTTGTAAATCAGGGCACTARCCTATTATTCATTGCAATAGACTGCAATAAGAGTTGAAGGCAAGGAAGCTTCAGGAAATGACTTTGAAACTTTGACTCACCTTTTGCAATGAATAATAGAATTTGAAAACTTTGAAATTTCTTACTCGGTGGATCCCTTGATCTACTTCATATATTAGTAGACATGCCAAAGGTACCAATACTCTCATTGGAATGCAAGAGCTTACTATGTATCTCATCTTGTATCTTGGGATTAAGGACCATGCACTCAATGCATTTGTATAATCCCTCTTTTACCTCCCCATCTGCTTCAAAATATTTTGTTAATGGTACCTCCAAAGTTTAGAAGAAAAGCAATCTTCATAAATTGAGTTGGAAACTTTGGCTAAGCGTTTAATGAATAAAAGAACTTAAAAACTTTGAAATTACTTATCTTAGTTGCATGCAAAGGTCTATGGAGTTGTTTGTTCCATCTATCATCAACAATTTTCTATAGAGGAAGATACTTCTATCTTTTATCACCATATGTTGACTTTATTGCCTCTTTGACCTGATCCATGGCCTCATAAATAAAACCCATGGCAGGTTTATCATCATCCACCATTTGCAACACTTTCACAAGAGGCTGATTGAATTGTACTATCTTTTTTGTCTTTTTCCAAAAAGATTTTTCAAACACTTTGTCAACTATCTCTTCCCCTTCAACCTTTTTGCTCCACCGAGATGCATTCCACTCATCACAAGAAAACATCTTCCATAAGTTGGCTTTTTGCTAAAGAATGGATTGCAACAAAAGAAAGTTCATTGCAAATCGTGTAATATCTAACCAAACAAGCTCTCTACCCCCAGTGTTTTTCCTCATAAGGTTCAAACCCATGTGTGGTCATAGTTGTACCTAGTTATGCAATTTGCTTGTTCCACACACTTTTTCACCCACTCAATTTTGCCAATATCCTTGAGCACGAGATCCAAACAATGGGCTACACATGGAGTCTACCAAATGGTGCAGTGTTTTTCCTCCAACATCCTTCTCGCTGCAACATAGTTGAAGGAATTATTTTTGATGACGTGTACAACATTCTCCACCCCCACCTCCTTGACTACTTCATCCAAAAGACAAAATAATAATTGTACATCCTTCACCTGATCACATGCATCCACAAGTTTAAGAAACATAGTTCCTTTTGGGCAAGCAATTAGGAAAATAAGAATTGTGTGGGATCTTCCACAAATCCATCCATCATACATGATTGTGCACCCTGTTTTACTCCATGACTCCATGAGCTCTATGAGGTATTCATCTATTCTTCAAACCTCATTTTGTAAAAGTGGCCCTCATATATCATGAAAACTAGGGCCTTTGAAGCCCGAACCACATGAAGCTACAGCATCTAACATAGGTTGATAATATGCAAAATTAGTAGCATTGAAAGGTATGTTTGCATCATACCACCATCTAGCAATGCATTCCCAATCAGCCTCCTCCATCTTCTTCCATGTAGCATCAATGGTGGGTTGAGCACCAAGGGTGGTGCAGGATACAAAGAAAGAGTCAAGCCTATTATGTGGCCCCTTCAAATTGAATAAACTAGGGCCAAAAATATGTTCTTCTCTATGTCCAACAGAAAAACTGGAGGATTCTTCAAAACTATGCAGTTGATCTTGAGGATCATCATCATACCCATCATCAATTAAGCCTAACTCCCCCCCTTTCTTATTTAATCTTCTTGGCCTTGGATTTATCTTCTTGGAAGGCTTCAATATGACCTAGCATCTCGGCTTTTAGATCATCAAATATTTTTAGGCAAGGTTTTACATTCCCTCTTGCATGTGCTAAGTGTTGTTTCAACCTATGGATACCCCCACTCCCCACACCAACTTTCTTCTTACAATAGTTGCATATCATTTTCCCATCATCATTCAAATGGCAACGATCCCATGTTGGATCCCTCTTGTCTTTAGGAACCATGGCAATTTTTACACCAACAAAAAAAAATCTGCAAATAAAACCCTAAGAATTCTTAATTACTAGGAGAAAAACAACAATTGTAAAGAGAAGAAGAGCAGCCTTGACATACCTTCACAAGCCTTCCAAATTTAGAGAAGACGAGCAACTCCTAACAACAACAAAAAACAACTCTATAACAAATCAAGAAATTCTGAAAATGAACCCTTGAATCAACTCCAAACTAGTCCAAGACATTTTAAAAATACTCCTTTGAAATAGCTTCAAATCTGTCGAAGAAACTCAGCCCGAAAACTCTCCAACTCATCCCTTCAACCAACTCTCCAAATCTTCCCAATAAATTCTTCAAAAAAACCCTACAAATAGCTCTCCAAAATAGCCCAAGAAACTCAGCTCAAGAATTCCAAATACCTCAAATGTTGTGTGAGTGAAATGGAGGGGGGACACCTTTTTAAATAGCTTTAGTAAGGCCCTGTGGTTAGGTTTTTTGCTTGCACTTTAGTTATTTTATTGTTGTTTCTTTTCTAAATTGAGTTTCAATGGTCCCTAGTTGCATCGTACGACGCCGTATGGAACTAGCCAGTTTGGCGATTTAAGGCCAGTTCAATACAAAACTAGCCATCTCTAGTATGAAACCCTCAACCAGACCGATACCACTGGAACTAGTCAGACCGAACGGTTTTTATGATTTCAGGTTGGTTCTGATAACATTGTAGGAGATAGTACCAAGACCAAAGGGGAAATTAGTGGTTGAGGCCAAGTGGTAGTAGAAGATAAGATAAGATAATTTTATTAATGTCTGACTAATGACCACAAAAGTAGGTCAAAGGGACTATTGAGTACAATGATGTCAATACAGTGCAGGAGTACCAAGAGGTCTCTTATAAGAGGCTAGATGCAGAATGTAAAGTGCAATAAGGTATAGTAGAGAGTGAGATCTACTCCAAGGCATGAAGAACACTTTACCCCGAGCTCAGAGACCTGCTCTGATGATGAGATGTACCATAGGAGATCTATGGACAAGA
>JZKD02S1980716.1:435111-470960 GCA_000966675.3 Picea glauca | reverse complement strand
AGAGAGAGCTTAGTCCACACACACACACACACACACACATAGAGAGAGAGAGAGCTTAGTCCACACACACACACACACACACACATAGAGAGAGAGAGAGAGAGCTTGGTCCACACACACACACACATAGAGAGAGAGAGAGCTTAGTTCATATATATATATATGGAGAGAGAAAGAGAGTATAGCTTGATTGGCCGACTATGCTCCACTAAAGGCATTCAAGTCAACAAGAGATTGTGGGGTAAATTCTCACTGAGTCCTCTGGGGTTATTAGCTTCTTATGCTAATAATGGTTGATATCCTCCTTTGTCTCGAAAATTCAAGGAATAGGGGGGAATCCCACAGTTTGTGTTAACCAAATACCAACACAACTCACTTACTTAAGTATAAGTGATGAGACAATGATCTCTAAAAATGTGTGTGTGTGTGTGTGTGTGTGTGTGTGTGTCTATGTGTGTGTGAGGGCAGTGGGTGTGTGGGTGGTAGTTAATCCACCCTTCATCCAGATACTCTAAGGAAGAGGGGAGGATTTTGTGAGGTTTCCTTGGTCAATGGTTGATATGCCTTTCATTCAAATATTTCGAGGAAGATGGGAGGATCTCATGCAGGAAGGAATATATTTTTCCTCGGAATATCTCAATGAAGGACGGCTCAATCGTTGGCTAAGAAAAACATCACAAGATCCTTTCCTCTTCCTCAAAATATTTGAATGAAGAGTGGTTCAACCACCAACCAAAATAATAGTTGGTAACCCAATGAGACTCGATGGCACTAGAACCAAAGACCTCATAATGCACTCCACCTTCAAATAGTCCGATCAAACCAACTGAGCCAACACATTGAGCTATGTGAGTGTATGTGTCCAAGGAAAACTTTGCATGATCCTCCTATCTTCCCCAAAATATATGGAAGGAGGGTGGCTCAACTGTTATATACAATAAGAGCTAGTAACCTAAAGAGACTTCATTGGATGAGCTTGTGACCTAAGGTCTCCCCATCTACAACATGCCTTGAGTATATGATTCAACCAATTAAACTAACACTTAGAATTATATTCCTTAAAATATATATATCAATCCCTTATTAGAATTCAATATTATCTTCTAAAAAAAATTAGAAAATAAGGCTTAACACTCTCTCTTAGATTTCACACTAAGAAATAGAAGTTTATCTCTTAGATCTCACACTAAGAAATAGATTATCCAAAGGAGAGGGATTGTTAGAATTGTCAATGCGGAAAACACAATTCACATAGCTAATTAACAATCACACACAGATATAAACACAGGGATTTCATGTGGTTCACCCAAACGTTGGGCTACGTCCACCAAGCATAGGCATCGATTGTCTTATTATTCAGATCATGGAGATTACATCAACTTACTCACACTCAATGTCTCACAGTCATTTGTGCCTCTACGAGCTTACATGTATTTATATACATTTACAAGAAACTGAATAATAAATGCAATCCCTATCCATATTCTAACTTTTAAACTATTTAGTTGTAACCAACACAAAATAATAAGATCTAAATCTATTCTTAGTAATTCGTTGTCACCAAATCCCAACAGGGAACAAAGTCCTTTAAAAAACAAAACTTTAGAATCCAAAAACATCTAGATTTAACTTTAGAATCCAAAAACATCTAGATTTATTGTAGTTGTTGCCTATTGTGGCCACTAACAAAGCACATTTTTATTGTAGTTGTTGCCTATTGTGGCCACTAACAAAGCACATTTCTATTATAGCTATTTCAATTGACTCGCTTTTTGTGGGGTCCTTTTGACTTTAAAATGACTACCACAACTCTTATAGACTCGTGACTTTGAATATTAAAATATTTACGTAGAGACAATGGCATCTTATCGTGTCCTTTTGACAACAATCGTGTCTTCCACCTTACAAATCTTAGTCCGAGTATGAATCTAACTCGGGAGATATGCGTCTCTTAGGAATGTGAGTGTTGGTCGTCGTAAATAAAATGTGTGTGGATTGAGATTATGTGAGGCGACCAATCTCATCATCAAACGTATGGGCACGGTATGTTGTTGTGGAATGATGTACTAAATATGGTCTAGATATGTAGTCGCCCAGGTGATTTGGAGCATCCTTAGGCAATACATATATCTCCTATTGTGGATGTGTGGATAATGAGTTATTCAAGGAAGTATGTTTGTCACAACAGGAGTAGATATTACCATTTGTTAGGGATTTTTGGACAATATTTTTGGTAGGTAGGTTTACCGTTTAATAGTATGATGATGTGTTGATGTTCTTTTGCTTTAATTTTAATATGTTTTATAATAATAATAATAATTTAATTTGAAGGTCACGATTAAGCTAGACACTAAATTGATGTATGAGATCCCCTTATTTGTGTGACAAGAGATTCCCTTTTGGGTAGCGATTTGACTATTAAAGTTTATGGAGGTGTACATATCCTACCCGACTTTGGATTTGAACATGTGACCTCTTAAGAGGAAACACATGTTCTTAACCATTAGTCCCAAATTGTACTAGTAATATATCCATCAATATCTTTGATGAGCAACATGATCTCTCTAATGATATTAGGTCATTAAATGGGTTTTTTTGCTAATCTATGCCATAGCTCTCTATCCATGGTATGAAGGTTTGACTCTGAATTGTATTTTTCATATTAGAGCATCATTCTTTGTATATGTAGTGCCCACCTTTTTGTATACACAGCTTGGACTAGCAAACTTGGAAGGAATAAATCCATATATTATATGGGTATTTTGATGGTCTTTTTTATGGCATTGAATGTAACACTTGCATTGACAATTGCTTATATGTTCATGTGTTTCCGGTTATGTATTTGCACATGTTATGTGTTACATTGCTTATGATGGCATGCGGTTCTTTGTTATTTCTGATGATATGTTTGTATGATGGCATGCACTAATTAGTATGTAGTTATTCACTATTCATGATATTGTGTCATTATGTTCGTATGATGGCATGTCGTAGTTAGCACGTGGTTCTTTGTTATTCATGATGATATTATGTGTTATGTTCACATGATAACATGTGATAGTTAGATTCATGATAATATGACAATGTTATGTTCTCATGATAGGATGTGATTCGTTATTAGTCATGATGATATGATGATGTTATGTATAATTGACATTTTGGTTGTATGGTGTGAGTGGGAGTTGAACAAGAAAGCCACTCCATGGGGGAGGCCCGCTTCATTAAAAATATCATGGGAGCCCATGCCCATGAAGGAAATATCTCTACAAACGTAACACCTTATGGGTTGGGGACAAACTCAATCAATTAAGTTAGGCTAGTAATTATTTTACCTCCCTGGATGCCAAAAGTCTAGGAAGATTGCTAGAGTTATAGTCCTCGGTGAAGTTGTGACAACATAATTTTGATGCTTCGGGTTGAGTGCCTGGTTTAGGCCAATCTTTTGAGATGTATGGGGTTCATTGTACCTACCAGATGCCTAGGAGGGTAATAATACCATTAAAATGAGGCATGGGGCTAGAAAGCCCAGCTAGGCTAGGAAGACTAAAGAGCCTAGATGTCGAAGGTCGAGGAGGTGTATAAAGTTGGACTCGCACTCCCTCGAAGTTGTGATGGTGGACTTTCAATGTCTTTCGCAATCAACCATGATGGGGGGCTTATATGCTAATTGCAATAGAGGGACCCATGCCATGGCAAGTGAAACCATTTGAGGGGAGTCAATGGGATAACCTAATGGTTGCTGGTGGTATTCATCATAAAAAATGCAAAAGATGAAGTAAAGAGGTGAAAATTGCGAGGTAGATTGATTTGATGCACGATTATCATTGCACTATGAGCACTCAAGGACATAATCAAGAGCATGTAGTTGTATAAGGTTCCCTTTGTTTGTTAAGTAGTGTAGGTCAGATGTTTACCCATGATGGCCACAACGGTGACCCTCGGCATCGACACAATAGTACTACTATATTAGTAGGTGCATTTTGGATTATCGATATGCATACCCAATGGTAGTAGCAGTGCTTGCACGAGGAACAAAGCTAAATAAGCTATTCACAATTAACGAAAAAACTAAAAAAATGAGCACATTTAAGCAAAGTTTAATTAAATTAACCTCAGGGGATTAGTGCAGGGGGTTTTGCATGTGAATGACAAGTGGAGGCATACATGCAATTAAAATACAATTTTATTTGGTTGAATATGGGGTTCTCAAGGGAAAGAGTAGGTCTAGTTTTAGGGGTTGCATGTTTGAGGAGATATTTTTTGCTTGTTGTTTTATGGGAGTTTTCTTGGTTGTGGATCTAGGAGATTTCTACCCTTGATTGAAGGTGTTGTGAAGGAGAAAGAGATAGTTGGTATAGCTTTATTGATTAAGGGCTCGGGGCCTCTCAATCATAGGTTGAGGAGTTGGTTGGGAAAAGAATCTTGTCCCCCAATTTGTTTCCCAATTATGTTGTTGCTTGTTTGTTGCTTGTTAGTTACTTGATTGGTGGAGCTAGTGTGTGGGTTGTTGCATACTCTTATAAGTCAAATATCAACTAGCTACTTATGGGTATTCCTCCAAACCTTCTTTTGTTTTTAGTGCATTTATTTATCAAAGTTACATTTAAATGGATAAATTGATTAGTGGATATTACATTGGATGCAATCAATGGGTTCTCATAACTTGTTATGTAACTCGCTATATATATATATATATATATATATATATATATATATATATATATATGGCAAGAAACCTCCCAAACAAATTGTTTCAAGAATAATATAGGACCCTATGATTGATTACACCAAGCCTTGGGGCTTCTTTAACGGAGCTTGTCAAGGTACCCCATGAACCTATGGAGTGTTGATATTATGGTAGTTGCGGGAGGTATTAACCTCCACGTGTAACCTTTGATAAGACTAGAATATTTTGGAAAGCAAGAGAAACCCTAAAATGTTGGATAATAACCCTAGGAGACAAGTAGGCTCAAGAAAATATTTAATATTGAGTTATTAGCCTCCAAAAATAGAAGTTGGCCGAGTCAAGTGAGATAGAGCAGTATAAATAGAGTGCGCTAGAGCTCATTTGTCACACACACTCTCACAACTGCATAAGACCAGTGGTGCGCAAGTTTGGAGAGGAATTGCAGCTGCAGCTGCTGCAACTGACATTTTGGTTTTGGCTTGGACTTTCTGCTTGGTCTTTGTTTATTCTTGGTTGGTGCGTTAGCCTTGGAGAAAGGTGTGATACCTTAGTTGGTTATTAGATTGCTTCCAGAATTATTATGTCTATCAAGGTTAAGGTGCTCGGGGGTGGCCTTTGTGCCTATGGTTGGGTGACAATATTGTTATATTGTCTATGGTGAAACGAGCAGACCTATTTTTCAAACAAGTTATGGGCCCACACTATCTTCGAACAGTCTAACCACTGGAAGATAGATTGGGAGGATTTGGCTTGTTACAGTTGCAGTTGCAGTCAAAGTTTTGTTGCAACAACGAAACCCTAGCCCTCTTATTAAGGCACCTTAAGTGAAGAGCTTGACCTAATTCCTAGATAGCCTAGTGTGCCCTAGCCTATCCCACCTCCTGGTACTCTCAGCGAGCCAAGGCCTCAAGTTTTAGTTTTTGGTCAAAGTCAAAGCAGTCATGACTTACTCTATGAAGTCAGAAAACAAGTTAGAAGGGGATTCTAACTTCAAAGCATGGAAGACAAGGATTGACCTCATCCTTGCCAAGAATAAAGTGTTGAATATCGTGAAAGGCGAGATCATGGAACCACAATTTGAAGCAGGAAAAGAGAAGGAACCTTAGAATGTTGCAGTTATGGAGAAGATCAAGGACAATGACATCAACACTATGAGTTTCATAGTGGACTCTGTAAGAGACCAATTGATACCCTACATCTCTCATCTTGACTCATCTAAGAAGATGTTAGATGCCCTAACTAACCTCTTCTCATTCATAAACATTGGACAATTAATGAGTCTAAAGAATGAGCTCCGTGACATGAAAATAAATGATGATGACAACATAAGAATCTCTCAGTTAAGAGATCAACTACAAGCTATTGAAGAAATCATTTCAGAAATGGAACTGGTAAATATAGTACTCAATGGCCTTCCCAAGACATGGGATGCATTTTCCGCAAGCATGAACACAAGAAAGGTGTATCCCACATTTGAAGAACTTTGGACTTGTTGTGCACAAGAAGACTCAAGGATTAGCACAAAAGAGAAATCCCAAAAGAAATATGATGATCAAGTCCTCACGGCAAAATTCAAGAATTTCAAGAATAAGAAGAAGTTTGTCTTAAGGAAGAAACCAAATCAAGAAAAGGATATGTCAAGGTAACAATATTCTTCTATAACATAGTTCTTTTACATACCATGTTTACATAGTTCCTATACATATCATGCATATCTATTTCTTAGAAGAAAAGATGGCCAGTGAAACAATACCTATGGAAGAATAACAAGATAAGGATTGCTATCACAATGACCACAAGAAGATGAAGTACATTGACAAATTCATGAGGAATCTATTATATAAGTAACAACTGCCAGATAGGTCGAAATCATAATCAAACTTTGAGAGACCCAGAAGGAGTCAAATCAGAAAGAAGTCAGTAATCGAGAGGAAATTAGAATAAGACTCGTGACACTTTTCAAAAGGCAATAAGGATGTAGACATAAGCATGGACTCTCTTAGATGGAGGGCGTTGATTAAAAAATTCCAAAAGAAGAGAATGCATTCATGCATGAAGCCAGGATTAGGACGGAGCTAATCCTAAATGATATGATCCATTAAAGAATCCATGAATATTATGAAGTATCTGTCTATGTTCGCCATTGAAAGTAGCAACCATGCTAAGCAACGCGTGTTCAGTTTGACTCTAGAAGAAGTCTTCTTCGAAAAGAAGTGGTTGTCCATCTACATTCATGTTCCTATGATAAAAGGAAGAAGTTGGAATCTTTAGGAAGGAAGGGCATGGAATCTATAGAAGACTCCATGGACCCAAAAGCTAAAGAGAAACACGAGGAAGAACATGAAGATTCCAAGAAAGAAAGAAAATCCAGAACAACCAATTATTATACCAAGAATCATAAGACGACCATCTTGGTTTGAACCCACTAGAAGCAATCAAGCAAAAGAAATGGAAGTTGTGATGAAGAACATTGTATGTAAGAAAATGTCAAAAAGACTTATGAATGGAAGCATTGCAAGATTCAGAACTAGAGGTTCTTCCAAAAGGAGGGAGAAGACTATGACGACAACTTGTTCCAGTAAACCAGATATACCTCTTGCACTATCCATGGATTGAAATTTACATGTAAAAGATTGTTCTTCCCAATAAAGCAAATTGAGAAAGAATCTTATACCAGAAAGAGACCCTTGTATGCAAATGGAAGAAGACCTTGCATGGATTCAAGTAACTTGAGGCAGAGATACTCATATACAACAGAAGCGTGGCAAAAACTTTATATGACAGAGAAAGTGTATCAGAGTGGTTAGTCGGAAGTCCAGGATGATGGATTGCAAATCCATGGCTAACTCCCATGATAACAGATCTGAAGAAGTTGAAGAGTGTAATACCCCAGGCCAAGCCCCTATGAAATGTATTGATGTTTGTAGGTTGGTGAGCCAAGTGTTGATAAGTTGGTAGGCTTATATGTTATAGGCCGAAGATCCGGGATGCTGAGTCCAATAAGCTTGATTTTTGTATATGTAATTATGCAGATAATTAATAAAAATTATACATCACTATGTGTAGACCGACCACGAAGAAAGAGTGATGGGGGATGAAGCTCCAATAGGCTGGGTAAGGGAGAGGGGCTGAGAGGTTAGAAAGAGGGGCTAAGCTTAAGGGCTTAAGTCCAAGAGAATAATAATTTATTATTATTCCAAAAGTTGATTAGAAGGATATGTTTATATCATAGATTCCTTTGGGAAGATGGGGGACTTCCAAATGGAAAGGAACGTGCTTCATGAGCGACATGTGTCAACTCAGGCATATGCAGTTTAAGCTAGAAAGTCAGCTCATTGGGGGGGTTCGCTCCCCATTCTCTGATCCTTCGCCTAACTTGCGGGGCCTCGGTCGTGGACCTCTGCACCTCTGAAACCAGTAATTGGGGAAGGTGACTTGTGTTTCCTGTGAAGCCCAACATATTTGTACTTGCCAAAACTGTGTTGTGCCTTACTGAATTTTGGTTGTTGCCATTCCATGAGCTATATTGAACCTTTGTTGTTGTCTTCACCTTGCTAGAACTGAGTTGAAGTTGGTTGAAGAAGTGGGTTGTCAGGCCCGTGGTTGAAGAGGCAGGTTGTCAGGCCTGTGAGCAACTCTCTCCAGGTGAGAGAGTTTGTTAGGAAGTGATTTCTCCTAGAGAGAGTTCAACACCAATTATGGAGCTATGAGAATTCCCGATCTGGCCTGTTGTCGAGACCCTGAAATGGGAAATGGAGCAGCAGATGGACTGTGGAACAATGAAGGTGCATATTCCCAAGGTGGAACAGACATGTGGGCAATGAGAGTCCGTGAGTAGTGGGCGTAAGAAGGCTCTTGGAGAGAATCCTTCCAGTTGCACTGTGTAGTCTCATGTAACCTAAGCCTAGTCTAAGATTCCCTTACCTTGGGTGGAGCTTAGTCCCAGCCGGGGGGTGACCCACTACTGAGCGTGATCTAAGGCTGGGAGGTTCGTGGAAGGTCTGCACGCAGTTGGTGGATCTCAATTAAAAGATAAGTATTCATTTCCCCTATTCATTCACATGCTATGTATTTATATATGTTGTTACATCTATGGTTTTGTCTAGATTACTGCTTGTATGCTTTTACTGTTATTTTTGCATCAGTCTGTGTATTAGCAGAACATGTTGTTTGTTTATGGTTATATTTATAGGCAAATGATAAATGTTATTTCTACGAGATAGCATGGCTCGGCTTGGGTTGTCGAGGGTGTTATAACAAATTGGTATAAGAGCTAAGAGAGAGACATCTTGTAGTGATGTTGCTCGACCTGTTGGTGCCTGGGGACGTTACAAATTGGTATCAGAGCCAAGGTTCAAGCATCGAGCCTAGATGGGTCAGATAAATGGTCATTAGAACCAAGTTTTCAAAGAGAAATTGTGCCAAGAGGTTACCTTGGTCGTGTTACGAAGCTCAGTGGGTTTAGCGATATGTAAAACCACAACAGACATGGTATTAGGCTGCAGAGTAATGTGGGTTGTTAGATCGGTTCAGAAGGATAAAAACACCCCACACCCATCAGATCAGAAAAAAGGAGCATGAGAGTTAACCTCCAAGTCCTTTGGACTTCGTGGCTTCGATGAAGTTATGGGTTGTAGAGCAGAAGAGGCCGAAGGCTCAAAGTCCCCGAAGTGGATCTACACCGTAGATCTGGGGAGAAGAGCTCAACAGTTGGATCAAGCCAAGTTAAAAGGTCAAACGCAGTGGTGAAGGTCGAAATCCCCCGAAGCTTTGAAGTTCCCTCAAACGTAGCTCCGAAGCTCCGATCCTTCACCTAACTTGCGGGGCCTCGGTCGTGGATCGGGAGCTCAAAGATTTCAGATAGTTGAACAAAGTGACTATAAAGAACAAGTATCATTTGCCAAGGATCAATGATCTCTTTGATTAATTGAAGGATGCAAAGATATTCTCAAAGATTGACCTCAAGTCAGGGTACCATCAGGTAAGGATAAAGGATGAAGACATCAACAAGACTGCCTTCAAAACAAGGTATGGTCATTATGAATTCACAGTGGTGCCATTTTGGTTATCCAATGCACCAACTGTTTTCATGTGCCTAATGAATGGTGTATTCAGAGAATATTTAGACAAGTTTGTCATAGTCTTTTTGGATGACATCCTGGTGTATTCCAAGCCAGAGGAAGAGCATGAGCATCATTTGAGGATGGTGTTGCAAGTGCTACGAGATCATCAATTGTATGCCAAATTGAGTAAGTGCTCATTTTATCAAAACATAATTCATTACTTGGGGCATATTATTTCAAAGGATGGAATAGGAGTGGATCTCGACAAGATTAAAGCCATTAGAGAATGGTCAACACCCAAGAATGTGATAGAAGTCAGATCCTTCATGGGTCTAGCTGGCTATTACAGAAGGTTCATTGCATGGTTCTCAAGAATAGCTCACCCCATCACTTCCTTGCAAAGGAAGGGGAAGAAATTTCAATGAACAAAAGAATGTGAAAGAATCTTCCAGCAGTTGAAGCAGTTGTTAACTAGTGCTCCAATTTTGAAGATTGCAGATCCGAATGAGGATTTCATGGTTTGCACAATTGCATGTAAGGAAGGAATGGGAGGAGTCCTCAGCTAGAATGGGTTTGTAATATGTTATGAGTCCAGAAAATTGAAAGAGCATGAAAGGATCTATGCCACTCATGATTTGGAATTGGCAACCATTGTACACGCTCTAAATAAATGGATACATTACCTCATGGGAAAGAGGTTTGAACTCAGGACAGACCATCATATTATGAAGTATCTGTTTGATCAACCAAATCTGAATGTTAGGCAAATTAGGTGGTTGGAATTCCTCTGTGAGCATGACTTTGATATCAAGCACATCAAAGGAAAGGAGAACAAAGTGGTTGATGCACTCAACAGGAGAGTGCATGAATTGCATGATACAACCATCAACATGTATCAGACGGATCTTCAAGGCAGAATCTCTGAGGCTGCAAATTCAGATTTGCAGTACATGGAATTAGTAACAAAATTGCAGGAAGGTAAAATGCAACATAAGGTTGAGGATTATGAATTGGGAATTGATGAAATCCTTTGGTACATAAACATAGTCTATGTACCCAATTCTTCAGAATTGAGGAGAGCAATTTTAAAAGAGATGCATAATGTGCCTTATGCAAGACACCCAGGATATCAGAAAACAATTTCAGCAGTCGAGACCCAATATTATTGGCCAGGCATGAAGCAGGAGATTGTTGAATACATAGCTAAATGCTTAGAATGTCAAAGGGTAAAGGTTGAGCTTAGACATCCAGCTGGTTTTCTACAGTCGTTGCCCATTCTTGAGTGTAAGTGGGAAGTGGTGACAATGGATTTCATCACAGGATTACCCAGAACAAATAAGCAACATGATTCCATCATGGTGGTGGTGGATAAGATTACTAAAGCTACCCATTTTATTCCATTGAAGACTACTCACAAGGCAACTAATTTTGTCGATATCTATATGAGGGAAGTAGCACGATTGCATGGCATACCCAAGACAATTGTGTCTGAAAGAGACCCAAAATTTACCTCAAAGTTCTGGAAGGGGTTATTCAAAGGGTTAAGAACAATCTGAACTTTAGCAGTACTTATAATCCTGAGTTTGATGGGCAGACAGAGAGGGTGAACCAAGTGATAGAAGATATGTTAAGAATGTATGTGATGGAAAAACCATCTAAATGGGAGGATTATCTACACTTGGTATAATTTGCTTACAACAATGGGTACCAAGCATCACTGAAGATGAGCCCTTTTGAAGCACTTTATGGCAGAAAGTGCAACACCCCGGTAAGCTGGGATAACCCCACTGATGGGGCAGTGGTTGGGCCAGAGTTGCTTAAGGAAATGGAAGAGAAAATGTTGAATATTAAGCAGAATTTGAAGGTTGCCCAAGACAGGCATAAAAGTTACATTGATAAGAATAGAAACTGCGGGGAGTTTAAAGTGGGTGACGATGTTTTCTTGAAAGTAAAAGCCAACATAAGTTCCCTGAAGCTCGGAAAATGTTCCAAGTTGGCAGCCAGATATTGTGGACCATTTGAAATCCTAGAAAGGATTGGACCAATTGCTTATATGCTTACATTGCCTGAATCCATGACTGTTCATAATGTACATGTTTCATTGCTCAAGAAGTATGTATCAGATGCTAATCATGTGATTGATTGGAATGTGATTCAGGTGGAGCAAGAAGGTGCCTTGCAAGTGCATATGGTGCACATATTGGACAAGAAGAGAAAGCAGCTCTGGAATCGAGCCATAGGGATTGTAAAGGTCCAGTGGACCTAGTACGGTCTTGAGGACGCGACATGGGAGCATGAGGATACTATGTGGGTAGAATACCCGCATATTTTTGAAGATTTTGAAAATCTTACTGAATGAGTTGCACTGAGGACAGTGAAAAAATAAGGGGACGATATTGTAATACCCCAGGCCGAGCCCCTGTGAAATGTAATGATGTTTGTAGTCTGGTGAGTTGAGTGTTGATAAGTTGGTAGGCTTATATGTTATAGGCCGAAGATCTTGGATGTTAAGGCCAATACGCCTGATTTTTGTATATGTAATTATGCAGATCATTAATAAAAATTATACATCGTTGCGTGTAGACCGACCATGAAGAAAGAGTGATGGGGGACGAAGCTCCACTGGGCTAGGTAAGGGAGAGGGGGTTGAGAGGTTTGAAAGAGGGGCTAAGCTTAAGGGCTTAAGTCCAAGACAATAATAATTTATTATTATTCCAAAAGTTGATTAGAAGGATATGTTTATATCATAGATTCCTTTGGGAATATGGGGGACTTCCAAATGGAAAGGAACGTGCTTCATGAGTGACATGTGTCAGCTCAGGCACATGTAGTTTAATCTGGAAAGTTAGCTCGTTGTGGGGGTTCGCTCCCCATTCTTCGATCCTTTGCCTAACTTGTAGGGCCTTGGTCGTGGACCTCTACATCTTGGACGCACCTATGAAACCAGTAACTAGGGAAGCCAACCTATGTTTCCTGTGAAGCCCAACATATCTGTACATATATGTATTGAACCTTTGTTGTTGTCCTCACCTTGTTGGAACTGAGTTGAAGTTGGTTGAAGAAGCGGGTTGTCAGGCCCGTGGTTGAAGAGGCAGGTTGTTAGGCCTATGAGAAACTCTCTCAAGGTGAGAGAGTTTGTTGGGAAGTGATCTCTCTTAGAGAGAGTCCAACACCAGCTACAGAGCTCTGATAATTCCTGATTTGGCCTATTGCCAAGACCCTGAAAGGGGAAGTGGAGCAACCTATGGACTGTGGAACAATGAAGGTGCATATTCCCGAGGTGGAACATGCATGTGGGGAATGAGAGTACGTGAGTAGTGGGCGTAAGAAGGCTCTTGGAGAGAATCCTTCCAGTTGCACTCTGCAGTCTCCTGTAACCTCAACCTAGTCTAGGATTCCCTTGCCCTGGGTGTAGCTTAGTCCCAGTTCGGGGGTGACCCACTGCTGAGCGTGATGAACAACGTGGTCTAAGGCTGGGAAGTTCATGGAAGGTTTGCACGTAGTTGGTGGATCTCAATTAAAATATAAGTATTCATTTCCCCTGTTCATTCACATGTTATGTATTTATATATGTTGTTACATCTATGGTTTTGTCTGGATTACTGCATGTATGCTTTTACTGTTATTTCTGCATCAGTCTGTGTATTAGAAAAATATGTTGTTTGTTTATGGTTATATTTATAGGCAGATGATAAATTTTATTTCTACGAGATAGCATGGCCCGACCTAGGTCACCGGGGGTGTTATAAAAAATTGGTATCAGAGCTAAGAGAGAGACATCCTATAGTGATGTTGCTCGGCCTATTGGTGGTTGGGGACGTTACAAAGAGACTCTAATCCAGGAGACCCATCTCTGTATTGACAATTGATTGGCTCATTAATGTATTTGGAGAATACTCAGACATATATTTATTTTGTGGGACGTTTAAATTATGACATACAGTTGCATGAATTTATCGATTCAGATTGGGCAGGGAGTGCAGATGACAAAAGAAGTGCCACTTGGATATGTTTTAGTTTGAGCTTTGCCACGATGTCATTGGCTAGCAGGAAACAGAAGCTTGTTTCACTCAGCACTACAAAAGCAAAGTATATTGCAGCTTGTGATGCTTGTACACAAGAAATGTGGCTCTGTAAGTTGGTTTCTGGACCGTCTGATCAGGTGTTGAATTCGACCATGATATATTGTAATGATCAAATCCCCGTGAAGCTTTCAGAAAAAATGGTGTTCCATGATAGGCTGAAATACATTGAGATCAAGCATCATATTCTCCATGATAAAGTCCAGAAGACAGAAGTGGTTCTCCAGTATATCTCCACAGATGTGCATATAATAGATATTTTGGTAAAGCCTCTATCCAAGATGAAAAGTTTGTGTACTTAAGAGACAAGTTGGGTCTCATGGACACGACTTCCTTATTGGAAAAGGAAGTGATTACTCCTAGGTTGGGAGGGAGCACTGATATGTTATTGATTTATGGACAGTCATTTTCTTGTTCAAAAAAATGGTCCAGGATGGGCGGTTCCTTTCCACTTCGAAAAGTGGTTGGAGATTTATGACGGACAGGGATTTTCCAGTTCGGAAAATGGTCCAAATCGGACCATCATTTTCGTAATGAAAATGGTCTGATAGATTACCGATGTACTATAGACAATGATTCCCCTTGTGGCCAGTGTAGGGGGAATGGTTTAGGACAACCATTCTTCTTGGCAGTCACTCTGATTAGTAGTCAAGTAGAATGGTCTACCTCATCGGGCAGTCATTCTTTCGAAGTTCAGAGTTGTGAGCAATTTTGAAGAATGGTTTGTTTTGGAGGTTGGTGCAGGATAGTCATTCCCTAGGGTTGACTCATTCTCTCCAAGTTGCACTGTGATTAGTGTCGGAGGAATGGCCTAGTTGGGTGAATGGTCTAGGTTCATCAATTAGGGACATGCATTCCCTAGGGCAGACTCATTCTCTCCAGGTTGCACCATGATTAGTGTCGGAGGAATGGCCCAGTTAGGTGAATGGTCTAGGTTCAACAATCAGGGACAAACATTCCCTAGGGCACACTCATTCTCTCCAGGTTGCACTGTGATTAGTGTCAAAGGAATGGCCCAGTAAGGTGAATGGTCCAATCTCATAAACCAGGGACAATTATTCTTCTATGCTTGGGAAGAATAGTCCAGATAGCCCATGGTTGATGTTTTACTTTCTAAGGGAAGATGCTCTTCCAAATATCACAGATGTGAGTGGAAGAATGGCCTATATGACCCGATTTGTATCATGATATTGTTATGCAAGTTGATATCATATGATATTATTGTTGTATAGATTGTATGTCTTTGGACAATAGTCGTATGCTATTGTGGTGGATGTGATCCACTGGTAGTGATTGTATGTCACTGTTTAGTAGCAATGTGCTACTGAGAGTGGTTGTGTACCACTGGATAGTAGTTATATACTACTATGAATAGACAAAGTTGTGTTCTATTGGATGTCATTGTTTTGATTTCCATGGAGATTATCTAGTTGGATAGTGATGACGGTGCTCATGATTTGATCATGAGATAGCATGTGTAGCTATGATGATGCTACCGGTTGAATGGTTTGTTTGTTCTCAATACCACTTCATTTAATACCTCGCTAGCTAGGAGGGAGTGTTGATATTATGGTAGTTGTGGGAGGTATTAACCTGCACGTGTAACCTTTGACAAGTCTAGAATATTCCGAAAAGCAAGAGAAACCCTAAAATGTTGGATATAAACCCTAGGAGACAAGTAAACTCGAGAGAATATTTCACATTGAGTTATTAGCCTCCATAAAGAGAAGTTGGCCCAGTCACGTGAGATAGAGTTGTATAAATAGAGGGCGTTAGAGCTCATTTGTCACACTCCCTCTCAAAACTACATAAGACCAGTGGTGCACAAGTTTGGAGAGGAATTGCAACTGTTGCAACTAGCATTTCAGTTTTGGCTTGGAAATTCTCTTGGTTATGGTTTGGACTTTCTGCTTGGTCTTTGGTTATTATTGCTTGGTGCGCTAGCCTTGGAGAAAGGTGCACTACCTTGGTTGGCTATTGGATTGCTTCCAAAATTATTCTATCTATCAAGGTTAAGGTGCTCAGGGGTGGCCTTTTTACCTATGGTTGGGTGACAATATTGCTATATTGTCTATGGTGAAACGAGCACACCTATTCTTCTAACATGGAGTTGGGGCTTTACCCTTTTTGGATAATGCTTATTATTCCTCATTGAATTATTGTGCAAGTTTTGGTGCTAACAATAGAGTTAAGATTTATGTTCTTTGGATCTTACTCGAAATAGCAATAGACAAACATGTGAGAAGATTGCAAGTCCTAGGGGACTCAAAATTTCCGGTGGACTAGGCAATTGGGAAAAGCCAAATTCAAAACTTGGTTTTGGAGCCAATTGTGGAAAGTATTGTGGGTTTAAGGGCCATTTTTTAGGAGATTTCCTTTGCTCATATATACAAGAATTTTAATCACAAAGCAGACCAGTTATCCAAGGAAACTCTTAGGCTATAGGAAGGGGTATTGAGTGCGCAAGAATGCAGGTATTCAATCCAATTGGTCGTGGAAGTTTTAACTGTCTTTTTAGTTTTTTTCGTAGTTGTTTGTGGCATTGGTTGATATATCTTGAGAGTCGTGGAAGGGCAATTTTTAGTTTTAAGGCCATTAGCCAGATTTGATCAAAGTCTTGAAATGTACCTAGTTTTATGGCTAAAAGGATGAATGTAATGTTTTGATGTAAGGTCAGTTCGTCTGATGCTGTAGGTGGTGGACAGTCGTGGTATTTTGGACCAAGCCAAAAGGCTAGTAGAAGTGTATTTTGATTTCTCTTATGAAATATTAAATATATGGATTTTTTTCTTGGAAATAAATATGTGTGTGTGTGTGTGCATATTTTTTTCCTCGAAAAAAACGTAGCTTCAATTTTAGAGTAAAAGAAGATACAATACTTAGGCACAGTTGCACAAACAACAAAGAAATCATTGAGTTAGTCCAATTAGATCATATCAGAAGAGCCTGATGGGCTCCCAAACTCCTTTGCAAAAAATCATATACCTAAACTTACACAAAGCATCTACTATCCCAAAAAGGACCTTATAGCCAAAATAAGGACCTGAAACTAAAGACTAATCCATACCAGAACAAGTTACATTTGTAAGTGGTCATTGTCCCTTATGGAAACCAATTCTCCATTAGAGAATTCCTTCATAACCAAATGGTTTTCAGGCAAAGATATTGTTTCCTTTGAGAGTGTGTCAACAAAGTTGTTTAATTCACAGTAAATATGCATAAACTAATATGTCTAAAGCTTGTAGAAATCAATTCGAGATGCTTCCCAAGTTGATGAAGATCTAGATTGGCAAGTTGAAGAGACCTGTTCATCAATTCTATTGTCAATTTTGAGTCTCCAGAAACTTGTAGCTCTATCAAATTCCTCTCCACAACACATTTTAATAAGGCATGCAAAGCATAAAAAATCACTTTTGTTATTTGTAACTAAGCCCAAGTTGGCTTTTCCCGAGACATAATGTGAATCTAAAAAATGAAGTTCGAATCCCAAACCACATATTTTGTCCAGCCCCTGGTAAGCTCCATTAATAAAAAAACAAGCCATATTTGGATTAACATCTATAGACGTGTCCTCCCGTGGATGTATATTTGAGACACAGTCGTTGTACAAAGGAAACCAAGCCAAAACCTGTTGAGATACCTTAAAAGAGGGTGAGTCCTTTCCTTCAAAGATACACGAGTTTCACACCAGCTAGATACCCCACACTACCATTATTGGTAGAACCCTAAGCTCCTTCAATCAATTGTCATTGAAAAATTCATGGAAACTGGCAATCAACGTATCTTTGTTCCACAATTGAACTTGTCCCAGGCAACTTTCAATCTCTCGCCATAATTAATGAGTAGACGAGCAATCCAAGAAAAAATGGGATTTTGATTCAACATATTTCTTGCAAAGATAGCATTTAACTGGTCTATGCTTACCCCAATGTTGCAATTTGTCCCAGGTAAGCACTTATTCATTGAGAACGAGCCAAAAGAATATAATGACTTTGGATGGCCCTTTAATCTACCAAAGCTTATTGTACCACCAAATAGAGTTATCATTTCCATCATATACCACTGCTTGATAGCCATATTTTTTCATATACCATCTCCCTAGAGTTAGGATAGTACCATACCAACTCATCCTCAACATCCACTAAATGGACGTGAGCTCTCCTTAACTTTGACGTGTATTGTGACCAGACTAGGTGCCAATGATTCTCCAATCCCAAATCCTCTACTGAAAATCAACTTCGATGCCATATAGTAGAAGAAAGATTGTCTTCGATTCGATTAAGTGTGCAAATGCCCAACTCTCGAAGATAACCCACTAAATTCTGTAGTAGAAAGATGTGCTCCCCACAACCAACTATGGCATCCGTCCCAATCCTCACCTAAACTCCTAAACCGAATTTCCAAACCAAGAACTGTCCAATAATTGGGAAGGCTAGGGTGATGGTCCGCCATTGATTAGAAACATTTTTTGTGGACTTGCGCCTTTTGCGTATCCAATCCAAAATAGTCTCGGGAGATATATACTTATCCATTAGGATATGCCTCCATAGGCTATCACAAGTCAAAAATACCCACAGGGACTTTATTGTGAGTGCACAACCAAACATTGGAATGTCTTTCTTTCAAACCCCAACCTCCTAGACTTTTTGGCTTGGAAAGACATTTCCAATTTACCATATGGGAATCGAAATACTCTTTACTGCCTTTCCATAACTGGTTAAAACATAACTTTTGAATCTAGATCAAGATCCCTTTCGAGATAAGAGCCAATAAATGTCAGTAGACAAGAACAAGTTCAATCACAAACTTTATGAGTACAAGTTTTCTCCTCTGGAAATCCACCTGTTAGACCAAAAATTAATTCTACGCTCATTCTGAGTCTCTAGTCATTTCCAATCTGTAATGCCATAGTTATTTGGTCGAGTATAAAACTAGGGTACTTGATGCCTTTCCCCAACTCATGGAGAGGAAAGTCGAATAAGAAAGAGAAAGTGTGTCTATTGTCCGCCTCTAATCTAGGAAGGTAAACAACAGATTTATCAACATTGATGAGCATTCTTGTTGCTTCATAGAACAACGCCAAAATGTCATTTAAAATTCTACCTTCAACGTTTGCACAGAAACAAAAAATATGAACATCGTCCACAAAAAGCAAGTGAGTTAGACGTTCATGACACCCCAAGTGAATGCCTTGGAAAGAGTTCACCCTTATTGCCTTTGCTATAGCTCGACTAAGGTTGTATGCAACTAGAAAAAATAGGTAAGGTGACAAAGGAAACCCATGTCTAAGACCTCTGGCCGGTTTGAAGAAAGAGGAACCCACCCCATTGATTAGGACAACAAGGGAAATTGTAGTAACACAAGACATAATCCATTTTACCATAGGAAATTCAAAACTGATGTGCAAAAGTAAGAGGCGAAGATAGAAACAAGACACTCTATCATAAGCTTTTAAGAGGTTTATTTTGATGACCGAGACTTGACATTTATGAACTTTTGTAGAATGTAGGCCTTCTTGAGCCAATCCAATTGCTTCATGTATAAGCCTTCCTTTAATAAAACTGTTTTGTTAAGGTGATACGATGTTTGAGAGCACCAACTTAATTCGAATCGCAATGATTTTTGCAATAATTTTACAAAGGCAATTGCAAAGGGTAATGGGAAGAAGTACAACTCGTCTTGGGAATAACTGCAATGAAGGTGGAGTTTATACAATGTAGCAACTCATTCATAATACAAAATTCTTGAACCACATGAAGCAAACTATCTTCAACAATGTCAAAAAAATGCTCAAAAAATTCAACTGTCCAACCATCCGGCCTTGGACTTTTATCCTTTCTAAAGTTGGATATTACCGCTAGGAGCTTCTCTTTGGTAATTTCACAATACAAATGCTTGTTGACCTCTTCATCAACGAGTTTCAGAAATAAGGAGATTTGCTTAAGAATGTTTCCAAACTTGACATGTTTCGACTCCTTAAACAATCCTTTGAAGTGTTCAACTCCTCGAGAGGACAAATCAGAGAAACCACGAGCCTTATCACCTGAGAATCAGTAAGCTCCCAAATAGTGTTGTGATTTTTCTTATAATTAGCAACTTTTTGAAAAAAAAATTATATTGTGGTCACCTGCCTCGATCAATAAGACGCGAGTCTTGAACCTCCAGGCCTTTTCTTGTTCCAATAAAAGTTGGTGCCTGAGTATATGTATGTGTGTGTGTGTGTGCACAATGTCAATTGGATCTAGTCTAGGCAGTTAAGAGGAGTTTTATCTTCCCCACACAAGACCAATCCCCACAAGTGACATGTTGAGATTTTAATGAGTATATTGTTGTGACACACACACACACACACACACACACACACAATGCCAATTGGGTATAGCCTAGGCAATTAAGAGGATTTTTATCCCCCCAAGTGACATGTTGAGCGCACACACACACACACACAATGCCAATTGGGTATAGCCTAGGCAATTAAGAGGATTTTTATCCCCCCAAGTGACATGTTGAGCTTTTAATGAGTATATTGTTGTATCAATCTTGAGCCCTAAAAAACTTTGGTTTATCTCGCATACCATTCTTAGAACGAGGGAAAGTGCCATTGGATTCCCCAGGATATGTATTTCATAATAATATGTGTGTGTGTGTAAAATTTGGGTGTCAAATCTGAACGGATTTCATTTATGGATCTTATAAAAATAATCTAAATTGATGAATGTTAAGTTCTCTTTTTAGTCAATTCATTAAATGGTTGCAATCTGTTGATTATTATTACTAACCAACTTAATTTATTATGAATTATATACAATTAAATGGTAATATTGATGGTTATCACTTATGAAGTAATGGAGTTGTTAGAAAGAAAACAATTTATTTCAATTTCTTAGTTAGTAAACAATAGTTAGTTAATCAATGGCCATGATTTATCCCATGTACAAAAACATGAAAACCATGAATGTTGGTTATTAATAATGGGCATTTGATATAGTAAGTCATTAAATTGTAATATAGGGGCAACCGATACAATATCACAATGCATTTATGGAATAGGAGTGCTCTTCTCTTTCCATTCCAATTTTGGCAACTTCAATCCTTAACCTACGTAATTGGTCTACAAGAGCATTATTTTTAACTTGGATATGTTTTACTCCATATTGAGAGTTGTGGATGAAGCTTTTCCATCTTATTAGTCCCCAATCTAGGGACTCTGACATTCAATACAACGTTGACTTCATACTAGTTTAGTGTTTGACTATATATTTTTCCCCGAATGTGTAATGTCCGACATGGTAAACTCATTTTTTTTGTATAATAAAAAAAACATATTCTTTGTAATCTCATTGGAAAATAAGATTGAGGTCTTATTGCACACCCGATGTTTTGTTTTTTCTCTTCCTAATGTTTTATCTTTGGATCTTCCTCATGTTTTAATGTTATCTTTGGATCTGCCTCATATTTTATCTTTGGATCTTTGGCTTCTTACTTTGGATTTTTGGCTTCTTGGATTAATCCCCAACAATGACAATCTTTAACAGATAGTGAAGACAACAATGCTAGCTAACATTTGGCACATCCCTGGACTGCCACCTCACCTCCTTCTTGCTATATATTTGTCGCCCCATACACAGAGAGATGCATACATATGCTATGTTGAGCTTTGGAAGAAAACATTGTTTAAATATGATATGCAGTCCAATAATGCACATGTACTTGAAAAACTCTGTAATGTCTCCAAAGATCAACAAATAGTTGTTCTCAGCCTACCGACCAACAAGCTCAACGAACACTTTGTAACTGGTAATTGTTGCTGCAAATGTAACTATAATTGTTGTTACAAGGTCTTTAAAAACAAATATAGTGTAACTGGAAGGAGCTTTTTCAACATGTATGTACCCCTGTCATTTGTTTGTGATCACTTACAAAGTGTACTATGAAGTAAATGAAATTCCTAATTTTCAGTACAAAACAAATATTAGTAGGAAATAATTCTTATTTATTCATTCTTACAAAGACTAGATATGTATAATGCCTTGGTACATGAGTCCATACTTGAAGGTTTATAGAGTCTGGATATGTATAATGCCTTGGTACAAGAGTCCATACCTGAAGGTTTATAATGGTCTGAACAAATGATACGATTCGAGACATTCTATGATGTTGCTCGTCATGTGGAATTGTTTTGGGTGGATTTCATAGGCATCATCTTCTCCCCATATATTTGGATTTTCGTGCATTCTCATCGTGGATGAACGATTCCACTCTTTCATTGCTCACTTTGGGTGAACGCGGACACTCCTTCAGTGCTTGCTCTAGAATTACATTGATGTAATTGACACCCACTTCCTTTGTACTTCCAGAATATGCTTTCATATAACATTTGATACTGGAGGCCAATTCTCCACGATCCTTCTCAGCCTTGCATGTATAGCGTGGAAATAGATCTAAACACGAGAAATAGACAACAAAAATAGATTTGTACTTGGAAATAACAACGGTTCCCCACATTTCTTTTATGTTAGGATTAGAACTTGACCTGTTGGACCTGGGGCTTACCTTCAGTATCAAGGCGACTTATCTATGTTGGGGGGGTTGGGTTTATGAGCTGGCTAAGAATGGAGGGAGGGTTGAATCCCCTCACTCAAATAACAATTGAGAGGTTTGATGGGAAATGGAGAATGGGTTAAGAATAATGGGGGGTTTACGCAGGCTCTATGCTCATACTAGACAAAGTGTTGCTTTATTGTAAACTAGTATCTAATTTTGGTCACTCGCCAGGTATCGAATTGCAAAACATAAAGCCAAGGAGATAATGGCAAATGAAGACCATAAGCCTTGTAATTGTTTAGGTTTATATTAGGGGATGCGTTCATGAAGATGATGGTAGATGTGTCCTTTATGTTTGCACTGTAATCGAGAGTAAGATGTTGGTTTGTTTGATGGATGGGGAGATGGAAAGTGTAGCTTCCGGACCCACTTAGCGGAAATCTTATTGACCAACTATTGACCATAAGATTGATGAAAGTGTGGTAGCACTCCTAGTTGAGGTACTGTTGTGTGGACCTTATCGATTTTGCAGGGCACCTTTTGATTGATTATCGCCCACATAAGCACTTCCATTTAGTGAGTTGTGTGTTCTGCATTATTGAATTGGTCCAATAATTTCAAGACAATCAATAATCAATCTCCTTTGTGCTTCAATCCAACTATCTTAGCTTATCGAGGTTTCTTAAGACATCAACCTGAGTTGGCCAATTCCAGCTACCCTTGGGGAAATATTTCCAGTGCTCCTCTACCAGGATTCAAGAAGATCATATTGGTTAGTTGTGCTCTGTCTTAAATACATAAATATCAATCTTACTCATTGCATGTACCTACCAAATAACAAACATCACAAAACCTTATCACAAATCAATAACTCATATTGCTTAGACTACTATGTCAATTAGTCAGAGAAAAAACACCTTCATATCAATTACTCATAGCTCAAATTTGAAAAACTCACTGGTATACCATCTAATTCCAAATGCCTTAACAAAGTTAATTAATATTAAAGTTTATGGAATATGAATTGAATTACTGTTAACTAGTTACCTGTTGACAGAAGGTGAAACTGGTAGGATACATGATAACCTGCTTGCAATTCTCCAAGAGCCGAGTATGTGTAGGAATGGTAATCTTCTAGGAGCCGAGTATGTCTAGGAATGGTAGCAAGGTGAGTATGTACATGAATGACAGCTAGACGAGTATGTCCAGAGATGGTAGGGAAAAATGTAAGCACTAATGCGCGACTTCACAATACACAACCAACTGTCACGATACTTCAATGTTATCTGCAAGTGTCACGACTATGTGCAAGTGTGAAAACTTGGAACAACGAGCACATCTTGAATTCCATAAGATTTATTTTAATTATGTTATAAAAAAATACCAACTGCTGAAAGAGGTCGATAGGGTTTGGATGCCGCCAGGGTTTGGATCACAGGGCCAAGCAAGCTGTCATGGGTGCACCTGGGGGCGAGGAGTCGGCTCCATCCCCTCCATTCTTTGATGATGAGGCTTTCAAGAAGCTTGTCAATAGCCAAGGTAAGAAACTCTCCCTGCCTGAAGTCCCAAAATTCATCAAAAAACTTGATGTTATCCCAGAAATAGCTTTGCTAGAGGAACAACCCATCAAGATCGCCCTGGCATTAGCAGAAAGAGGGTTAGTTGGCCAGTTTATGGGGTTAAGGCCTTCATCAAAGACTACAGATGACTGGATCCAGAGGAACTGGAGGCCCCAACTACAACATAGTGTAACCTGTTATCCAGTGGGAAGGGGCTTCTTCATTTTTGAATTCATTTCAAAAGAAGACCGTGATCTGATTTTTAGAAGCGAACCTTACTTCATGGGAACTCAAGGAATGTATCTTAATATATGGATGCCTGACTTCGACCCTTTTGTAGACGTCCCAAAAGAGGTCCCAGTTTGGGTAAGATTACCAAATCTGCTTGTACACTGCTCGAGCTACCAATCCCTGCAAAAGATCAGGAATGGACTAGGGAGGTTCATAGATAAAGCGGACAACAAAGCCCATTACACCTGTGCCAGAATATGTGTAGAGGTCGACCTCGAAGCCGGGCTTCCAGAAGCGATAAATCTCACTATAGGATCATGGCATCATTATAAAAAACTTGACTACGAGCAACTGTCGTTCAAGTGTAGGAACTGCCACGAACATGGCCACTTCCAGCGGAACTGTCCTAAAATTCAGCCTCCTGCAAAAGAAGATGTGGAAGGATGGAAAAAGGTAAAGAAAGGCAAGGCAACAAAGCCAAAAGAGAAGAAATCTCAAGATCCAGTGAAGCAAAACCATCCAAGCTCAGAAGTCAAGGAAGGACTGGCAAAAACTGTCGAAGTAGCAGAATCCCAAGAACATGACCCGAAGGCCACCGTAACACCTAAACTGTTACCTGAACCACCAAATACAGAAGAACCTTTGAAATCACAAGATGAGCACATCAGTCTGAGCACTGAATCTGGAGGAGATTCGGATGGCAGAGCTTCAGAAACAAGTAGCTCCCATGGAACTCCAGAAAGGCCCTCGAGAGGAAGGAAACCTGAGAAAAAGAAAAGAGAAGAGAAGTCCTATCGGGATGTAGTGCAAGGATCTCAACACACCATTCCAGAAATGATAAGCACCGGAACCACAAGGAAACAAGGAAGGGCCCCGAAAGGAGCCACCACCCCCCAAAATGTTAAATAATGCAGTATGTCTCCTGGAACTGTAGAGGACTCGGAAGCAAAATAAAAGAAGCAACCCTAAGAGATCTAGTCCGCATGTCGAAGCCCGAGGTACTCCTAATCCAGGAGACTAAACTGGAGGAAATTGATCTCCTCTGTGCTAGTAACTCATTTTGGAAAAAAGGATCAAGAAAAGCCGTTAGTGCTAGAGGGGCCTCAGGAGGAATATGCACCTTCTGGGACACCTCAAAATTAGACCTGATTGAAGAAGATTGAAACACTCACTGGATGTTCACCAAACTGCTCCATAAAGATTCGGGTCACCAGGTAAGTCTATTTAACCTCTACGTTCTAGTTTTGTTGTCATAAAAGAAGACCTGTTGGGACTCTCTAAAACTCTTCCTTAGCGGGCATATTACTGAAAATATAGTAATCGTCGGTGATCTCAATGTAACCCTCTCAATTTCAGAAAAAAAGGGGGGCTCGTCGGTCCGCGATCCAACAAGAGAATGGGTGGAAGATCTTTTGCTAGAATGGGATCTGGAGGATGTCAAGCCAGCCTGAGGGAAGTATACTTGGTCCAAAAAATGACTAGGCCCATGACATATTGCATCTCGACTGGATAGATTCCTTGTCCAATCCTCTTTTCTGACAGATGGCCTTATGGCTAGCTTAAAAATCCTTCCAAACTACACCTCAGACCATAAACCCATTATGCTAACTCTCGATCCTGGGGAAAACTTGGGTCCTATCCCCTTTCGATTCAGCCCACTTTGGACCAACCAATAAGGATTCTAGGAGGACGTATCTGAGTTTTGGAAAAGAAAGATGATTGGCTCCCCTTTCTTTGTGTGGGAAGAAAAACTCCGAGGACTCAAAAAGGAACTCAAAGCTTGGGAAAAAAATCTCAGCTCCCCAACCTCTGAGAAGATTCGCATACAAAACACCCTGGATCACCTTCAACACGCCTTAGAAGACTCTCCTCTGAACCAAGACTCTCTTACCCAAGAGGTCGTCCTCCAAAAATCCCTCCATCAAGCCTACAGAACATAAGAATATTACTAGAGAGTGAAATCAAGAAACCTCTGGCTCCAAGCAGGGGATAAAAATACAACCTTCTTCCACAAGCAAGCGGAGGCTCAGAAGAACTTCAACACGGTCATTGAAATAAACTCCCAAGACCAAGTCATCAAAGATTTTGAGGGAATTAAGAAAAATGCTCACTCCTTTTTCAAAGTTTCGTTCACTGCCCCGGATGATGATTCCTTAGATCCGATGAGCTACCCTCTCTCTTCGACTCCAGAGCTGGTGGGGAATGATGAAAATAAAAAACTGACAGCCCCAATAAGCATGCAAGAGATAAGAAGAGCCTTAAACCAAATGGATCCAGACAAAGCCCCTGGTCCGGATGGGTTCACAGCTCGGTTCTACAACTCCTGCTGGCCTATTATTAAGAAAGATCTCCTAAGAATGGTCAAGAAATCGCAAAACGGTACCAAGCTGGGAGGAAGCACCAACTCTTCCTTCCTAGCATTAGTTCCCAAAGAAAAAGGTGCCAACAACTTCAGCAAATTCCGACCCATCTCCTTGTGCAACACAGGCTACAAGATCATCACCAAAATTATAGCTAACGAACTCAAGAATTTGCTCCCAAGAATTATCCCAAAAAATCAAGGAGTCTTCATAAAAGGAAGGCAAATCTTGGATAATATCACTCTGGTCCAAGAGGCCATTGACTCAAGCTGCCAGAGAAAAGAGAAAGGTATGATAGTTAAACTTGATCTTGCAAATGCTTTTGATAAAGTTCGTCTTGACTTTCTTTTTGCTGTGATGCACAAGCTAGAATTTGAAAAAAGATTCATAAATTGGGTCGAGGCTTGCATCTCCTGCCCCTGGATCGCTCCACTAGTAAATGGTCGCTCCTAAGAATTCTTCCAAGCCACAAGGGGCTTAAGACAAGACTGCTCCATGTATCCTCTGCTCTATGCCATCCAAGCTTCTATTCTCAGCTTCCAATTAGACAACTGCCTCTAAAACATGTCACTTTCAGGAATAAGAATGGCCCACAATGTCAAATATATCAACCACGCGTAGTTCGTCGATGACACCTTATTACTAGGTGGAACCAACAACAACTCTGCAAGGCACTTCAAAACAGAGCTAGATATGTATAAGGAACTTTCAAGCAACAAAATAAGTCTCCACAAAAGTAAGATCTTTGGTTGGAACTGCACGATTCGAGAAATCACTGACATTTCCAGAATTCTCGGAATGAAAGGCACAATCACCTGGGACTCAATCAAGTATCTGGGCATTCCATTATTCAAATGAACCCCCAGAGTGAGCCACTAGCAGCCTCTCCTAGAAAATTTGAAGCTCAGAATTTAGTCCTGGGGGGCAAATTGCTAGGGAAAATAGTCATGATGAAGTCTGTCCTAACTAGCCTTCCACTTTACCAGAATTCAATCCTCCTAGCCCCTAAAACGACAACGCTCAGAATTGATGGGATGATGCGACGTTTCCTTTGGGAAGGAGGCAGGGACAATGAAAGGAAACTTCATCTAGTCAGCCGAGACAAGATTAAAAAGCCTCTCCTTGAAGGTGGCTTGCAAATCCGAGATGTGGCCACCCAAAACCTTGCAATGGGGGCCAAAATTCTGTGGCTTTTAGTTTCGGGTAAAAACACTTGGAGTAAGAGAACTCTTTGCAAAAAATACTTCTTGGGACATAGAGATAGATGCGTGGATCTCCCCCCAAATATTTTGAAAGGCTCCCCGATATTCTCTCTCTGCCTGAGAGCGCTCGATCACCTGAAAGCAAAACTCACTTGGATTCCTGGCAATGGAAAGAAAATTAAGATCTGGGAGGACTCTATTCTCGGCTCCATGCCTCCAAATCAAACGAAAGGTATCGAAAATATAAAAATCTGGCTGCAAAACAACAACTACAGAACACTCTGGGATATTTCAGAATGAGGTGAAGGTGAGAAATCTCCCTGGGAAAAGTGGACACTAGGAGACTACCCTGATATTCTGGAGGTGGAAGTTAAGATCTTCCTGGAAGCGCTCCAAGGGAAGTCCCCATGCAAGGCCAATTTAAAAGACAAACGAGGTTGGGGGGACTCTATGGGGAAATACACTGCAACTGCTGGTTACAAGGCGATACAAGCAATAGCTAATGTACCCCCAGACCCCACTCCTTGGAAAACAATTTGGCATTATCCCTCTGTCCCCAAAATTGACATGTTCAATTGGACCCTAAGTCACAAAAGCGCCTTGACCAGTGAAAACTTAAAGAAGAAAGGTTGGGAAGGTCCTTCCCGCTGCCCACTGTGTTTGGAGGCCGAAGAAACTGCAGACCATCTTTTCATTGACTGTGTGTACATGAGAGAGGTCTGGACTCATTTCATCAACCCCTTAAGCATTCGACTTCCCCCTTCATTGACCGAGTTGATAGGCAAATGGAAGGATCTTGCCCAGTTTTCTTTGAGGAAAAAGAACATCCTTAAAACCTATTGGATGTGGCTCCCTAAGTTCCTATTATGGAAAGTTTGGCTTGAAAGAAATAACATAATTTTTTCGTGAGGAAAGCAGAACACTGACTCAGGTCGCTCTAAAAATAAAAGCCATGATGGGGAAGCATTGAACACCAAACAGACTCTCAAGAACTCTGAACCTCTAAACTTGGAGGAAGACCATTGGCTCAAAGATTATGTCCCAAGCCATCTAAGCAGAGAGACCCTCACAAGCCCCTAAAAAGAAAGATGGGAAATCAGAATGGACGAGAAAGAATTTATTAAATGGTGCTCATCCCTGGAAGAACGCTGCCTCTTCTTCGACGGGGCCTCGAAAGGGAATCTCAACATTGCAGGAAGGGGGGGGGGTTGATGGATCCGTTGGGAAAGATATACCTAACCTTCGCCCGGGGCCTCAGAATGGACACTAACAATCATGCAGAAATTCTAGCCCTGTGGTAGGGACTAAATCTGGAAACTGAACGAAATGTACATAGTCTAGTAATTTTTGGAGATTCTAGGATCATTATTCAGGCCATCATCTCAAAAAGAAACCAAAGAATCTTCAGCTGGCCCAGGTCTACTCGAAGGTAATCCTCCTTCTCTCCAATTTTAGAACAACTAAAATCTACCATATTCTCGGAGACCTAAACACTCTAGCAGACGCCGAGGCTAAAGGAGGATCACTCCTAGGCAAGAGTACGCTTCAAGTGAATGGAGAAAACAAGAGCTCTTCAATCCTGTGACCCTTAGTCAGACTCATCGTCCTTGACTTGTTAGGTGCAAAATCTTCCCCTCTCTGAAGAGAATCTGAAGTACTGCAAAGACAATCATGCACCCTCCCTCCTATAACAGTTCCCCCCCACTTGCAGGCAACAAACAAATCGAGCAAAGATTCGAGGTACAGAGCAAGTATGGGGGCAAATCTGTGACCCTTGTGACACTGCAAACATGAATTGTTATAAAACATATCAGGCATTGCAACATAACACCAATCTTCCCCTTCCCCAGTGCGACTATCACAAATCGTTGATCTCGTGGTGTAAGGGAAGGAAAGCGGCAATGGCTTCGTCCTCAAATCTAGAACCTTCGCTGGAAGAAAGGATCAGAGATATGCAGACTGAGCTAGACAAGATCAAAGAACTGGTCAAGGAGCAGACCAAGTTAATGCTCAACCTAGACACCGTAGGAGCAAGCCGTTGGGAATCTCTGAATCAAGAACTCAAATCGCTCAAAGAGCATGTCGCCAGCGAAGTCAAAGTTCATTTCAAAGATATGGCAAATGTTGTAGGAGGAATGCGCCACCAGATCAACAAGCTAGAAGCAAAGGTCGAGAATCTCTCCAAAGCTTGGCCTAGAGAATCAAAGCTCCAGGAGAATTCCGACGAAGACTAGACCCCTTCCGCCCAGCTCTCATTGTTTCCCAGATCTCTACTCCTTTGTTTTCAACAACTAAGTCAAAGTTCTTTGTCATCCCTCGAGGCACCCATCCATTCTCTGGAATTTTGTAACAAGGATTTGAGGCAAATGCCTGAGCAAGCAAACCTGTTGCTATCCGCCTATGGCTTGTAAAGTACTCGACAACTTATTTGCCGACCCTTAATCTATAAAAAAAACATTAACCGTTTCTATAAAAAAAAAAGATTTATTTTAAAAATGCTTACTTTCAAACTAATTTAGAGATTTTTGTTTTCATAAGCTTTAATTCAATTTATTTATTATTATAGTTAAATTTTGGTAAATATTAATTAAATCCTTAAAAATATTTAAAAATAATTATAATAAAAGAAAAAATAGTTTCATTTCATAATTATTTCAAAAATTTCAACTTTTAAACTATTAAATATTTAATTGTTTAATTCCATAATTATTTTAAAAATTTAAACTTTTGAACTATTAAATATTTAATAGTTAAATGTCATGCCACTTGAAGTGGTTTTGTTCAGATTTTCCTCACTTTTAAACAATTAATACTCAAGTGGTTTTGTTCAATTTTTCCTCACTTTCAAACAACAATTAAATAGTTAATTGTTTAATTCCATAATTATTTTAAAAATTTAAACTTTTAAACTATTAAATAGGTAAATGTCATGTCAATTGAGTATTAAGTGGTTTTTTCAAATTTTCCTATTTTTATTTTTTTTAAATAGGTAAATGTCATGTCAATGGAGTATTAAGTGGTTTTTTTTCAAATTTTTCTCATTTTTTTTTTAAATAAGTAAATATCATGTCAATTGAGTATTAAGTGGTTTTGTTCAAATTTTCCTCACTTTTTTTTAAAAACACTGGTTTTTTTTTTTTTTTAATTTTTTGAAAATGTTTAAATTTCTTGAAAATAATAAAAATTTAATAGTGAAATGTCATACCACTTAAGTAAAACAGAATCCTATTGAAGTCTAAGTTAAAAACGACGACGAAAAACAAGAGAAGAACAAATTCATTAGACTTCATTCCATGTCATTGACTCGTCTCTTCTAACTACATTTAATCTAATGAGTTAAAAAATATGCAACGAAAGTGCCTAAATGCATCTATGGTACATATGTGGTTAAAACGTCCATCCGATATGGACTTTCCCTGCATAAGTTGAAGTACTAACCCTGTAGTTACAACGCAATGCGGTCTCTCGCCCTTTACAATTTAATATTCATATCCTTGATATTATTATGTATTTTCTTTCCAATGTTTCTTAATTTCTATGCATTTTTTTATTGTACACGTTTGGGTAATGTTTTAGATATTGCCAACATTATTCCATTAAAATTCTAACTTAATTTTCCACGAAACTTTTGATTCAGTAAAAAACTAGACATAATTTTCCACGAAACTTCCGATTCAGTAAATAAACCAGATGAGGTAGCTTCACTATCCTCCCATCCTCTATGTATCTATGAATTTTTCCTCGTGGTCATCGTACCTCGACAACGCTTCTCATTTCGTTTCCCTATCACTATGACGTTACTCATAGTTTGTTTCAAACGCAGGTGTAAGATTTTTGCTACCAGCGGTTGCTTCTTGCCATTTCTGTTGTCTCACGACTTCACCTTCAACACCACAGTTTTAAAAACATAGACAAACATTTTTAAGAACATAGACAAACGTTTTTTTGGCAGGGACATCGCCATTGCAATGACACTTGTTAATTTACCATGCCAATTTAGTATAGGATAAATATTCTTGACAAGGAACCCTTTCAATCTTTATAGTTTGAATGAATTATGAATTTGTAAGCATGATGAAGAATATGAAAACTTTTAATACTTTTGTGATCGCATAAATTTCCAATTTTATATCATAATATCGACTTTTTGTGTTTAACCACTCTCTTCATGGATATCCACATAATTCACCATCCTCTAATAATGTTGCTCCCCATCCCAACCTTCATACATTAGTTTGTATCATATATTTATCTTTTCCCGTGGAGGTTTCTAATATTGGTGTAAACTTGGTTTGAGTTTTTATTGTTGTGACCATTGTAGTTTATTCATAAATCCAAATCCACCTCCACCATCCTTTCCCAAGAAGTTTTTGTAACTTTTGTCTTTCTAAAGAAATGTTTTTAAGGAAGGAAAAGTGAATTTATGTTGTTGAGGAAAATTTGTAATTATTTAGAAGAATACATTTTATTAGGATTCATAAGATCCATATTGTTTTTTGATAGGGCAATGCCGTTGTTTTTTACACATTGCAATAATTTTTCTAGATGGATCTTATGCTCTTTGAGTGAAGATTAGATCAAAATATTATTTTTTTCCCATGGAAGAAAGCATGGGAAACTTGGTGAGTACTTCCCCATATTTCATGGATGGTAAACAGGGTAAACCGTTGTCCCTGATAATGGGGCCTCGCCCCAAGGTAATCAAGCAAGTCGAGCCTGTGACCAACAACAAGCATGAAAAACTCACGTCTAACTCTAGACTAATTGAGCTAACCCTTCAAACTAAATCAAAATATTATATATATATATATATTAGAGGCTAAAAATATAATCCATCTAATGTCGAAAATAAGTTGAGTATTACCAAATCCAATAACTAATCATTCATATTGTTCTCTAAACATGTTGAAAGTTGTCTTCTATATATCTCTTAGATTTGCTCCAATCTAGCAAAATCCATTGTTTAAATCAAACTTATGAGAACCTCTGGGTCCTATTAATTGTGTAAGCAAAGTATTCTTATGAGACATGAGATGCCTAAACTTAACAATGATTGCATTTAATGGAATGTAAATGATAACCATTATTTTCTTCCCATGCTTCATTTCACTGTGTTTATTAACCAAGAAAGCTAGACATGAGAAGTCAAATGTCAATGGTACTCTAATGAGATTAAGCTTCAACGATTCATCTAATGCTGCCTCCATATTCTTTCTACCCTTTGGATTAATTGGTCGTGCCTTCCCACATGCCTTAGCTCTCGGAAATGTGTTGATTTCATAGAACTATTGAGCAGATTTCCAAAGAGCTTGAGGATTGAGGCTACAAGACTTTTTAAAAGTATGGTTCCAAGATGTAAGTATGATCTCTATGCGTAGCCACGTGTTCTCTAAATTTTTCTTTCCTTCCAATCTTATTAAGGGCTAACTGTCCATAGTGAGATACAATTCTTTTGCCCATTGTTTCCTTAACAAGTTCCTCTATAAGTTGTTATGCATACTCTTGGACATTTGCATTGGTCTAAGTTGGCTAACTATCCATAGTGAGATACAATTTTTTTGCCCATTGTTTCCTCAACACATTCCTCTCTAAGTTGTTATGCCTTCTCTAAGTTGTTATGCATACTCTTGGACATTTGCATTGGTCTAAGTTGTTATGCATACTCTTGGACATTTACATTGGTAGGTTGAGGATTTAGCTTTTCAATTTTCATTTCCACACAAAACTTAGGCACACTTGATACCATAGGGACCTTTACACACCCACTAAAATGGGTAAACCAAATTACACTATTAATATTTTCAACATCATACTAATGACATTTGAACCATTGATGTAGACTAGTGTGTCTCACTTGGGGAGATTCGAACCATACATTTGTTGGCATGGAATTAGCAAAATGCCTAACAATGTTAACGACAATCGATCGAGTTAACCCTTGGGGTTTCTTGGGGCTTATTGGGGCCCCACACACACACAAAAAGAGAGAGAGAGATGCATTTTTTTATAGGCAACATATCCTAGGGAAAACCTCATGAGTACTTCCCTTCATTTTGAGGATGGTATCCAAAGTAAATCCTAGATTCTTCAGAGTACAGGGCCAAGTCAACAACTCGTAAATAGATCATATGTAACTTATAAAAAATCAACTCATTGAGAGCAACATGTCACATAGTGGTATTTGAACCTTAATGAGTATGATGACAATTTTCCTCACAACCACTTAAACTATTATATGACGACATAGTATATTATTAAAAACATTTTACCATGCATTTTCATTGACTTGCATTGGCAACTTGCCTTTGGCATTTCACCTAAATTACATCTCCATTTTCTTTGTACAATGAAATTTAAAAATATATATCTTTAAAAAACTTTCACATGGTGAAAGGACGCCATAGTATATTATTATTTGGTGATAATTTGTGGAGATTTGTGAACATATTTCTTACAAATATGTAGAGTTTTTGTGTTGGGGGCATACTTTGGCATGTGATCTTTTGTCTTTTGCTCGAGTACAACAAAAGCATACTATAGTATGCATGCTCAAGATAATTGTATTATATTCAATAGTTTTATTTTCTTTAAGAATATTTATTTTAATTGGGTTTTTTATTAAAAAGTCTAATCTTTTGCTCGAGTACAACTAATGCATACTAACACATGTTCAAGATATTGGATATTGGATTATATACAATAGTTTTATTTTCTTTAAGAATATTTATTTTAATTGGTTTTTTATTAAAAAGTCTAAGGGGTTAAAAGAAATCAAGTTCAAATTTCTCCTCATAAAGACTTTGTTCATTTGTTTTATTATTATTATATTTATTTATTTGTTTTATCTTATATTAATATAAAAATTAATTATTATAATGAAGTGTTAATGATATTTACAAAATATAATTATGTTTAATTGATATAAAAATAAAATTATTTTTAATATAAATTTAATAGTAATTAGTTAATTTAAAAATTATTTTTTGATTTTGATTTTTTTTAAAGTAATATATTTTAAGAGAGATTATTTAAGTATTTTTTATTTTGAGGATGATAGTTAAGTTAAACTTTAAATTCTTGAGGGTACAAGGTTAGATCCACAACTCATAATGGTTGAAATCAAATTTATGAGAACTTGTGGGTCCTATTAAGTGTATAAGCAAAGTATTTTTATGAGACATGAGATGACTAAACTTAACAATGATTGCATTCAATGGCATGCAAATGATAACCATTATTTTCTTCCCATGCTTCGTTTCACTATGTTTATTAACCAAGAAAGCTAGACGTGAGAAGTCAAATGTCAATGGTACTCTAATGAGATTAAGCTTCAACGATTCATCTAATGATGCCTCCATATTCTTTCTACCCTTTGGATTAATTGGTCGTGCCTTCCCACATGCCTTAGCTCTCATAAGTGTGTTGATTTCATAGAACTATTTAGCAGATTTCCAAAAATCTTGAGGGTCGAGACTACAACACTTTTTAAAAGTATGGTTCCAAGATGTAAGTATGATCTCTATGGGTAGCCACATGTTCTCTAAATTTTTCTTTCCTTACAATCTTAATAAGGGCTAACTATCCATAGTGAGATATAGTTTTCTTGCCCATTGTTTCCTCAACAAGTTCCTCTAAGTTGTTATGCCTTCTCTAAGTTGTTATGCATACTCTTGGACATTTGCATTGGTCTAAGTTGGCTAACTATCCATAGTGAAATACAATTTTTTGGCCCATTATTTCCTCAACAAGTTCCTCTCTAAGTTGTTACGCCTTCTCTAAGTTGTTTTGCATACTCTTGGACATTTGCATTCGTCTAAGTTGTTATGCATACTCTTGGACATTTACATTGGTAGGTTGAGGATGTAGCTTCTCAATTTTCATTTCCACACAAAACTTAGGCACACTTGATACCATAGGGACCTTTACACACCCACTAAAATGGGTAAACCAAATCACACTATTAATATTTTCAACATCATATTAATGACATTTGAACCATTGATGTAGAGTAGCGTGTTTCACTTGGGGAGAATCGAACTATACACTTGTTGGCATGGAATTAGCCAAATGCCTAACAATGTTAACGACAACCGATTGAGTTAACCCTTGGGGTTTCTTGCA
>JZKD02S1980716.1:412333-427767 GCA_000966675.3 Picea glauca | reverse complement strand
CTCTAGATACCAATTTTACAGAGTATACCGAGTAGGATCATATAACATAACAGTAGGATCATATAGCATAACAAAGCTATAATTTTACACTTGAGATCAATGTTTTTCATTCACAAGTTCCCGAAGGCGAGTGAAGAGGATACACACTGCTTGACTCTACTAAGACTCAGACTCGACTCTCTCTCGATTTCCGAATGAATAAATGAGAGGGGTAGAGTCTTATTTATACAAGTTCTAGCAAGTTACCGGTAGACATAAACTTGCAACTGCCTGTAAACAAAAGATTCCTTTCAAGTGGATGGGGCAGCTGTGGACTACAACTGTTATCTCGTCACTTAGAGGCTCGACCATATGGGGACCCATACCGACTTTTATGGAATGACCAGATAAAAGCAAATATTCACAAATCTGTTAATAGATTAAATCACATGATTACAAAGTGGAGTTCTACAGGAACCCATATAACTGATGGGACACCACTGTCGGCCCGTTAGACATGAAAATAATCAATACATCGTTATTACAAAATAGTGAGCACTTGGCCCATCATGCTTCCATACGATTAACTATGTTATACTCAGCAATGGAATCAAATGATCCATCACTGTCATAGTTGAAATGACTGCTTGGTGGGGAACTATGTTCATTTGAGAATGGTGGTAATCCGCTGAAGCATTTGTAAAATGGAGATCCTTGCATGGCTGGTATCAATTCATCTTCAGGGACACATAAGTCACCAAAATACTCACTGGTAACTTTATAAGATTGAGGCTGGGGTGGCTCAAACTTTTCAAAATGAAGCTCACTACCTTGGAATGATAAATTAAAAAAAAAACCATCCCTCATAATGGGCAACTTCTTCTATTTCTGCTCTGAACCATTGTATAAAATCATCCTTACTGGTTCCAAAGAAATTAACACCTCTACACAGTAAGTCCAGTATAAAATATACAACCAACCAGACCACCAGATAGGCGTATCTTTGAATGTAGAGCATTCAAAGATTATCCAACAACAACCATCATATTTTACTTGCAACATTATTTTGCAATAATCATCATATGATATACAAGGAGTATATAAGAGAATATATCTCTGTCCTTGCATTGGTCCTCCTGTGACTGATCCTCTTGCCATTATTTGGCTTTCTCTGAAGTAAGAAAAATAAGTTGTACAATGGTTATATTTTGTTATCCAGTTATTAAGGATATTTATACAGGCTGGACTGCTTCTAATATAACAACTCAAACATTTAAAACAATAACAATATTCATAATCTGTACACACTAGGATCCATTTGAATCCTGGTGGAGGAGCACCCCTTATGCTCAAGGAGGATGAAGCCATTTTATGGTGTTGTTTTTCTCTTTAGATGGAGCAACTTCTCTAGTAAGAAGATCAGCAGAACAATTATCTTTACCAGGCTTGTAGTGGATTTCAAAGTCAAATCCGTCAAGCCACAAGATCCATCGTAGAATTCTGTTGTTTCCCTGTTCCAACAGACGTTGATTAGACAACATTCCCTTCATGTGCTTCATATATGTTCTTACAATAAAATGTACAGGTTTTAGAAACAATCTGAATTTCTTAATGCCATTTTTCACTGCAAGAATTTCTTTATGTGAAGAAGGGTATCTTGACTCAGTATCACTGAAACATCCAGAAGTATATATACAAACTTCTTCCAATTTGGGACCATTTTTCTGCAATAGTACTGCTGCCCAAGTATCATTTGAGGCATCAGTTTCTAATATAAGTTGTAAGGTCATATCTGGAAGATATAGCTTAGGGAGATTCTGAATCTTTTGTTTTATTATTTGAACAACTTGGGTCATTTTATAATTCCATGGTAAAACTTTATTCAATATTTTCTGCAGTATTCTGACATCCTTTGCTTGATTTTCATAGAACTGCCGGATGTAGTTCAGGCAACCAAGGAATCTTTGTAGTTGTTTCTGGTCAAGAATTTCATCAGGGAATTCTGAAAGCTTTTTCAAAATATGATCTTAGAGTTCTACTTCTCCCTTGGATAGTATTAACCCAAGATACTCAATCTTTGTCTGTTCCCAACAAAGCTTAGAACGACTGCGCACCAAACCATGTTTATACAAAAGGTCATAAACAACCTTCAAATGTTGTACATGAGATTTGCAATCTACAGAACAAACAAGTAAATCATCAATATATACAATTACAAAATTGAGGTGTTTGAAGATATCATCTATTCTTTTCTAGAATTCAAATGGAGCATTCTTCAAACCAAAGGGCATCACTTTCCATTGATATTGACCATTTGGGACAACAAATGCAATTTTGTATCTATCTTTAGGGATTATCCCAATTTGCCAAAATCCGCTTTTCAAATCAAATTTACTGAAAAACATTACACTTCCCGATCTTTGAAAACAACAACTCTTTGGATGGTAGAGGAAACCTGATAGGGAGTAGAGAATCATTCAAAGCTATATAGTTTATCACCATTCTAGGTTTTCCTCTTTTCTTTTCACTGTGTTTGTTGACATAGAAGGTAGGACAAGCCCAAGGGCTCCTACTAATCTCTATCAACTTTCTTTCTAAGAGTTCTGAAATCTCTTTCTGGCAGTATTCACATTCTGTGGGAGACATGTGATTTGCAGAGGCTTTTTGTGGTTTTGGAGTGTAATCTTCCTTATAGGGCAGACTGACAAAATATTTTTCTCTGGTCCAAAAGGCATTTGGATAATCTGATGTACAATCAGATTCTATCTTGTCTTTAATGTCTTTTATCATTTCTATACCATGCTTTTCAGCATGACCAATGATCTTTTGAATATGTACCAGACTGCTTGCAGATTTCTCAATTTGTTGGAAAGTTTGCTTTACTGCAATTCTTGTTTCATAACAAGACTTGCTGGGTACTTTGATTGTTTTGCCCAAAACTGTAATTTGTACAAAGTTGCTACCTATAACAAAAGGTAAACATTTATTTACAAAATCCTGTCCTAACAGTATATCTGCACTAGTATCGTAACAATAAAGAGTAACAGATACTTTTTCTTCTTGTATGAGTATAGGGAAATCTGGAGCAATATATTTGATCTTTATTTCAGATTTGTTGACCGCTCTGAAAGAGATATCTATTGGCTGCCAATAATAGGATGGGATTGCTCCATGCTTAGCACATGAATTCATTGCACCTGTATCAAGTTCTGCATCTAAAGTGTATTGCAGATATCCTTGGACTTTTATATTTAAAGGGATAACCAATCTATCATCTAATCCATTCACTTGCTTCGACTCAAATGGTTCGATTTCTGTATCTTCATTGAACATTTCTCTTTCTAGTTGTTCATCTCGTTTCATCTTGAGAAAGTTCAATTCTTCTTTCTGTAACTTTATGCTCTTCCATAATTTAGCAACTAATGCTTCTTTTTCTTTGATTGATTCTTCTAGATGGAATATAGTATTGTCTAAAGATTCATCCTCTGATAGAGTTTCCTGAATAGGTTCTGAAAACTTAACAATACCTTTTGTTCTAGACTCTTTTCTTTGTGCTGGGGTAAAATCAACATCTGTGGGTGTGTAATTTTGATCATATAACATAACAGTAGGATCATATAGCATAACAGAGCTATAATTTTACACTTGAGATCAGTTTTTTTCATTCACAACTTCCCGAAGGCGAGTGAAGAGGATACACACTGCTCGACACTACTAAGACTCATACTAGACTCTCTCTCAATTTTCGAATGAATAAATGAGAGGGGTAGAATATTATTTATACAAGTTCTAGCAAGTTACCGGTAGACATAAACTGGCAACTGCCTGTAAACAAAAGATTCCTTTCAAGTGGATGGGGCAGCTGCGGACTACATCTGTTATCTCGTACCTTAGAGGCTCGGCCATATGGGGACCCATAATGACTTTTACGGAATGACCAGATAAAAGCAAATATTCGCAAATCTATTAATAGATTAAATCACATGATTACAAAGTGGAGTTCTACAAGAACCCACGGAACTGACGGGACACCACTGTCGGCCCGTTAGACATGAAAATAATCAATACATCGTTATTACAAAATAGTGAGCACATGGCCCATCATGCTTCCATGCGATTAACTATGTTATACTCAGCAATGGAATCAAATGATCCATCACTGTCATAGTTGAAATGACTTCTTGGTGGGGAACTATGTTCATTTGAGAATGGTGGTAATCCGCTGAAGCATTTGTAAAATGGAGATCCTTGCATGGCTGGTATCAATTCATCTTCAGGGACACATAAGTCACCAAAATACTCACGGGTAACTTTATAAGATTGAGGCTGGGGTGGCTCAAACTTTTCAAAATGAAGCTCACTACCTTGGAATGATAAATTAAAAACAAACCATCCCTCATAATGGGCAGCTTCTTCTGTTTCTGCTCTGAACCATTGTATAAAATCATCCTTACTGGTTCCAAAGAAATTAACATCTCTAGGACAGTAAGTCCAGTATAAAATATACAACCAACCAGACCACTAGATAGGCGTATCTTTGAATGTGGAGCATTCAAAGATTATCCAACAACAACCATCATATTTTATTGGCAGCATTATTTTGCAATAATCATCATATGATATACAAGGAGTATATAAGAGAATATATCTCTGTCCTTGCATTGGTCCTCCTGTGACTGATCCTCTTGCCATTATTTGGCTCTCTCTGAAGTAAGCAAAATAAGATGTACAATGGTTATATTTTGTTATCCAGTTATTAAGGATATTTATACAGGCTGGACTGCTTCTAATATAACAACTCAAACATTTAAAACAGTAACAATATTCACAATCTGTACACACTAGGATCCATTTGAATCCTGGTGGAGGAGCATCCCTTATGCTCAAGGAGGATGAAGCCATTTTACGGTGTTGTTTTTCTGTTTAGATGGAGCAACTTCTCTAGTAAGAAGATCAGCAACACAATTATCTTAACCAGGCTTGTAGTGGATTTCAAAGTCAAATCTGTCAAGCCACAAGCTCCATCGCAGAATTATGTTGTTTCCCTGTTCCAATAGATGTTGATTAGACAACATTCCCTTCATATGTTTCAGATATGTTCTTACAATAAAATTTACAGGTTTTAGAAACAATCTGAATTTCTTAATGCCATTTTTGACTGCAAGAATTTCTTTATGTGAAGAAGGGTATCTTGATTCAATATCACTGAAACATCCAGAAGTATATATACAAACGTCTTCCAATTTGGGACCATTTTTCTGCAATAGTACTGCTGCCCAAGTATCATTTGAGGCATCAGTTTCTAATATAAGATGTAAGGTCATATCTGGAAGATATAGCTTAGGGAGATTCTGAATCTTTTGTTTTATTATCTGAACAACTTGGGTCATTTTATAATTCCATGGTAAAACTTTACTCAATCTTTTTTGTAGTATTCTGACATCCTTTGCTTGATTTTCATAGAACTGTCGGATGTAGTTCAGGAAACCAAGGAATCTTTGTAGCTGTTTCTGGTCAAGAATTTCATCAGGGAATTCTGAAAGCTTTTTCAAGATATGATCTTAGAGTTCTACTTCTCCCTTGGATAGTATTAACCCAAGATACTCAATCTTTGTCTATGCCCAACAAAGCTTAGAACGGCTGAGCACCAAACCATGTTTATACAAAAGGTCATAAACAACCTTCAAATGCTGTACATGAGCTTTGCAATCTACAGAACAAACAAGTAAATCATCAATATATACAATTACAAAATTGAGGTGTTTGAAGATATCATCCATTATTTTCTAGAATTCAGATGGAGCATTCTTCATACCAAAGGGCATCACTTTCCATTGATATTGACCATTTGGGACAACAAATGCAGTTTTGTATCTATCTTTAGGGATTATCCCAATTTGCCAAAATCCGCTTTTTAAATCAAATTTATTGAAAACATTACACTTCTCTATATTTGAAAACAACAACTCTTTGGATGGTAGAGGAAATCTGATAGGGAGTAGAGCATCATTCAAATCTCTATAGTTTATCACCATTCTAGGTTTTCCTCTTTTCTGTTCACTGTGTTTGTTGACATAGAAGGCAGGGCAAGCCCAAGGGCTCCTACTAATCTCTATCAACTTTCTTTCTAAGAGTTCTAAAATCTCTTTCTAGCAGTATTCACATTCTGTGGGAGACATGTGATTTGCAGAGGCTTTTTGTGGTTTTGGAGTGTAATCTTCCTTATAGGGCAGACTGATGAAATATTTTTCTCTGGTCCAAAAGGCATTTGGATAATCTGATGTACAATCAGATTCTATCTTGTCTTTAATGTCTTTTATCATTTCTATACCATGCTTTTCAGCATGACCAATGATCTTTTGAATATGTACCAAACTGCTTGCAAATTTCTCAATTTGTTGGAATGGGGGGGCTTTATTAGAAGAAATTATAATACCTGATAAACCACATTTGTCTCAAATACTTTATGCATCACTACAAAATGGGAAGCATGCATTGTCATATAAGAGTTCAAGCATTTCTCTCTTTAGGCAATCAATCTATAACAAGTCTATAAGTCACAAGCTCTAACAATCAATCTCGAATTCCATCTCAACATCAACCAATAAACTACCCTTACTTTACTTCTCTTATAAAAGGTATAAGTGGAGATTCTGTTATCTCCAACACTTTATCATAAGGCATGCAAATATGAAGAAAAACATAAAGAAAACCAAGTGAATGTACAAGGTAAATCTTGCAACGTTGTTGTGAATAAAAAAAAAGCCCTCAAAAGGATTGTGAATAAAAAAAAATCCCTCAAAAGGAGTTGAATGCTATGACTCAATGAATCATTTGTGTGGAACCAAGACTACATCTTAACCATTTCATATTAAAATTAATTATTAATTTTAATATTTCAAACTCTTATTATTATATTTATTTAATATCTAAAATAATTAATACAAGTGACATTAACATATGTGATATGTGTATAAATGTTGGTTTTACTTCAATGTGGATTTGGGTTTTTGATGACCAACTGGATAATGGGTAGTGTTACGTCTGCGTCCTATGCGGTGCTTTTTAATGGAGAACCTACATATTTTTTTAGCAGTGGGAGAGGACTCAGACAGGGGTGTCCTCTGTCGGCCCTACTTTTCATTCTCATTATGGAAGGTTTAAGCCTTGCTTTAAAAAAAAAGTAAAAGGGAAGGTCTTTTGACTGGCATAAAGGTATCGAGATTTATCCGGATCTTGCATCTATTTTTTGTAGATGATATCCTCATATTAAAAAATGATTCGCTATCAGAATGGAAGGAGATCAGTAGGGTATTAAACCATTTTTGCTTGGCATCGGGTCTGCAGGTAAACTCACAGAAAAATACTCTTTACCAGTATGGGGTTTGTCAGTTGGTCCTTGACTCATTGAAATTAATCCTTCCTTATAATTATCAAGCACTTTCGGATGGGTTTAGATACCTTGGTTACTTCCTTAAGTTTGATAGATACATAAGTGAAGATTGGCTCTGGATAATAGAGAAATACGAACAAAAGATTAATCACTGGTGCAACCGATGGTTATCACTGGGGGGACTTCTGACTTTGATCAAAGCGGTATTAGAGAGTCAGCCGGTTTACTGATTGACATTAGTGAATCTTCCTTCTCAGATACTTAATAAAATTTGCCAACTCATCTACAATTTTTTATGGTCATGAGGTAGAAATAAGAAAAGCTTACACCTATGTGATTGGAAGCAGATTGCTAGACCAAAGATCTATGGGGGATGGGGGTTGAGGAATATACTAGATTTTAGTAAAGCTCTGGTAGCCAATAGTCTTTGGAGAACATTGATGAAGGAGGGGTTATGGCATAGGGTTTTAAAAGACAAATACTTGCCATTTGTATCCACAGCAAGTTGGATTTGAACAACGGATATCACAAAGGAGAAAGGTTCTAAGGTTTGGAAATATTTATTAAAGTCTCTCCACCTATTACTTCACTGGTTGGCATGGAGTCCGGGGAATGGGCAATCAATCTTGATCGGAAAAGACTATATCCGGGGGATGGGTCAGGCAACTATTCCGTCGGAGGAATTGATTGAGGTGATAAATAGTAAAGGCATTTATTATCTTTACCAGGCTAAAGCAATGACACAGGTGGGCCGAATCACAACCAACTAGATTTCTAATGATGATTTGGAGTTATCTGGGTGTTTACGGGTTGAATGGAAAGCATTTCGAGTTGCTCTTATTAACAATGGAATTACACTACAGGAAAAATCAGATAATCTAAAATGGACTGGAGGTAATACGACTAGTCAGGTAACGGTAAGGAACATATATTTAGCAGCGGAAAGTTGAAAATGGATCTATAACTCTTGTGGTTGGCATAAGGCCATGTGGTATTGGGATTGCTCGCTGAAAATAAAGCTCTTTTTTTTTTTTTTTTCTGGTTAATGATGGAAAATAAAGTACTGTCGTGGGAGAATCTTCAATGCAGAGGATTCACAGGTCCTTGTGTATGTAAATTATGCTGGAAAAGTACTGAATCGACCCAACATCTATTCCTGGATTATGCTTTCTTGCAGGAGGTCTGGATCAGCCTTAAAATGTTTATTAATTATTCTGGCAGCTGGGTGGGGGACAAATTGATAGACTACTACAAATAATGGAGAGTCCAAAACACACACTTGCCCATGCTCTCGACTATTATCTGCTGGTCTATCTGGAGGGAGCGTAACTCTGTGGTCTTTGAAGATTGCATTCCTAAGATAGAAAAAGTTATTCATAGTGCTTTATTAGTATACATGAATTATAAAAAGAAACCTCCGGAAGCTATCCTGAGATTTAAGGTGCCTGTTATGGACAAGGGGGGCATGGTGGGTTGGTTCAACGGAGCGGCTTCATCTACTAGACTGAACACCGGAGCAGGAGGCGTCATAAGGATTAATGATCACAGTAGTTACCACTGGCTCCTTAATTGTGGGCCTAGTACAAACACTCAAGCATAATTACTTGGTGTGTGGGCCCTACTCTCCTTGGCATCCCGTTTATCTATTCAGGAACTTCATGTACTGGGAGATTCAAAGATAATTATTGACTAGTTAAACAGGAAAGGTCGTCTTCAGGTTGTCTCATTGGACTGTTGGATGGATAGCATCTCGGTATTAATCAACTAGTTCCACTATTTATCCTTTGATCATGTCTACAAAAACGACAATCAAGACGTTGATAGGTTATCAAAGAAGGCTCTCTTAAAGGAACTGGGGAAGCTTATCTACTACAAATGCGCTGGGAAAGATGAGGGGCCACTTCAGTTTCTAGACATCTATTAGTACAGTTTGTTATCCTTGCGGGTGTGGTATATTTTCCTTGTTTTGTTTGATGGTCTCGGTCATTGGTGTATGCCTTAAATGCTATTTTTGAGAACATTGTGTTATCAATTTGGGACTATGGGGGTTTAGATATGAGTATCCATATGCTTCTAGTGTTGTTGCCTTTCTCATTTGAGAATTTTTAAAGTGGTGGTATGGGCTGGGGACTTATTTTGTGGATGTACTGGGAATTCTGTCTAGGTGACTTATGATCTATATGACATAAGGAAGAGAGGACTTTTTGTATGTGAAAGTTTTATATTATATATAAATATTAAGAGTAATTTTTTATGGAAAAAAAAGTATTGATGACCATAATTAATAAGGACACATGACAAACTGTTTGATTTTTGACTTTTAAATTTTTAAATTTTAACAATTAAGTGTAAAACTACCTAAAATTTGTATAATCATACTTAACAATCAATCACAAAATATGAATTTATATTTAGAATTTTTTTTTTCAATTTAAAGAATAATCAATTTAATAGATAAATTTTTGGAGATTTTAGAAAATTTTATGACAGAAAGTGAAAAAATTGCAAATTATTTAAAAATCAAAGCAGGTTGACTACAAATTAAACCACTTTTCAAAATATTTTTTATAATGTCAAATTTATGTTGATTATGAATAACAAATTCCTCTCAATACTTATATTAATTAATATATCAAAATTTCCTCATATACTTATGAGAGAGAACTTAGGTTTATAATATAATTAGATGTGAAAACCCAAAACATTTAACTATACTATACAAATTTGAATTACTTATATAACCTCATAAACTCTAGAGGAAGTAGTGAAAAGTATGCATAGTTGGATAGTGAAAAGTTGTATGGTTGGTACAAAGTTTCATGGTTAAGAGTAGAAATAACTTACCAACTCCTTAATTTATTTGCTATATTTAATTACCAAGTCATCAAAGTCCTAACTTTTAACATACTAACCTCATAAATTTAAGTCAAACATGATCCATTAATCCACTAACTCCAACCCACTACCATAAACCCCTTAATACATAACCCATATAACCCAAAATAACCCCAATCACTAATCTACTAACCCCCTCACCATTTACTCACTAACGAAGACACCCACTAACCATTAACCCACTAACAATCAGGTGTAATGAATTGGCTTCGAGGAAGAAACTTCCTTCTCCTCTCAGAGAATCAACTTCCATCTATGGAGGAAATATCCCCTTGGAGTAATCTATCCTTCTATGGAAATATCTCCTTAAATCAATCTAGCCAATTGAAAGGGATAATCCTGTTCCAGGAAGAAAGCAATGGTTACTTGTTCCAGTAAGCCCTGTGAGTCATCCCTCCTAAGCTAGTATCTGGGCTTGAAACCTACACACTAGTATCATGCACTACTTAATAGTTGTACTCTCACCTCAAGCGAGTAGCAAACAAGTGGATTTACCTGTCACATTATCCCTTCTCACCTAACCCAAGGCTAGCATTAAATAGACGAAGGAAGCTTATCCGACTAAAGGGAGTTTTGTTTACCTCTTACCTCCTTATACTCTTGGATGGGTCATAACCCTTGACCCCTGACCTACTTACAAGCCAAGAAAGTACTTGATGTGTCCTAGTTCAATTATACTTTGGAGTGTTATGGATATGACTAATATGCCACATCTTTTATTCACCAATTTATTTATTTTAAGAACGTTTTGAAAACTTGAATTTACATTTGAGACATTGTCAATAGTTAGTAACACCTAAATTTCTTCAATTCTACTTCAACTTTTAAACACATGAAGTAGCCACTCTTATTTTTGTTTTGATTTTAGGCAATGCAATACATTGTTACAAGTTTTAAATATTTCATAATTATTTTAACTTTTCACTTTGGATTACCTACAAATATTACATTAACATATTTCTAAGAGGCAGGTATAACCAACTTTGCTGCTAATCTCACTTGTTTTTTAGATAAAAAAAAGAACACCATTTAAATAATGTGACCACTTTACCCTTAGACCATGAGCTGATATTCCATTATACAGTGATAACGAATCGAAATGCATAGTTGTACTTGACTTGTATATAGAGATGTATGCCAATGTGCCACCATTCCATATTTAAAATTGAGATTCAAAGATCTAGAAACATCACCCCGTGACACTAAAGAAGGAATTGTGACTAAATCCACATCGATGACAAATCCAATATTTTCTACGAAGGTAACAAGTTAAAGATAAGTACACTCGTGGAAAAATACATCAAATTATAGATGTAAACAAGTGTTGCATGGCAGCTTAGTCTCTCTTGAGTCACTTTGAAAATATATAATGAAGGTCCTTGTCAAAAGAGGAGTCATATAACCAAATGCATGTTGTTAAAAATAACAAATTATTGATGTTTGTATATATGTTTTTCCAGAGTAAAAAACTAGCAATAGACAAATACTAGATATTGAGTAAAACTGATGTGTTTCCATTATTAAGACGACCATTGTTTTTAAAACTCAAGTGGAGCATGTTGGGTTGCCTTTAGACATACCACCATTTGCAAAGCAATGACTTTTATTAATGTATTGTGAAAGTGTTGTGTATGGTATTGTTCTACCCACAAGAACCTCCCATATAATTTTTTTACCAGAAAAAAGGGGCTGCATTTAAATTTAAATTTTGATTTTATTGTTTAATTTTAGTTTTGAATCCTATATTGTATATATGTATTTCTTTTTGGCTCTGTGAATATTATTTGTTTATATTTATTCTTTGATTAGGATAAGTATTATTGCATTATAAATGTTTTGATTATGGACTTGGTTATTTGATTTCGCTTATGATGCATTTTTGGAATCCCGGCCTTTAAAAATATAAGCTTTTAATGATTTTTGAGTGTCAGGAGAGGAAAGCTTAAATTCATTATATATTCAGATTTCCGGATCCTGATTTCCCTTATTCTTAAAAAGTGGGTTTTAGTTTCATTAAATTGATGGTCCAAATTAATCTCCTTACGAATCAATGGTTAGATCTTTATCTATCATATTCAGATTTTTGTTTATAGGTTTCCTCTATCATAATACTTTTTTGGATGCGAGATATTGAGATACTGGGACTTTTCAATGACATATACTTTATGTAAATCTCAGATATCCGGAATCTGGAAATTTGTGTTCAATAATTTACATTTTAGTAAATCTTGAATTTCAGATGTGCAACTATTGTCTCTGCTATTGGAACATTGAAAGCCCATTACCCAATGGTTGTATTCCATTTGTCTTGCTCACATTGGTGCAATTTTTTATCTATTGCTGACGTGTTCAGGTGGCTTAGCATCTAGATTTCCTTTACGTCAACACCATGAGTGTTTTTCCAATTACATGTCAATTTAATTCAATGTGTTATTTATTCTATTACCTGAATTGGTAGTTGTCGTGTTACCTAAATTTTCTTGTCTGTCCAGATTTGCTTGACATCAACATGTCCTATTGGACTTTGAATTGTCATTGTCCATTGTGTTAATGCCCTAGTCTGCGATGTCTCAGCTTTTGTCTCTCCCGAATTGTTTGGTCTTGTTATCCCCGTTTTCTAGGGATAACTAGGAGATAATGTCTCAAGGCCCACAGGTCCTACACATGGAGTACCGAGAGCAGGATTGACTCGAGCATGGCCGTGAAGGGCCCATCCTTCTTTTCTTCGCCAGATTTGTCCTGTCAGCAGTATCAACATCCATCACCATCGGCTTGGACTTGCATCAGAGAAGACTCTTGCTCCATGAGGTAATTGGTCCAGGTATCATGGTATGTGTCATGTTTGATCATTATAACTTTCTTATATATGCATCGGGTTCCTTACATTTCTGATGACTGCTTAGATCTTACACTAACCCACTTGACCATTGTTGGGGGGATTAACGGGATGCCCTAGCAAGTTGATGTCCATAGGTTTTGGTTAGCCACCAGGGGGGATTTGAAGAGCCATCATCTACTCCCACCATACTATCACTTTACATCTTCTCTCCCATACATCCATCCCATTCCCCTAGTCCGAGAATTAGGATGACCTGCTTGAGGGGTTACACTTCGTCCTGTGGGAAGAAGGGGCTAAAGGCCCAGGGGGTAAAAGCAGCTGGTAAAAGATAAAATCCATAGGAAATAAACTTAGAGATGCTTCGCCCAGGGATCCCCGAGAAGGAAATAAAAGGTCTCTCGATAAGAAACAAAAGGGACCCGAAGAAAAATAACAAAAAACAAGACCTAACCAAGAGGATGGGAGGTCTCATCACGAGCCAGACCATTATGTTCATAGGTATCTAGCAGTATGACATTGCCATTATCTGTTCACCACGTCAGGGTAATGACCTTTGGTTGCATGGCCAAGGGAAAGGGGGTCTCATCACGAGCCAACCTTATTATTTCTGCGAAAATACCAGTGGGTAAAACTTTCAGCTCTGGTCACCACGCCAAGGCAATGTCCTCTGGTCAGACCTTGAAGTAAAAAGAAAGAAAAAGCAATAAATAAAAAATAAAGGCAATAAAGGGGCATGGAAAAAGTGCATCCATGACGGGTACAACTCACCTCCTACAAAGGCACCCACGGACTATACCTACCCCTGGTCTTCACTATGACTGGACATCCTTAGACCATATCACTTCATGCACATGGATTGAATGATCTTCTGTGGAAACTTTCCTCTTCTTATGGATACCAGCCCAATAGGTTGTCCTGTCTATTTCTTCAACTTTATATAGTAGATCAGTGTAATGTCTTTGAGCTATTAGAGGATATGCTAGGGGTTTTATGCATGTATTTGATAAATTTAATGATGAAATATGATTGACATTGCTATGATCCCGAGGACTGATGAGCCCATGGAGGGTGAAGTTTTTGATGTGCAAGACCATACCCGACGGACAAGTACCGGTGGACCGGTACACATGGGGATATGATTAGCTCGGACCTCCATGGGGCTGAAGAGCCCATCAGATGGTTGTTGGGATGGCAGAGACAGGACAACGTTATGACGAGCCATTGCACAAGAAGAATGAAGGACATTCCAGCCAGGACACTTTGGCAGAGCTCGGCCTAGGGGGGATCACCCACTTCATATGGAACGTTTTCCCCTTCATGGAAATGACATCACCTAGGGAGAGCATGACATTATTCTAAGCGTGTGGTAGTGTGATGAGGTTGTTTGGCACATGTGGTAGCTTGGAGGAGCCCTAGAAGGGCCAACGTCTGGCTTCTGGATGTTGGAAATGCCCAAAAAGGGCCAATGTCTCCCTCAGAAGGGCTTGACGTCCCTCTTTTTGCTCATATTATGACATTTTTTTAGCAGTTAATGTAAAAAAATGTAAATTATGTAGTCAGCCTTGTCGGCTGTTTTATTGACCTATTTTTTAATTGAAAGGTCATTGATTGGTATAAATAGAGGAAGTTTTTCCTCATTTTGAACATAACATAAGTCACTCTCTTGTGAGAGACTATCTTTTAGCCTTTTTCTTGGTATTTTTGGTGTTGGAAGTGAGGCACAACTCTTCTTGGAGGTTTTCTCTTGGCATTTATGGTGTTTCTCTCATGGAAGGTTTACAACTAGGATTTGATTATGCATTCTTCATGATATGTAAGTGAATTTTTCATGCAAAACTTCTTAAGTGAATGGTTGTAGGCTTAATTTCTTACATTTGTTATTATATTGCTATTACATTGCTGAATCTTGAAACCCTAGGTAGCAAGCACACTAGTAGGTCATTGCTATATGTCCCCATTCTTGAGAAACAATTTTAGCCATTGATAAAGGAAGATATAGCCTAGCCGTTGCTACACTTATCTCCCTTTTTCTGAGTTAGCATTTAAGTTATAGGTTGAAGAGAGGAGACGTCCTAGGCCTAGTTAAATCTACACCTAGGGTTTTAACCTTCTAGGGTTTGAGAAGCCTTACTCCTGCAACACTTTTCTCCCTTATATCTGTACTTTAAAGCTAGCAATTTTGCCAAGTGTGTTTAGAGAAAGAGGAAGGAGCATGAGACCTTGCTTAAGCAACATCAGAATGAGCCTCCTTCCCTCAAGGTTTTGATTCTAGGGCCCTGCCATTGCAGCACCATAGAACCCTACCCTCCAGTCTTTAAATTTTAAATC
>JZKD02S1980716.1:393044-407493 GCA_000966675.3 Picea glauca | reverse complement strand
CATGATATGTAAGTGAATTTTTCATGCAAAACTTCTTAAGTGAATGGTTGTAGGCTTAATTTCTTACATTTGTTATTATATTGCTGAATCTTGAAACCCTAGGTAGCAAGCACACTAGTAGGTCATTGCTATATGTCCCCATGCTTGAGAAACAATATTAGCCATTGATAAAGGAAGATATAGCCTAGTCGTTGCTACACTTATCTCCCTTTTTCCGAGTTAGCATTTAAGTTATAGGTTGGAGAGAGGAGACATCCTAGGCCTAGTTAAATCTACACCTAGGGTTTGAGAAGCCTTGCTCCTGCAACACTTTTCTCCCTTAGATCTGTACTTTAAAGCTAGCTGTTTTTCCAAGTGTGTTTAGAGAAAGAGGAAGGAGCATGAGGCCTTGCTTAAGCAACACCAGAATGAGCCTCCTTCCCTTAGGGTTTTGATTCTAGGGCCCTGCCATTGCAGCACCATAGAACCCTACCCTCCAGTCTTTAAATTTTAAATCCTCCTGAGATCTTTTGCCCTTACTTTGACTCCATTTACCCTAAGGCACTGATATTCTTTCCAACGTTGAGCTTTAGTGTGTAAAATCATCTTTCAAACTTTCAAATTTTGAAACCCTAACTAACCATAACGCCACTAACTAGGGCCGACGTCATACCTGACGCAACAAGCCTTCTAACTCAACAATTAATGATGATGTGAAGCATTTATTGAGCTATTGTTGATAGAAAATACTGTTGGCTTGGTCATTTTATGATAGATATTGATGAATTGGTGATTTTTCATTGGCTAATTAGTAAGACGTTGACCTCATCTTATCTGTTATATTGCTTGTTAAATGAAATTAGATAATCAATAAGTACTAACCTTTTGAATTATAGCCTGCAAATATACATGTAGTGCTATTATTGTCTTGTTCCAGGCAGGTGTTCTCAACAAGGACTTCACTTCTTTATTGGTTGATTAGCCGGGTTATCTGATACTGGTGGTAACCTGAGAGGAGGGAAAACCGTATTTCTTGACCTTATATTCTTTGCCTCTTCAAAACCCCAGGTTACCGGGGACGTCTCCCCTGGGCTAACCTCCCTAAACAGAAAGAGCCCCCCCCCATCAAGGTGACATTGGGTGGGGTGGTTCTTGTTACGCCAGTTTGACCCTTATCCTTTAGCCTTGTAACCTAAAATACAAACTACGCGATAACAGGTCTGATGTGACAACCTATCTATTATTTCTGACATGGCACATGACATGAATGTTGAGTTGTGTTGTGAATAGATATCTGGATCCAACATTTTATTAAGGATTTGTTTTTAGAAATATTGGATACTCGTATATCCCGATCCTCATTAACAGTGTCAACTAGATTTTTTGGAAACACTTGGATATGTGGATATCCAAAATTCGACTTTACCAGATTCCTCGATTGAAACATTGTTTTCAGATTTTTGGTACCTTTTCAATTAAATACGTTATATTTTGAATTTCACACTGAATTTGACATTTAACACTTTGTTCTGCCATTAAGATGAAAGATTTTTCCCAATTGATTGAATTAAAGTGTTGTAACGAAGATCAATTAAGGTCTACTTATGCGTAGTTTTCCATAAGATTATGTTCTTATCAAAGAACTTGGTTTTCTCGTTCAAAGTGCCCGAACGTACTTCAAAACCCTTTGCATCCACTAGTAGTTTTGTAAACGACCATGAACACTTAATTTTTTACGAGACTGTAATGTAGACTGCTATTTAAATATGGTAAGAAGAAAACCTCCATTTTTATCTTAAGGAAGTTGAAATAGGTTTATATCTTATAGTTGTAATTTTTTGTGCAATTATGTTTTGTACAGGGAATATGGCACTTAGATTTGAGGGAAAGTAGCAGAGAATTGAGTGTTGATTTCTTTTAGTTTTTCCAACAATTAAAGTATTGTATTCTTTTATTATTATTTAATATGCAAAAGGATCACAACTGAAAGATAGATATGCACAGAACAATAAGATATATCCTCATGGAAACCCTCTAGGGGGAGAAAACCCTGCAAACTTTCCTCAGTATAGATTCCTCCAACATGTACAATGTCATACAATGCTCTTTCACGAAATTAAGACCAAAGAGACCCAGACACGAAGCAAGAATAACCTCGTAGATAAGTGCGTACTACTCTCTTGTACTTATATTTAATGAGTGATCAAAATGACTCGATATAACGTCTATTTATACTCTAAAAGACCTAAAAGACATGACTTATCAATAAACTTTTTCACAATTACACTTACAAATAACCAATACAATTACATTTAAGAATAACTTCCAAAATTACATAAAATCTCAACAATCCCTCTTAACGAGGAAGGTATTTGATCCGAGACAGACTCTAACACTATCACCATCCACACGATCTCATGACCATTGAATGTCGTACACATAAATCTATACATCACAAAAAATCCATAGTGACTTCACAACATGCATCCAGGGCCGATGGGTATCTCTCCAATAGCTACAACATGTCATCATGACATCCACTACCCTGCGATAACATCTAAATCCATCACTCCCTTTGAAGAGGGACTATGCTGAGCTTGTCCCTGAAGTACTCGAACTTCATCCTTGACAATGACTTTATCAACACATCTGCAACCTGCTCATCGGTAGCCACATATTGGAGCCTCACTGCTCCCTTCTGCACCATATCCTTGATACAGTGATACCTTATTTTGATATGCTTCGACCTATCATGAAACACTGGGTTCTCTGACAAATTTATACAACTCTGGTTGTCACACAAGATATAGGTCGCCTCCTTTGCAATATCGAAGAATCCAGTCAGTAATTTCCGAAGCCAAACTGCTTCGCGACTTGTTGCACATGCTTCCACATACTCCACCTCAACCATACTGAGTGCTACACATGATTGCTTCTTACTGATCCATGAAATCATATCATATCCCAAAGTGAAGCAACATCCTAATGTACTTTTTTGGTTCGCAACACTATTGGCCCAATCTGAATCCGAATATCCAAGTGGACTGATCTCACTGTCTACAACATACTTGAGCCCATAATCCACTGTACCTTTAAGGTGCCTCATCACATGTTTTATTGGAATCATATGAACACGTTTGGGGTCAACCATGTACTGACTCATTTTGTTTACAACAAAACATATATCTGGTTGTGTATTTGTAAAATACATCAATGATCCAATCACCTGCCTCTATAATATAGCCTCCACAACCTTTGAAGTCGTATAATCCAACAACTTCATATTTGATGCCTTTGGTGTAGCCATCGGTTTACAGTCCAACATCCCAAACCTCTTCAGGATATCCATAAGATATTTTCCCTAATTTAGGAAGATCTCATTCTTCCTCTACCATACCTCTAGACCTAAAAGTAGTTTATCAAACCTAGGTCTTTCAGTTCAAACTTTGCAGTGAGTTTTCTCTTACACTCAATGATGAGCTTCTCCACTCCTATCAAGAATAGGTCATCCACATATAGTAGTAATATCACCGGTCCATCATCCTCAAACTTGAAGTAAAGGTTAGGATCTGCACTGCTCTTAGTAAATCCCAAGCTCATCAGAAAACCATACCATGCTCTTGGTACTTGCTTCAATCCATATAATGCCTTCTTTGACCTGCACACATGCATCTCCTTGTCATTTGTCTCGAATCCTTGTGGTTGTTCCATGTAAACCTCTTCCTCTATTACCCCATTCAAAATTGTCATCTTCACATCCATCTGATGAACCTTCCATTTCATCACAATAGATATTGAAAGAACAACCCTTATTGAAGTATATCTTGCCACAAGAGCAAAAGTATCCTCGTAGTCAATTCCTTCCTTCTGAGAAAATCCTCGTTCTACAAATATAGCCTTGTATTTCTCAATGCTTCCATCTGCATCATGCTTCGTCTTGAATATCCACTTGGAGCTCACAACTAATTTTTCCTTGGGTCTAGAAACCACATCCCAAATGTCATTTTTCACTATTGATTGGTATTCCTCGACCATGACATCCTTCCATTCTTTCTTTCCTACAACTTATTCATAGTTGGTAGGCTCTACATCAATGATATCACACAATAATGCCACATAGTCGGGATATGGTTTTGGTTTCTTGACTTTCCTAGATGATCTATCATGGGCACCATATCTCTCTGCATCTTTGGTGGTATTCTCTTTTGTGTAGGATTCTCCATAGGCCTCTGTGGTTTGGCCATATCTTGATCCTCAGGAATGGATTCCTCTACTTCCACTTCTCTTGTCTCTGTGGCTCTAGGAACTCCATTCTCTTCGTCATGAGATTCCTTTGCACGACCTTGCTTTGATTTGTGAAAATCTACATCCTCATCGAAGGTTACATCCCTGCTAATCTCAATCTTCCGGTGAATGGGAATGTATACCACATAGGCCTTCGATGTGTCATTGTACCCAACAAATAAACATTTATTTCTAGATGGGTCCAACTTTGTTCTCTTGTCCTCGGGGACATGCACATATACAGACAACCAAATATCCTTAGGTGACTGACCTCTGGCTTATCTCCTGAAAACATTTCCTCCGGTGTCTTGTTTTCAAGAACTTGATGGGGAATTTTGTTCTATATGTACACATATGTCATCGTAGCTTCTGCCCATAGATACATTGGTAAATATTTATCATGGCCTTCACTACTTCCATAATCGTTTGATTATTTCTCTATGCCACTTTATTTTACTACGGATTATCGAGAGTAGAGAGCTCCCTCTTAATCCCAACTTCTTTGCAGAAATATAAGAATTCATCTGAGGTGAATTCTCCTCTAGTCTTCGATCTTAATATCTTTATCTTCCTTTCTGTTAGGTTTTCTACTAGTGCCTTGAATTCCTTGAACTTACCAAATACTTCACCTTTTGACTTCAAGAAATAAATCCAAGTTTTGCGTGAGTAATCATGAATAAATGATACATAATATATGTACTCGTTGAGCAATGGTGTTGACATCAGTCTGCATACGTCTGAGTGTACAATATACAAGACTCCTTTGGCTCTGCTATGACTTCTTGGAAATGGGTTCTTCACATTCTTGCCTTGTGCATAACCTTTGCAGATGCCATATGGATTCACCTGAATCTCTAATAGTCCTGTTACCATATTTCTCATGTTTGGTAAAGCTCTGTAGTGTAGGTGGGAAAATATTCTATACCATAGCTCACTTGAATTCACAGTTTCATGAATCAATGTTGAATCTGAGCATCCCTTTAATTTATATAGTCCTCCTTCTTGGACACCGATAACAACTTCATCATCAAACGTCTTTCCTTTTGGCCATGTGAGAACTTATCTATCTACAAATGCAACCTTGAAACCCTTCTCGTCCAAAGCTAAAATCGAGAGAAAGTTCTTCTTAAAACCTGATACATAAAGCACATCCTTCATCCTCATTGCCTTCCCGAAATCTAGTTTGTAGGAGGCCTCTCCTACTCCTTTGATCGGATATTGATAATCATCACCAAACTTCACATTATGTGTAATGTTCCTGACTTGACTAGTCTAGGAAATGTTGCTAATTTAATATGTCTACTGTCTAATCTGATACACTAGGGTTTTTTAGATGTGTTTTAGATGTGTATGTGGATAATCAATTGTGTACAACATATAAATGAGCATGCATATAGTTAATGAGACAAAAGATTGTAAACCATATATTATGATATCTTTGTGGAGTACAATGCCAAATGCGGTTGAATAAAATAAATCACTCGACTATATCATTGACCAAAGGATCTTAGCTAGAATATAATAAGAAAACTAAAACAAAAGTACCAGATACTAGAAGAAGGTTGTGGGATTAGTGGATAAGATGTGAGATCTGCTACGAGCTACGACAACTCATACAACAACTGTTGCAAGACTGGAAGGTTATCCCTCGTGGCTAAGCCCCTCAGATCTTTCTGGAAACTGTCCCAAGAAGTGTGCCTTGCTCTCTCTCTCAATCCTGGTGATCGATCTGTTGAGAATCGACCCTTTGCTCATGTTTCTAGACCCCAGATGGATCCGCCTAGGGAAATGCACCCCCTCTGCTACTGGAAACTCTGCCCTGTTGATTCCCTCGTCAGAATCAGCTGATAAGGGCCTCAAACTGAGCGCCGTAGGCTACTGGAAAATGGGTCGAAAGGTTTTCCATGGATATGATTTGATGATCACTTGGGAACCCCAAATGTGTCCTCCCCAACTTTCGCACCCTCAACGGCTGGAAAATGTGCCCCAAATGATTTCTCCATCAGAATTTGACGAGAAGCAGGGAAAAATATGCGTCTTTCCTTCCTCTCAATTGGGTCGGAAGGAAATCTCTGGAATCATCCTGGATAGGACAAGTCGACTCACTAAACTTCCTCAGAAGCTACACCCTCACCTTGAATAAGTGCACCCTTGTTGTTGGAACTTGTGTAACTGTTGCTGAAGACTAATGGAAGACCTGGGTGATCTTCCTAGTGACTAGGGTGTGTCTCTCAACACTGAAATCAACCACTGGTGTATTCCTCTTGGAATCCATTGAACTATCTCTCTTGAGATGCACCTCTCTCCTTAATGACACGTCAAAATCTGCATAATGGCGAATTAGGTTTCTTTACCCTTCCTTTATAGCTTCTCGAAAACCTAATTCATTGTTGACCTATTTTAGCTTATAGGTTCTATTTTTAGCTCTCTTTGACTTAAAAGCATTTTTAGTTAATTTTGGCTCAATGCCACTTTCAAATTATAACACCCTCGGTTGAAGTGACCTCTAGTAACCCTTTTTACCCCTGCATGGCCCTGGATGTAGTCTAATGGGGTTGTTTAGACCATTAAGCCTCCTCTCTGGAGATCCTATTTGGAAAGGGCCATTACAGTCCTCCCTTCCTGAAATTGCTTGTCCTCAAGAAATACCAATCCGGGGTGATGCAACACCTGCTCGCTCTCCCAATTAGTATCATCCTCTACTGGAAGTCCTCTCCATATGATCAAACACTCTTTGATTAGCCTGCTCCTTAGTTTCCGCTCTATGAACTCCAGTACCTCCTTCAGAACCAACTCCAATTGTCCCTCCTCATCCAATGGGGGAAGCTCCTCTAATTTGTTAATGAATTGTCCCACCACCATCTTGAGGCAAGATACGTGGAACACATTATGAATCTTTCTCCCCTTTGGAAGCTCTAGCTCATAAGCAACCTTGCCTACTCGACGCATGATCCTATAATGTCTGTAAAATCTGGGCTTGAGGTTCTCGACCCCACTCTTCTTCAGAGATGACTGTGTGTAAGGTTGGAGTCTCAAGAAAACCAAATCCCAACCTCAAAGTTGCACTCTATCCTGTTCCTGTCCGCACTCATATTCTGTCGATTCTGTGCTGTCTGTAGGTTCTCTTTTAGTAACTTGAGAATATCCCGACTCTTGGTGATCCAATCCTTGGATTTGGGATCTCTTCTCTCCTCGAAAACCAAGTCTACCAAAATGGGAGCATCATAACTGTACAATGCTCAAAAGGGTGTCATGCCAATGGACATGTGGGAAGTGGTGTTGTAGCAATGCTCTCCTAGATGTAGCCATCTGACCCAAGTTCTCTATTGTCCACCCACATATTTCCTCAAATACCCCTCAACCCACTTGTTGACTATCTCGGTCTGCCCATTTGTTTGAGGGTGATATCTAGTGCTGGGTGTCAACTCTATCCCCACCAATCTAAACAACTCCCTCCAGAATGTCCTAATAAACCGATTGTCCTTATCACTGATGATTTTTCTCGAAAACCCATGAAGTATGAAGATGTATCTGATGAATAAGTCAACTACCTTAACTATGTTGTACTCTGTTGGTATGGTGTAGAAGTGAGAAAAGTTGGTCAATCTGTCTACCACTACATAGATGCAGTCCTTACCTTGGACGTTGGGTAGGCCTGTGATGAAGTCCATCGATATGCTCTCCCTTTTTGCTTCGTAATGGGAAGTGGCTGGAGTAGCCCTGCTAGAAGCGTATTCTCTGACTTGTTCTACTGACAAGTCACACACTCACTGATGTACCTCATAACATCCCGTTTGAGGCCCTTCCATGAGAATCTCTCTCTGATCTTCCTATAGATTTAAAAAACCCCTGATGGCCTGCTAGTGATGAATCATGAACTGCTGCGAGGATCTTCTTCTTGAGCCCTAAATCTAGTACTAATTAGACTTTGTCCTTGTAGAATATGACATCGTTAGTGACCCTGTGCCTGTCATCCTGCACTTTTCCATCCAAAACCTCACAAGTGAACTTGTTCTTGGAATATTCCACTAACAAGTGGGATTTCCAATCTGTTAAAATCTCCATCAAAGAACATGCCACATGTCTCCTAGATAATGCATCAACCACAATGTTCTTTTTCCCCTTGACATAGTCTATGTCGAAGTCGAAGGCCTAGACCTTCGTCACCCATTTTTGTTGGTTCTCACTGAGGTCCTTCTACTCAAGGAAATACTTTAAGGTGTTGTGATCTGTTTTGACCATGAATTTACCGCCCACCAAATATTGTCTGAATTTGGTCAAGGAATGCATGATTGCCAACATTTCCTTATCTCAAATGGAGTACAACCTATCGGTTTGACTGATCATCCTTCTCTCGAATACAATGGGGTGTCCCCCCTGCATCAAAACCGCCTCGATACCCTCGTCGAATGCATCACACTCTAATACAAATGGTAAAGTGAAGTCTGGTAGTGCAAACACTAGACATGTGCCCATGACTTCCTTAATATTATCAAAGGATTTCTGTGACTCATCGGTCCAGATGAAGGCCCCATGTCGGGTGAGATCTGTAAGTGGTGCTCCAAAATGAGAAAAACCCCTGAAAAACCGCTTGTAATAGCTACATATCCCAAAGAAGCTCCTCAACTCTGTCACATTCCTGGGCATTGGCCAATCTAGATTGGCCCTGATCTTCTCCTGGTGCACCTGTACCCCCTGTGCAATGATAATGTCGCCCAAGTAAAGTAGCTCTGTCATACCAAAATCACACTTGGATTCTTTGGCGTATAATTACCGTGTCTCCATGATGATCAATACCTCATCCAAGTGCCTCATATGATCCTGCCATATCTTGCTATAGACCAATATGTCATTGAAGAAAACCAAGACCAATTTCCTCAAAAAATCCCCGAATATGTGGTTCATGTAAGACTGGAATGTAGATAGTGCGTTGGTTATCCCAAATGGCATAACAAAAAACTCAAAATGACCAAAGTGGCATCTGAATGTCGTATTCTCTATGTCTTTCTCTCAGATGCTGATATGATTATATCCAAAGTGTAGATCAATCTTCGAGAAGAAAACTGCCCCATGCAATTCATCCATCAACTCATCTATGCAAGGGATATGATACCGATTCTTGATGGTCTTCTTGTTCAAGGCCCGATAATTGATGCACATCCTCATGGTACCATCCTTCTTCAAAACTAAGACAATTGAAGAAGTGAATGGACTACTGCTAGGTATCATGTGTCCCATCGCTAACCATTCCTTGATTTATTTCTCTATCTCATTCTTGAACCTCCTAGGATGATGATAGGGTGGTGTGATCACAGGTTTCCCCCCGTCCTCCAACTCAATGGTGTGCTCAAACCCCCTGTCTGGCGGCCTCCCTGGTGGAATTGAAAAAAAAACCTGCTGATGCCGTCCCATCAAGTTCCTAATCTCTGTCTGATACTGCTGTCGACCCTATAAATCCTTCCGCGAAGTGATCAAGCACTATACAACATATGTTACCTCCCAATGCCTGAAGAACCTCTCCATCCTCTTGGATTAAACTGTCTGGGGTGCCCCTGTCGACATGCCCCTCAAAACGATCCTCTTCCCGTCACTGTCTCTGAACCCCATCTCCAAGGTTTGATAGTTAATGGTGATTTTTCCCAATGTGATCAACCATTGGACTCCCAATACCACATCTGTGTCAGATAGGTCAAATACATAAAATGTGTCTCTCATTGTGTAGTTACCTAACTTTATGATCCAGATTATTTTCGACACGAAATGAGAGTGGAGATATAACACATAAATATTTAGAGATGTTGCAAGAGAGACAACAATATAACAAAGATATAGCGGAAATAAAACAAGAGTAACAGATATACAGTAATACACGATTTCTATTAATGAAATAAATGTACAAAGATTGTAAAATACAGAGTGAAAGACTCGCTAGAATGATGGTAGCTTATCTCTTAGAAGAGATGTGATGGCTACTCGCATCCGTGAGAAGATGATTATTACAATGAGGCTCTAAGGGCCTTTTTAACAAAAGTAAAATCCAAAACCCTAACCCCGGAAGATGAAAATCCAAAAGGTTTGTGGGCCCCGATGGGGGTAGTTGATACGTCAACTTCCCAGGGGCGTAACTTTTACATACGATCTCTGTTTGGGGCGCTCAATAGCTCGTTGGAAAGATCTATCCGAGAACTACAAATTTTGGGTGAGCAACATTGATCTATCCATGTTTCTCCCTGTTTGCTCAAAAAACATTGTTTAGGGCCTCAAAATGGCCCCGGAAGTTAAAAAATGCTAAAAATAATAAATTACCAAAATTGCCGAAAACATGTTTTGGGCCAGTTGGAGAAGGTGGGTGGCCACCGATATCCACCTAGATAATTCCTCCCTCCTTAGGAAGCAATGGTTTCCATTGCGTTGAGTTCCCGGGGGAGAGGGGAAAGCGATTGCTGAATCTGAATCTTGGTGATCTGCTTGCCTTGCTGGAGAAGTGGCATTGATTGGTTTGTTGAAGGTTGTCACGAACCTGTGGCTGGAAGGGTTGGACCTTTTTAACCAGTCTGGCTACATGAGATGACTGTGTGCAGAAGGAATATTTGTTCTTTGCTACAACCTTGTCGACCTGCTTCTGGTGGATAGAAGGTGCTTGGGCCGAGGCTGTAGTGGTTGCAGTATCCTTTTGTTCCCCTTTTGAACAGATTGTGGAGAAGATGAATTTTGTAGTATGATATACTACCTTGCAACACTGTTTAGGTGGGGCAGTAGTTGAAACTACCTCTGGTGTCCTGTAGAGATGACCCCCCAGAGTAATAATGACACTACGGGGTCGAGACTCATAGATAGCATGGTGTTTCTACATATATGGCTGGCCCAAGAGAACATCACAGACATCGAGTGGGGAAACATCACATAATACCTCATCCTTGAAGGGTTGGATGCCGTATGAAAATCGACACTGCTAGCTGACATGAAGAGCTCGTCCTTTGCGAAGCCACCCGATACTGTATGGTTGCGGGTGTGGTGTTGTCGACAATCCCAACTGTTTGACGACCTCTGCTGAGATGAGTTTCTTTTGGCTTCCACTATCAACAATAAAATGCAGCGGGGTCCCCTTCACCCACATCTATGAATGAAAAAGGCACTCCCCCTCTTCAGAATCTATTGGTTCTTCAGGTTGAATTGCTGCGGTCGTGACAATAGCAGTGGGGTCTGCGTCGATGATCTGTCTTTTCCCATTATTTTCAGAATCAAATTCAGAATCAAGGTTCGGCTCCTTGTATTTGATCTCGGCCACCAATTACTGTTTTGAGAAACATTCATCGGTGTTGTGCCAGGGGATTTTGTGGAAATCGCACCATTTTCCGGTGTCCTTCTTTGTCTTCCTGTGACCCTTCTTTTCCTGTGGCTTGGACTGGTTTTCGGGAGACTGTTTGTTAGGTTTGTCTTTGTCATACTTTGGTTGTTGTGGATTTGCAGACCCACACTCCCGTTTGTTCTGGTGCTTAAATATCTGCTCGATTTTAACAACATATCGATAGGCAACACCGAGTGATGAGATGTCCAGAAAATCCATTTCAGTTTGGATGTATCTATGTAGAGCCCCACGATATTTCAGAACCAAATGTCATTTGGAGTATTTGATACCCAGCTTGGTGCGTAAGGTATGGAAGGTATTGGTGAACTCCGGAACTGCTTGGCCCCTCTCTTGCCGCAGTGTGGTCCATCTCATGTACTGGTCCTCATAGTTTCCAACAGGGTAATACTGTTCCTTTACCGCATCCACAAAAAAATCCCAAGTGGGCTTGGCCCCATATATTCCAGACTCTTCTGTGGAACTCTACTCCTAGTAAGTTTCCCACCAATGTTTGACACGGGGGAGAGCCTTAAGGAGTGCAAAGGTGATCTTTTCCTTGTTTGAAAAATTATGAACAGAGAAATAACCTTCTAGCAGATTTAACCATTTATTTAGGGCATCTACATCTATTTGACCTTCAAATATGAGAATATCAAAATTAACCTGTACCTTGAAAGGCGAGGTGCCTCCAAAGTGGTTGCTTGATGAATATGCGCTTGATGCTATCGGCATGCGTTGAAGGATGTGGGAAAAATTCTCCATCATTTCGTCCCTCTGCCGCGTGAGAGCTTGCTCAAGCAATAGACTGATAGGATCGTCTGCTCCATCATTTTTATTTTCTTCCACCATTGAGGGTTTCTTGGGTGTGCGAGAGCAATTTTACTCAAGAGAGACAAGCTCGAGACCCAACTTGCTATACTCGGACCTCGTCGGGGACATGCACTGAAAAACGATCAAGACTAGCCTGCTCTGATACCACTAATCCAGATTATTTTCGGCACGAAATGAGAATGGAGATATAACACATAAATATTTAGAGATGTTGCAAGAGAGACAATAATATAACAAAGATATAGCGGAAATAAAACAAGATTCACAAATATACAGTAATACATGATTTCTATTAACGAAATAAATGTACAGAGACTGTAAAATACAGAGTGAAAGACTCGCTAGAATGGTGGTAGCTTATCTCTGAGAAGAGATGTGACGGCTACTCGCATCTGTGAGAAGATGATTATTACAATGAGGCTCTAAGGGCCTTTTTAACAAAAGTAAAATCCAAAACCCTAACCCCGGAAGATGAAAAGCCAAAAGGTTTGTGGGCCCTGATGGGCGTAGTTGATACGTCAACTTCCTAGGGGCGTAACTTTTGCATACGATCTCTGTTTGGGGCGCTCAATAGCTCGTTGGAAATATCTATCCGAGAACTGCAAATATTGGGTGAGAAACATCAATCTACAATCCCTGTTGCTCCCCGTTTTCTCAAAAAACATCGTTTAGGACCTCAAAATGGGCCCGGAAGTTAAAAACTGCTAAAAATAGTAAATTACCAAAATTGCCGAAAACATGTTTTGGGCTAGTTGGAGAAGGTGGGTGGCCACCGATATCCACCTGGATCAATCCTCCCTCATTAGGAAGCAATGGTCTCCATTGCATTGGGTTCCCGGGGGAGAGGGGAAAGCGATTGCTGAATCTGAATCTTGGTGATCTGCTTGCCTTGCTGGAGAAGTGGTGTTGCTTGGTTTGTTGAAGGTCATCACGAACCTGTGGCTGGAAGGGTTCGACCTTTTTAACTAGTCTGGCTACATGAGATGACTGTGTCCAGAAGGAATCTTTGTTCTTTGCTACAACCTTGTCGACCTTCTTCTGGTGGATAAAAGGTGCTTGGGCCGAGGCTGTAGTGGTTGCAGTATCCTTTTGTTCCCCTTTTAAACAGATTGTGGAGAAGATGAATTTTGTAGTATGAGATACTACCTTGCAACACTGTTTAGGTGGGGCAGTAGTTGGAACTACCTCTGGTATCCTGTAGAGATGACCCCCCAGAGTAATAATGACACTATGGGGTCGAGACTCATAGATAGCATGGCGTTTCTACATATATGGCTGGCCCAAGAGAACATCACAGACATTCAGAGGGGCAACATCACATAATACCTCATCCTTGAAGGGTTGGATGCCGTATGACAATCAACACTGCTGGCTGACACGAAGATCTCATCCTTGGCAAAGCCACTCGATACTGTATGGTTGCGGGTGTGGTGTTGTTGACAATCCCAATTGTTTGACGACCTCTGCTGAGATGAGGTTCTTTTGGATTCCGCTATCAACAATAAAATGCAACGAGGTCCCCTTCGCCCACATCTGTGAATGAAAAAGGCGCTCCCCCTCTTTAGGATCTGTTGGTTCTTCTGGTTGAATTGCTGCAGTCGCGACAATAGCATTGGGGTCTACGTCGATGATCTATCTTTTCCGATTATTTTCAGAATCATATTTTGAATCAGGGTTCGACTCCTTGTCTTTGATCTCGGACACCAATGACTATTTTGAGCGACATTCATCGGTGTTGTGGCAGGGGATTTTGTGGAAATCGCACCATTTTCCGGTGTCCTTCTTTGTCTTCCTGTGACCCTTCTTTTCCTACAGCTTGGACTGGTTTTTGGGAGACTGTTTGTTAGGGTTGTCTTTGTCATACTTTGGTTGTTGTGGATTTGCAGTCCCGCACTCCCGTTTGTTCTGGTGCTTAAATTTCTGCTCGATTTTAACAACATATCGATAGGCAGCACCGAGTGATGAGATGTCCAGAAAATCCATTTTAGTTTGGATGTATCTATGTAG
>JZKD02S1980716.1:376530-390003 GCA_000966675.3 Picea glauca | reverse complement strand
CTGTACCTTGAAAGGTGAGGTGCCTCCAAAGTGGTCGCTTGATGAAGATGCGCTTGATGCTATCGGCAGGCGTTGAAGGATGTGGGAAAAATTCTCCATCATTTCGTCCCTTTGTTGCGTGAGAGCTTGCTCAAGCAACATACTGATAGGATCGTTTGCTCCGTCATTTTTCTTTTCTTCCACAATTGAGGGTTTCTTGGGTGTGCAAGAGTGATTTTCCTCAAGAGAGACAAGCTCGAGACCCAACTTGCTATACTCGGACCTCGTCGGGGACATGCACTGAAAAACGATCAAGAGCAGCCTAGTCTGATACCACTGATCCAGATTATTTTCGGCACGAAATGAGAGTGGAGATATAACACATAAATATTTAGAGATGTTGCAAGAGAGACAAAAATATAACATAGATATAGCGGAAATAAAACAAGAGTCATAGATATACAGTAATACACGATTTCTATTAACGAAATAAATGTACAGAGACTGTAAAATACAGAGTGAAAGACTCGCTAGAATGGTGGTAGCTTATCTCTGAGAAGAGATGTGACGGCTACTCGCATTCGTGAGAAGATGATTATTACAGTGAGGCTCTAAGGGCCTTTTTAACAAAAGTAAAATCCAAAACCCTAGCCCTGGAAGATGAAAAGCCAAAAGGTTTGTGGGCCCCAATGGGGGTAGTTGATACGTCAACTTCCCAGGGGCGTAACTTTTGCATACGATCTCTGTTTGGGGCGCTCAATAGCTCGTTGGAAAGATCTATTCGAGAACTACAAATTTTGGGTGAGAAACATGATAGATGATCCATGTTGCTCCCCGGTTTCTCAAAAAACATCGTTTAGGGCCTCAAAATGGCCCCATAAGTTAAAAACTGATAAAAATAGTAAATTACCAAAATTGCCGAAAACATGTTTTGGGTCAGTTGGAGAAGGTGGGTGGCCATCAATATCCACCTGGATCACTTTATCTATATGTCTGGGACTATGTCTAGACACTCCATTGTGTGGCCATCTATTACTGCAACATCGAATCCCTCAAACTCCTCTGTCTAAAGTACCTGCATCGATACCAATGAAGCATCAATGAAGTTGTGGGTGGCCCCACCATCGATTAGGGAGATTGCCCAATGTCCCTCTGATCCGGAGGGTGTCATACCTGGGAACACCATAAAGGGTCGCTGTGACTCCTCTCTTTACTAGTTTTCGTCCGTTAGCCTGCTTAGGAGGCTGTGGTGCTACTGGTGGGTGGGTCCCTGCTAGTGTCAGTGGTCTTCGTGGAGACTGCTCCTCTACTTGTAATGGATGATCCTATGAGCTACTTGATCCACTATCCTACTCCACCTCCTCACTATCCACATTGTCTGTTGCCACCTCAATATAATGGATCTCTCCCTTGCCGATGCACCTTTGGCCTGGAACCCAAGGGTCTCTGCAAGAGAAGCATGGATTCTTCCTCATCAAGTCTTGTTTGGTGTCATCGTCTAACTTGGGATTTACCTTTCATTCCCTTTGAGGATTTCTATGATCCCTGTCTCTCTATGGTACAAAGGGTTTGGTAATAGATTTGGGTTTCAGTGTTGAGTCCCCCATGTATCTCGTGCGCACAACGACCTCCTGTAGGGTGTGAGGCTTGAAAGCCTTAACACAACCCCTCAATGCCTCAATGAACAACATCACCAGTCCGTGCTCTGATATATCGACATACGACCACTGCCTTTTGTTGGATCTTTTTGATGAAGGTCTTGACTGATCCTATCTGTCTCAACTGTGTAAGGTCCCTGAAATGGAGCTCTAGATCTCTCCTGTCAAATATCTCCATCAACCTCCCAGTGAACTCCAAGTATGAAGTAATGTGGTTGTGACCCAAGGTGACCATCCCATGGTACCACCACTTGTGGGCATCCTAGTCCAAGTGTAAAGTGGTGAACTGATAGCCTCTAACTTTGTCATCGGGTTAAGCTTGAAGTATGTGTCAAGATTCTGTACCCATGCCTGAGATGAGTATCTCGATGATCTGTCGAAAGTAGGAATGTTAAGATTTCCCACTTTCTTGATGAAATCCATGTCGTGAGTTTTCCCATTGCCCCTCTGTGCCTCCCGGGGTTTGTTTCAATACCTGATCAAACAATAGTGTAGCAAACTCATGACTGCATGGAATTCTAGTCCTAGTGCCAAGCAATCTCTCATGTACTCTCTAAATGGATCTTGTGGCACTACCTATCCCCAACCTCACTGTCCTCTTGCATGCCCTAGCTGTCCCAATGTCTATCCTCCATGGAATTGTAGATATAAAGGTCGAAGAATCCTGCTAGACGATGGATAGGCTCGGATAGGTGAAGGGTGTGCACTCTCTCCTCCCTGAGATCCATTGGAGCCACTGGCCCCACCTCCCTAGTGTCCTCCTGAACCACTCACTCCTCCTATGACATTGGCAGATATAGTGCTCACGCTATGATGGATCATCTATGTACTGATGGCCATCTATGTTACGACGTTCATCATGTCTCGTTGTCCTCTTGCTAGGTCATTCAAGATGGCTTGCATACTATCCGACTATGTCTCATGGCCTTTTCCCCTACCCTATGGAATATCTCATCTGTCACCCATACTCCTCTTTATCTTTGCCTCTGTGTCAGAGCTAATATGTTCTATGTCCTCTAACTTTGGCTCAGTATCAGACTGAGTGTGGAAGGGAGTGTAGTCCCTTTTGTTCCTGTCTCTCTGGTCTCTGCTATGACCTCTGCGATACTAAATGTACTTGTCCCCAATATGTCCCTGACCCTTTGGGTATTCTTCACCTATTCCAAGAATCATGGGGTCATGATAAGTACTTTTTTCATAGGCCGGTAGGAAGAAAGCTCTGATACCACTGTAATGTTCCTGACTCGGCTAGTCTAGGAAATGATGCTAATCTGATATGTCTACTATCTAATCTGATACACTAGGGGTTTCTAGATGCGTTTTAGATGTGTATGTGGATAATTAATTGTTTACAACATATAAATGAGCATACCAATAGTAAATTAGAAAAAAGACTGTAAACCATATATTATGATATCTCTACGTAGTACAATGTCGAATGCGGCTGAATAAAATAAATAACTCGACTTGATCAATGATAAAATGATCTTAGTCAGAATACAATAAGCAAACTAAAACAATAGTACCCGATACTAGAAGAAGGTTGCAGGATCAGTGGATGATATGTTAGATCTACTACAAGCTACAAAAACTCATATGACAACTGCTCAAGACTGGAAAGTTTTCCCTGGTGGCTAAACCCCTCGAATCTACCTGGAATTTGTCCCAATCAGTGTACCCTGCTCTCTCTCTCAGTCCTGGTGACTGATCTACTGAAAATCAATGCTCTGTGAATGTGCTGACAATCAACCCTTTGCTCCTGAAGGATTTCCCTCGATCTGATCTGATGATCAATTGGGAATTCCAAATGTGTCCTCCCCAAATGTCGCACCCTTAACAACTGGAAAATGCGACCCAAATGATTTCACCGTCGAAATCTAACGAGAAACCAGGAAAAAGATGTGCCTTACCTTCCTCTCAACTTGGTTAGAAGGGAATCCCTGGATTCTCCCTAGATGGGACAAGTTGACTCATTAAACCTCCTTATAAGTTGTGCCCTCACCCTGAATAAGTGCACCCTTACTGCTGAAACCTATGTAACTGCTGCTGAAAATTTATGGAATACTTGTGTGATCTCCCTGGTGAATAGGGTGTGTCTCTCAACACTGAAATCAACCACTCTTGTATTCCTCCTGGAATCCACTGAGATATCTCTCCCGAGATGCGCCTCTCTCCTCAATGACAAGTCAAATATGCATAATGACGAATTAGGTTTCTTTACCCTTCCTTTATAGCTTCCCAAGACCCTAATTTGTTGTTGACCTATTTTAAGCTTATTTTTAGCTCTCTTTGACTTAAAAGCACTTTTAGTCACTTTTAGCTCAATGCCACTTTTGAATTATAACACCCTCGACTAAAGTGACCTCTAGTAACCATGTTTACCCCTGCATGGCTCTGGCTATAGTCTAACGAGGTTGTTTAGACCATTAAGCCTCTTCTCTCGAGATCCTATTTGGAAAGGGACATTACATTATGATGTGATTCTTTATGAATTAAGTTTGACAGAGTGCCTTTATACCCTATCATGTGCTTAGAGTCACCGCTATCCACCAACCATGTATCATTTCCAGGAGTGACTGTTCCTGTGAGAGATGTTATTAGGACATAGTCATAATCACTTGAATCATCTTCTCTTGCAATTTTATTTGGTGGTTCATCAGCTTTAGCGGCATGAGCATGATGCCTCTTTCCCTTTTATTTTTCTTTTAGTTCAAGAATAAGGGGACAAAATTTTAGAATGTGTCCCAATTTTTCGCAACAGAAACACATCACATTTGAATAGTTTCTTTGATTCTTCTTTGACTTTTGAGATTTATTTGGGGATGAGGATTCTTTCTTAATATTTCCTTTCCTTGTATGAGTAGTTAAATCTTGATCATCATCCCTCAATTTCTCTTCTCTTGCTTCCAGCCCTGCTTCCTCTTGAGTGCAATCTTCCCATAATCTGGTAAACTTGAATATCTTCCTCCTTGAGCATATTCCTTGAATGAATGAGTCCCATGACCTTGGGAGACCATTCACGGTGGGCATCACCATTTCTGATTCGTCAACAGTGTCTCTAATAACTTCAATCTAAGAATTCATCCGAGGTTAATTCTCCTCATTTGCTTCCCAAGTATGTACCTGACAGATTGTTGCTAAGGGAAATAACATTTCAAACCATTTCTACATGAATTAATCGTTCCTTATTCTCAAGTTCAAAGAAATTTATGGCCCACTTTTCCTTTGAGTCTTGGAAAATATACCTTGCTAAATATTAAGCATGTGATGAAAGAAGTTAAGAAAATGGAAAACATTGGGTTGTGTTCTAGAAATTTCAAAAAATATTATCCTAGAGATGTTATCAAAGAACAATGTAAAATGATTAAATTTCCAAGTCATATTATCATGAGAACTGTTCATTTGATATTCTATTTCAAGGGGACAAGACCTTTGAAGATTTCAGGAAGAGGTTTGAGGATATTCAAGATATAAAGGAAAGGGAAAAATTTGTGGCGCTTCATGATGATAGATGGAAGAGTTTTTGTGAAGAAAAGCTAAAGATAATGGGCACGAAAAGTAAGTTGGAATCTAAAGAATAAAACAACTATGACTCTTGTCAAGAAAAACATAATGATAAGACAAATCAAGTAGAATCAATATAGGGTACAAAATATTTAGAAGTGAACAAAGACAATTCAACTAACGAGAAGCAGGGGGATACATAGGGCGAGGACTGGCTAAGCAATTATTTTGACAAGGAGGGAGTTGTAGAAATTCAAACTCCAATATCTCAAGATGTGGTCATCACAAAAGCAAACCCATAATAGACTCCAATAAATAGAGGCTCCCAACTTGATATTTCAAAAATATCTCCTTTTATGGTTACACCAATTAACAATGTTACATGCGATCTAACATATTCATCGCTTGATTTAGATCAGTTTGAGCTTGTGGAGGAGACTATAGTACACTTGGGAGAATACATTTTTAGTAGTTCCAATAAAGGGATAGTTAGAGGGAGACCAAGGAAAAGAAAAGCAAGATTGCCCGATTAAGAATCTCCTAAACAACTTCTAGTTTGGAGCATTGCGGGCCAACAACCAAGAAAAGTGGCTCAAGAGACAGATTCAACATTAGGTTCATTTAATAATGTTGAATGCATGATTAGTGAATGAGTTGGTTGCTGAATTAGAAAAGCAAAAGACAGAAGTAGCATCACTTGAAGAGAAATTAGAAAATCAAGGTTCTACACTAACAGGGGAACACCAATGACAGATTAATTAGCTAAAAGAGCAATTTTGGGTACAACTTATAGCTTCATAAAATCAATATAAATAGGAACTAGAGAGGTTAAATGAAGAACATCTCAAGGAAATAGCTTCTCTAGATGAAGACCAAAAACCGAGGATGAAATAAATTGTTGACCAACATTAACAACAAGTCAATTCTCTGGAAATCCAATTTAATAAATTCGAAAGTGAATATAATGCTTTTGAGTTTTTCAGGATAGGTGCACTTTCGATAAATATAAGATTTAAAGTTTTTTTTTTTCTATGTAAGACTAGATCAAATTCAACAACATCGAGATCATTTTCTCAAACTATATGATATGACAAAGGTTCAAGTTGAAGAACAAAAAGTTTTTCAAAATTCCTTTGATCAAATTAGTCTTTGGGAAATGAAAAACAAAAGAACACTTGATAATATTCTAAAAATGATTGACAAAGAGAAAGCTCAATGTCAAATAATATTGGACAATAGGATTAGTAGTTGCAATAATGTCAATGAATTGACTCGAGAAATAAAGAAAAGATTCTCTGATTTGTGGGACATTGTTGTAGATGTTGTTGAGGATTTCGATATGCCTCATGTTGAATACCTTGGAACTTTAATTAAATTATGCCTCAAATACCTGGATCAATAGAGAGATGCACGCAAAGACAAAGATTGCTCAAATTTCGACTTGGGAGAATAATACAATTCATGCATTTAAAAGCACTAGTGCATAATGTTTGAGGTCAATTTCAAATTTCTTTTCAAAGTTTAGAAGAAAGGAAGATATAATCATAAGAAGGATTTATCAATGCGAGGTACTTTTGCTAACTCAAATCCACCTCTTGTATTGCATATTATGGAAATCTATAATCAATTGAAAGTGTATTCCGAGAATAGAGAAAATGAGAAGAAAATAAAATCTTCTTTTGTAACATAATTGTAGCTAATTTCCTTTTTTTTTGGGATTGAGTGGAAGAAGATGGTTGATGGAAATATTTGAGTAAGGGAGTTTAAAAGGGGAAATCTTGTATTCAGAATGGGTTGACAAACTTGGCGTTGAAATCTTGTATATGTTTATGACACTTTTAATGATTAAGTTGACACTACTACATATGGTGTTGAAATCCGACTGGGAGTTCTGATGATACAGATAAAATCAACCATACCGTTGGACATTACCATGTAATTATCAAAATTTTGTTATTTTTTCTTGTTTCCCTGACATTCATCGACATTTCGACGGAGTCCGATTATCGTTGACATTCTGAATCCTATTTGACGGTTACTGCAAGGGCCACATGGCACCCCATCGTCAAATGCAGATCACATAGGTATGTTTCTAAAACCACGAGCTATAACAACTCACCCGAGGACCTATAAATACATGTAAAGCTAATTATGATAGAATTATGTAACCTTTGTATGGATCGAGGATGTCTCCATGAGGATCATATAAATATATAGGCATTCTCAAAACGTTTTACGTTTTGGAATTTTTTGTCGGAATCCAGTGATATAAAGGTTATAAGTACAATGATAAGAAAGGAGAGGTTGGTGAATTCATAGATAGTAGGAGGAATTTTCAGAGAGAACAAATGTGTGGGATCTATATATCACTTTGCTAGCTATTTTGTAAGGGAGATTGTAATTGTGATGTTTATCATGTAAGGATCCTACATTCCTACTGTTATGATGGTTTTATGGAATATCAATACCATTTTGGCTCATACTTTTCTTATATGTGATTCTTTTTGCGATCTTTAGTGTTTTTCTACAATCTTTAAGAGATCTTCAATGCATCTTTATAATAATGTTTGAATATACCTACAAGAAAATTGAAAGGTATGGCTAAGAGGGTGAAATTGAAGGGGGGTTAGTTCTAAACTATGGAAGGGGTACTAGGTCTCCAAGAAGAGGCAACAAGTCCATTTATTTTGCTAAAAACTAGATCTATGAATGAGGTTATGATTGGTAAATAGTTGACAATGGAAGGGTTTGTTAGCATAGACAATGCCCCTATCAAGGGTTCCTTATGATCTATCTAGATTTTAATTCTCGGGATTCAATCATCCCCTTAAAAAATGAGCCTTGAAAAGGGTTATTTATGTGAATAAACTTGACATCTTCCTCCTATAATAGACAATGTCAAATGGGGATAAAATAGTTAGCTATCTAAGAAGATTGTTCAGGGGTTGGAAGTTTAAATTCATTGATGCTAGAGGAAGGTATGTGGGGATCATTAGAAAAGTTGTACATCTGTCTATACCTTTGTTTCTGCAATTGGAAACTTAAAACCCTTTGCTGTGGAAAAACACTAAAATTTGTTATGTACGACAAACATGAGAAATTTTGCCTTGGTGCAAATTGCGTGCTAGGCTACACTAAAATGCACCCTAGGTATAAAAAATTATTCAATTTGAGTGGTTCAAATTGTAAATGAGTTTCTAAGTCCTTTTACATAAGCCTATATACTTAGTTTATTGTATGTAGTCACAAAAGACTTTGTTGTTGAAATATAGGCAATAAATGCCTAGTAAAACCCTATAAATGTACAACGTGTTTGTAAAAAGTAAGTCAAGGTTTGATTATACTGTAGATTTGAGTTGTGCAAGTTGTTGGGGGTGTGGTTTGTCATATTAGGCCTGATCATGTTGTTAATTTTGCAATTACAATTTAAAAAACGGTTGATGTGGAAAAGAGGCAAAGTTTGCCTTGTAAATTGGAAGGTCAAAATTGTACTAAGCGATGAAATGGAAATGCACGCCCAAGCTTCCCTATTGCACCTAAAATTGCTTTATAAGTTGTACGATGGATATATCTATATTTTATATTTACATATGTCATCTAAAGAAAATTTTTAGAACATAAGAGGTTGATTTTAGGCACCTAGATTTGGGATTTCATGTAAATATTAAGTCAAAACCACCTTAGAGTAAAATGCACACCCTAGTCTCAATTTTGACCCAAAGCGAGTGCTTCAACTTGAAGCAATTTTAATTTGTGAATTTACACCTTGGAATAGCCTTATATTGGCAATTACAGACAAAAAACTACCCTATGTGCATAAAGGCTAAAAAATTGCTTTGTAAAACCAAAGGGCTAATTTGTTAAAGTTGGCTATAAGAAAGTTCATGCCCAAAGTTGGATAATCCTCCATGATTTAATATTTAAGTTGTAAATTGATTATTAAAATATTTTTAACATGTTTGTACAATTAGGAGTGCATTTTCACTCCAATAAGGATGATGTTTATTCACAAAGATTCACGAACTTTTGATGAATCAGAGGATGGTGTGTTATAAGAGAAATCAAGGTCAATGATTTCTAACCAACCAATTATGCATACAAAATGGAATAAAACTTAACTCTAATTTTTGCAATAGAATAAAAAGGTCAATATGACAAGAATTATTAGAAGGTAGAGGGTTGTAGAAAAGTAGTACATCTTTCTATAGCTTTGTTTGTGCAATTTTAAGCTTAAAACCCATTGCCCTACAAAAAGACCAAAAATTGTCTTCTAGGCCAAAAAGGGAAAATTTTGCGTTGGTGTGAATTTTTCCTTGGTGCAAAATGCATGCCAGGCTAAAATAAAATGCACGCCCAGGTCTCAAAACTCATTCAATTTGAGTTCAAATTGCAAATGATTTGTTAAGTCATTTTTCATAAGTCTACATAAAAGACTCTACTATGTAAAAATAGGCAAGAGATGCCTAGTAAAACCCTAGAAATGTCCAACCTATTTGTAAAACCTAAGTGAAGGTTTTATTGTACCCTGGATTTGAGTTGTGAAAGTTTTTGGGGTGTGGTTTATCATATTAGACCTATTCATGTTGTTAAGTTTACAATTGGAAATTTAAAAAGGGTTGCTATGCAGAAGAGGTAAAGTTTGCCTTGTAATTTGGAAGGCCGCAATCGTAGTAAGTGACCAAATTAAAATGCATGCCCAAGCTTCACCGTAGCTCCAAAAAGTGTTTTATAGGTTTTAATATGGAGCTCTATATATGACAAATTTATCCATGTCATCTAAAGTGCAATTTAAGAACATCATAGGTTGCTTTCATGCACCTAGATATGGGATTACATGTAAGTATGAAGTCAAAACAACCTTAGAGTAAAATGCATGCCCTAGTCTCAATGTTAACACAAATTGAGTGGTTAAAACTTGAATAAGGTGTAATTTGTGATTATACACCTGCATATAAACTTATATTGGAAGTTTCATACAAACACCTACCTTATGTGCATAAAGGCTAACAAATGCCTTGTAAAAACAAAGGGCCAATTTGTTAAAGTTGGCTATAGGAAGGTCCATGCCCAAAGTTGGATAAGCCTCCATAATTTAATTTTTAAGTTGCAACTTGATGATTACAACAATTTTAACATATTTGTACAATTAGGAGTGTATTTACACTCCAAAAAAGATGATTTCTATGCACAAAGATTCATGACCTTTTGATTTAATATAAAATGAATAGGTCAATATTATAGGAAATATTACAAGCTATAGGGTTGTAGAAAAGTTGTGCATCTGTCTATACCAAAAATTGTCTTGTAGAATGAATAGGTCAATATTATAGAAAATATTACAAGCTACAGGGTTGTAAAAACATTGCAGAAAAGTTACAGTGGTGAATTTTATATGATGAGATGATGTATATATAGGATAATGAGTAATTGATTCCTTAATATGAGATATGTATTCCTTAAGAATAAAATTCATGCTAAAAAATGGAAATTATGTGTTTTCTGCTTGAAAACATGACATGTTGTAAAATGCATGCCCTTGAGTGAAAAATGTAAGCCTTATGTTATGATTTGCATGATAACTTCTTGAAAGCATAATGTTAGAGAAAATTCATACTCTTAGATGAATTATACACATTATGCACACTGTCCTTATGAAATTTCATGAAAAGGGGGCATTAAGGAAAATGCATGCCCTGTTAGGGAAAAAGGCAAGCTGTACATATGTTGTTGTGTCCCAAGAATTTGGTGCAGGGTGAAATATATATTTTGGTTTGGGGTTACATGCATGAACTAATATGTATTGTTACATATGCAACTCTGAAATGATTTATAGTGATAGATAATAAATTAATTATTACACAAGTGAAATATTGTGGTTATGGGATGTTGTTATATATGTTGGATCATGTTGTCATTGATGCAAATGGTTTGATTGATTGATGTCATTGATTGGTGTCAAGTGTTTGATTGATGTTAAAGGATTGATTGATTGATGATTGATTTAATGTAATATGTATTGTCCTTGATGAGATTGCATAGATGAAGATGAATCAATGAGTTGTCTTTGATATGATGAAGATCAATGAGTTGTCATTGATACATGATGAAGATGGATGATGTGGTTTCATTGGTATATAATGCATTGTTGAAAAATGTATAGATGACTCATTATTGTCTTATAATGATTGATAAGGTGCACAAAAGGATGAACATCCAAAGTGGTCCCCTTATGGTGAAATTCCTCACGGGAAGACGCTTTGCAGATTGAGTTATCCTAGAAGAATGGTTGGAGGACCCATGCTTGTATGTGGAATAATGAGATGAAGATCAATGAAGTTGTTGGTGAAACTATCCTATATGGATAGTTCTTGTCATACCATTTCCGGTGGTATGTGGAATGTCACATAACTCCTCATGGTTTGAGAGTTATGGCCTTACGAAGTTGGAGGACCCTTAGATGTTGGCTTGAAGCCCACAAGGTCAAAGAAGTCAAAGTGCTTGAAAAGAAGAAATCATTATTTAAATGATAAAGTGAAGTGACAAAGTCAAGGTGGATTATTTAAATAATAAACAGAAGTGAAAAAATCAAGAAAGATTATTTAAATGATAAAGTGAGATGACAAAATCAAGAAGGAATATTTAAATGCTAAAATATTGGAGAACTTTCTATTTATGGAAAGTGGTTAACCCTAAAAATAAGGAAAATAGGTTAAGTAACCTAGAAATGGGTTAATTGACCTAGAGGATGAAAGTATAAATAACATAGCAATGGTCTCTTGCAAAACATCCTTTTTGTGGATCAATGGAGAGCTTCTTGTGAGAATATCTTTTGGAGTATTGATGGAGAGATTCTTGTGAGAGCTTCTTGTAGAGCATCTATGGTGTGGATCGCTTGAGCATGTGTTGAAGATCTATTCTAAGAGAGAGGATATCGGGAGGATCTCATGGACGCATTGAAGTTTCGACAAGTCTGAGATCATGACTACAAAATTCTTAGAATTACATAAAAACCCTATTTTCTAGTGCGTACGCGGGCTGTCTGTGTATAGGGTGCGTATACGTGAGCTGTCTGTGTACAAGGTTCGTACAATACGTGGGATGTCTGTGTACAAGGAGTGTACAGTGGATAAAATCATGGAGATTTGTGGTTGAGCTGATGACAAGCTGTTGAAGACTGACGCAGGTTCTATATCTGCATTCTATGGGCTCAGATCTATCACTGAGACACTGGTATGGTTACATTATTGTCTTGATGGATAGTATTTCTTGTTGTGTTTTGAATGCTTAGGGAATTCTTGGTATGGCTGCTGTGATGTGGTTTATGTTGGTTGACAGAGTGAGCAGTACTCTTGTGATTTAGTTGTGATATGATTGCTATGGTATACTAGTTGCTTATACATGATTGAGTTAGCATTCATATTGATTGGTTGTGGAGCATGAATAAACTATTGGAGAGCTTGGATGTGTTGTGACTGGATGGTGGTCAATTTGGATAGTGAGAGACAGAAGAGAATGATAAATTGGTTGTAGAGGATCTGATTTAATCTTGAAGGATAAACCCTAATAGCTCATAAGGTATACACAGGCTGTTGTATACCCTGGCCGCATACATACGTGGGCTGTAGTGAGCCAGGGCACTTACACACGCGGGCTGCACTACTGACAAGTCACATACCTGTTGTAGATTGATATCTATTGAGGATTGTTTCCTCATCTCAGTTGGTGCTGAGGATGTAAGCTGAGTCTTGCATTATAGAGCCGGTGCTCTTGTAGAGTTGTACTCTATTCAGCTGTTGCTGAAAAACCCCAAGGGTTGTAGTCCGTAATAAAAAGAAAATTGTACATACATCTTGTGTTCTTTGTGTTCCTTGTGGTGATGACTTATTGATGATCTATGTTTCTAATATATGCTACTGATATATGTTCACATCTAACTGGTTATAAATGACAACAATGAGTAATGAGTAAAAGTTGAAGGTTAACTAATGAGTTTTGTGTAAGAGGGAAGTTTTGGTAAAAAGAGCCCCACACTCATTCACCCCCCCCTCTAAGTGTGGTAGGTGTGTCCAACAATTGGTATCAGAGTGGGCCTTCACTACAAGCCTTAACAAGCTTGAAGGAGATCCATAGACACACAAATGGATGATGAAGTTCCAATCCTTGATGAGAAAAACTCTTCTACTGGAGAATAGATATGAGATTACATTTGAAGACAATGGGAGCAACAATTTGGAAGGCAACCATTGGTGGATCATTTCCTTTGAAGAACAAGTCAAAGTTTGCAGCTCAAAGAGAAGGAAAGAAGAATGATGCATTGGCTCTCAAGACCATT
>JZKD02S1980716.1:359730-373438 GCA_000966675.3 Picea glauca | reverse complement strand
ATGAGAATGCATAGATGAAGATGGATCAATGAGTTGTCATTGATACATGATGAAGATGGATCGATGTGGTTTCATTGGTATATGATGCATTGTTGAAAAATGTATAGATGACTCACTATTGTCTTATCATTATTGATAAGGTGCACAAATGGATGAACTTCAAAGTGGTCCCCTTATGGTGAAAGCCCTGATGGGAAGACGCTTAGTAGATTGAGTTATCCTAGAAGAATGGTTGGAGGACCCATGCTTGTATGTGGAATAATGAGATGAAGATCAATGAAGTTGTTGGTAAAACTATCCTAGATGGATAGTGCTTGTCATACCATTTCTGGTGGTATGTGGAACGTCACACAACTCCTCCCGGTTTGAGAGTTATGGCCTTACAAATTTGGAAGACCCTCACATGTTGGCTTGAAGCCCACAAGGTCAAAGAAGTCAAATTGATTGAAAAGAAGAAATCATTATTTAAATGATAAAGTAAAGTGACAAAGTCAAGGTGGATTATTTAAATAATAAAGAGAAGTGGCAAAATCAAGAAAGATTATTTAAATGATAAAGTGAGATGACAAAATCAAGAATGAATATTTAAATGATAAAATATTGGAGAAATTTCTATTTATGGAAAGTGGTTGACCCTAAAAATAAGGAAAATAGATTAAGTGACCTAGAAATGGGTTAAGTGACCTAGAGGATGAAAGTATAAATAAGATAGCAATCGTCTCTTGCAAAACATCATTTTTGTGGATCAATGGAGAGCTTCTTGTGAGAATATCTTTTGGAGTATTGATGGAGTTGTTCTTGTGAGAGGTTCTTATAGAGCATCTATGGTGTTGATCTCTTGAGAATGTGTTGAAGATCTATTTCGAGAGAGAGGAGATTGGGAGGATCTCATGGATGCATTGAATTTTCGGCAAGTCTGAGATCATGACGACGAAATTCTCAGAATTACAGAAAAACCCTATTTTTTGGTGTGTACGTGGGATGTCTGTGTATAGGGTGCGTATACGCGAGCTGTTTGTGTACAAGGCACGTACATTACATGGGCTGTCTGTGTACAAGGAGCGTATAGTGGATAAAATCATGGATATTTGTGGTTGAGCTGATGACAAGCTGTTGAAGACTGAAGCAGGTTCCAGATCTGCATTCTATGGGCTCAGATCTGTCACTGAGACACTAGTATGGTTACATTATTGTCTTGATGGATAGTATTGCTTGTTGTGTTGTGAATGCTTAGTGCATTCTTGGTATGGTTGCTTTGATGTGGTTTATGTTGGTTGATGGAGTGAGAAATACTCTTGTGATCCAGTTGCGATATGATTGCTATGGTATACTAGTTGCTTATACATGATTGAGTTGGCATTCATAGTGATTGGTTGTGGAGCATGAGTAAGATATTCGAGAGGTTGGATGTGTTGTGACTGGTTGGTTGTCAGTTTGGATAGTGAGAGACAGAAGAGAATGATAAATTGGTTGCAGAGGATCAGAGTTAATCTTGAAGGATAAACCCTAATAGCTCAGAAGGTATACATAGGTTGTTGTATACCCTGGCCGCATACATACGCGGTCTGTAGTGAGCTAGGGCGCGTACACACGCGGGCTGCACTACTGACAGGTTGTGTACCTATTGCAGATTGATATCTGTTGAGCATTGTTGCCTCATCTCAGTTGGTGCTGAAGATGTAAGTTGAATCTTGCATTATAGAGTTAGTGCTCTTGTAGAGTTGTACTCTATTCAATTGTTGCTGAAAAACTCCAAGGATTGTAGTCCGTAATAAAAATAAAATTGTACATACATCTTGTGTTCTTTGTGTTCCTTGTGGTGATGACTTATTGATGATCTATGTTGCTAATATATGCTGCTGATATATGTTCACATCTAACTGGTTATAAATGACAACAATGAGTAATGAGTAAAAGTTGAAGGTTAACTAATGAGTTTTGTGTAAGAGGGAAGTTTTGGTAAAAAGAGCCCCACACTCATTCACCCCCCCCTCTAAGTGTGGTAGGTGTGTCCAACAATATATGAAGTTTGAACATACCCTGGAGTGAAAACTGTAATCCTTGCGTTAGGATTTGCATTATATATTCCTTAAATCATAATGTTAAGGAAAATTCATATCTTTAGATGAATTATGCACATTATGCACACCATCCTTATGAAATTTCATGAGAACAAGGCATTGAGGAAAATGCACGCCCTATGGAAAAATGCAGCATGTATATATGTTGATGTGTCCCTAGAATTTGGTGTAGGGTGAAATATACATTTTGGTTTGGAGTTACATGCATGAACTAATATGTATTTTTACAGATACAACTCTGAAATTCTTTATAGTGTTAGATGATAGATTAATGATTCCTCAAATGAAATATTGTGGCTGTGGACTATCGATGTATATGAACATACCCATTAGGCTATTTGTGCAAGATTTCTTGTAGATTAGGGTTTAAGACTATCTATGTATATAAATATGCAATATTTTGAAGTTATATATATATATATATTATGAGTGGCCATGGTATGAAAATTACCATTGTGGAGAAAATTGGCAAAGTGTTGCATTTGTAGCTTTTGTATGTATTGTAATTTGCATGCACAATTACTTTTTTACAAGCCATATTCATGCGTGATACATATAGTTTTAATATTCATTACAACAAAGATAAATCTACGAAATTACCATTGTTATATCAAAATGACAAGTACAAGAAACTACTTATGTTTTACTCAAACATCTTGCAAACAAGATGAGAACGATGGTGTATATGTGTATAACTCAATCTCAAGTAACTTTTAAAGTATTACAATAATTGATATGTGACTATACAGACTCATACATGCCAATAAATATACATACTCGTACATGTCATTAACTGCATAAAATAAAATACATTGTTAATAAACTGCCAAGATAATGATATACATTACATCTTTAAATGTAATTACATGGAGTACACAATATATAAACCAAGACTATTTTGTAACTACCCTAGGCCACTTAAGAGGATTTTGCAAGCCCTGCTCTTGAGATGAAGAAAAATGTGCAGAGCCTCTCTTTGTTGTTGCAGAGGCTTCTGATTGTTCTATAGCTACAGTAGGCACATGCTGTAATTGTTTCTCTAGATCTTTAATTTTCTTTGCATAATTTTGCAATTTCTCTTGAAATCTTGTTTTCTCATTTCCTTTCCTTTTCAACATTTTTGCATTCTTTTTATACCTCTCACCATTGGCCTTTTGATTCTTTTCAAGTTGTTCCTTTTATATTTTTAGTTGGGATCAAACATCGACCAATTGACCCCTGATTTTTTGTAATTCATTCTCTAGCTCTTGTTCCCTCAAATATTGTTTCTCCGATGCAACAAACAAAATTGGCACCACCTCAATTACTGTTATACTCTGTAATTTTTGTTGCAAATCAACAATTTGATATTTCAAATTTTGTATCTCCACGCCACATCCCAAATGTTGTGCCTTTTAGTTATGCAAGAGTTCATTATTGAGCTCTTTAATCTTTTCATCTCTCTCAGTTATCGTCATCTTCAATGGTTCCACCATTGGTGATGGGGCATATAGATAAACTAGAACACTACTTAATGCTTCAACTTCCTGAGACATCTTCTCTTTTCTTTATTTGAACTTTTCCAATCCATTTGAAGGAATTTGTTTTGCTGGACTGCCCTGACTTATATCTTTATGCTTACCCATACCCTGAATTTTACCTTTATCCTGATCTTTGCCACCTTCTTTACTTTGACTTTCTATTTTCTTTTAAGGTTTTTTAATCTTCTCTTTTGCTGCACTTCCCTTACTTTTACCTTTTCCCTTAACCATACCCTGACTTTTAACTTTATCCTTACCATTGCTACCTTCTTTAGTAAGATTTTTATTTCCTTTTAAAGTTCTCTAATCTTCCCATTTGCGTTGACAATTGCCATCTTTTTCTAATTCAACTTATTACCTCGGTTACTATTTTCTTTATTCAAATTGTTCACTATGTTCTTATATTCTTCAATATCTAAATTATGCTTCTCATGTAGCTCTATCATTTTTTTTTCAAATTCAATCTTAAAAATTACAATCATTTCCTCTTTCTCCTTCAAACTCTTTTTAAATTCATCCACCTCCAGATTACTTGCAGTTTGCAATGGAGGTATTTTCAAAACTTTTGGTTTGTTTTTCAATTCTTCTTTAAGATTTGAAATAGTTCTTTCATATGTATCCAATGAAATTTCGAACATTGACCTGACATCATTAATCTCCCTCTCACATTCCTCTGTAATGTTGGATAGCTCACTTTATAATCTAGCAATAACACAATCTTTGCTCTGTATTTTACTGCTTGATGCTTATATTTGCTTTGTAATTGCTTTTCATAGATTTACAGTGTTCTTCAGGCATTCAATATTATCCATGTGCTTTAGTTCACACTTTTCCTTCTAGCTGTATATAGAGGAAGAATCCTCCATTGCAACAAGTCTATAATGCATCATTCTATCCAATGCATCATTCTATAATGTATGTTGGACTATTCACATTTGAACTTGGAGAGGTAGAATTAGTGCCCATAACATGGACCTTATACTCAAGTAATTCCATTTTAGGAGGAATTCTATCAATTATAGTTTCTAAACTAACACAAATATCATCATTACCTGTTTCCATATAATGGTCCATACCTCCCTGCTCCTTAGCTTCATTCATACATTCATGTAGGTCTCTTAAAGTTCTAAAAGAGTTAACTTCATCTTGGGAAACTGTATTATAATTGATTTCCACAACATCAACTACAATCTGTGTAGGTATTTCCTCAATGGGTTTATTTGTTTTCGATTTCCTAATGTAGGTTTTAAGAGGGGTTATTTGGTCACCGGGTCGATATAAATCAATAATTTTTTGTAGTGTGCTCGAAAAACTGAACATAATATTCTTTTTTTTACTTTCTTCAAGGGAAAAATGCAATTTTTTAGCCAATAGATGAGGGACATCTACGACCCTGTCTTCAACCCAATAAATGACTAGTCTCATGCAGTCACCGGAAATATTAGTCTTATGATGATTCATAATTTTCCTAAGGACAATTTGAATCAAAGACTTGTATAGTCCTTGGGGAACATCTAGGATTCTTAAACCGTTCCTGGGAACATATACATTTTTTCTCACATATTTTACTAGCTATCTGATGCAGGAGCATCATCAACAAATCACATGTGGAGAGACAACTTAGTGCCCTAGTGTGCCTTTTGAATAATTTTGGAATCTTAAATGGTGGCGTTTCCTACAAATATTTTTTTTGAACGGAATGAAAACTAAAGAAGATCTAAACACTCAGAAGCTGAAACGACCGCGTGAGATCTGAGAGTTTCACTCTTAGACTCTAATGTAATAGAACTTAAGTAATAGTTAGTTTTTATTTCGAGTAGATAGGTAGTCGGAGGGAACCCTAAGAGCCCTTTGGTATAAGTAGAGGTGTTGTATGCCCAAATGAGGTTGTTGCAAATTAGTAGGAGATTGCTGTGATTTAGTTGTTGCTGTTCATCATAGTTGTATCCATTTACATTTGAATGAAGATAATCGAGGGATATTGACCCAATGTGTGGTGTTATTGTTGCTTAAATATTCTCTGTTATTTTGTGTTTCATGAATGTATGATTTATACTATTGAATGTATGAATCTATGAAACATTAAATAAGTTTCACTTATTTCTCTTCCGTGAGCCTACACAAGGAGTGTGTATCGTCCGCAAGGAGTGAGTTGACAGAGCTTGGTTTGGTTCTGAACTATGAAGAGATAACTCGAAGATTTGTGTGCTGAGTGTGCAAAACATCCGCAATGAGTGCGTCGGCAGAGTCTTTTGACTCAGAACCTCAGGAGGAGAAGTTCTAGAAATTACTTACAGAAGTGTGTGCGAAGATCTATTACAAGGCATGCACAGATCCAAAATTTGAGTAAGTGTCGAAGAAACCCTTTAAAGAGTCCAAAGCTTTAAAAAGGACAAGTTCCTAAAAAAAAGTGGGCGGGAGAAATCCTTCAAGAAGGAGGAGTTTTTAAGTATTTGAAAATTAAGCAGTCAAGATCCGTTCTGGAGAAGCATAGTCATTTCAGATCATCAGATCCGATAGAAGTTGCATTATGGTTAACCATGAGTTCCTTTGGAAATTCGTGATTTAGAGAATTTGTGCCAAGCAGTAGCAATCTTCGTGAAATCGCGAAGTGCGAAGTAGATCCTAGCCATTAATTATGGCGAGGATACATGGCGGAGATTCACAGAGTTCGAAGGAAGAGTCCTTCAAAGGAAAGAATCTCGAAGGCCGAGCTAGCGAAGTAGATTGTGACCGTTGATTTGGAAGGACACGTGTCACTAGTTTGTGAAATTCGAAGAAGAGTTGAGGGTAAAGAGAGGTCACCCGAAGCAGAGCAAGGGGAAAATCTCAGCCGTCGATTAAGAGAGGCACGTGGTGCTTGATCTAAGATTTTGGGTACAAAATACTTTAGAGAAGAGGAGTGTTAAGACGTGCGAAACTCTTGAATACCAGAGTCCGAACGGATCACAATCAATGACTGTGGGAGAGACGAGAACAATAGATTTGCCCAAGCGAGTTCACGATTCAGGGTTTAGACGGAAAGGGTGCAGTTGTTGTTAAGAACGCTGAAACCCAAAGTTATGAAGTGCTCAGGAGGTTAAGCCCCGGGTCACAGCTCGAGGTCATATGTGGAAAGGGACTATTGGAAGGAGTTAACACTCGAAATCTAAAGACTTTAAAGCGTTAAGGCAAGGGGCCCATGGGTACCATACAAACTACACCTAAGGTGATAAAAGGGCCTGTGTTTAATTTAGTTTGGAGCCAGCAAGGCCTCGAGGAGCTAATCCAACTCAGGTAGTTGAAGATCCTTGACCAGAAGGTCGCGCAGCCCTGAGGAGAGAAGGGGGTCTGAATCAAGTGGTATCAGAGCCTAAAGAGCTCAAATTGTACTCTGTGTGAGTGGGGAAAAGGTCAACACAATGCCTCCTAGGAGACATGTAGAGCCACCTGTAGCAAATCGAGGTGTCGAAAGATAAATGAGAGAACTTCGCGCAAGGTTGGATGTGATGGAGACAACGCAAAGGAGAGCACTTGATGTTGGAAACGTCAGAAATGTAGAAAGCGAAGAAATAGAAGTTGAAGAAGCTGCAGGGGAAGACACTACCAAGGAACGCTTGCTGAGAGCAGTTATCAAATTGGGAGCTAGAGCAAAGATAGACATCCCGATGTATGAAGGAAATCTAGATGCTGAAGAATTGCTTGATTGGATACGAGCAATGAATAAGTATTTCGACTATGAAGATGTCGATGAGGAGAAGAAGGTGAGACATGCTGTCACCTGATTAAAAGGATATGCAACACAATGGTGGGATGAACTATAGGTTGATAGAATAAGAAAAGACAAGCAAAATATTAAGAGTTGGGACAGAATGGTAGCCAAGCTGAAGGCTAAGTTCATACCCAAATATTATGAGATAAATTTGTACAGGAAATTGCAGAACTTGAGACCGAAAGGAATGATAGTGAAAGAGTACCTAGAGGAGTTTTACAGACTGAAAATCAGGATTGGACAGAGGGAGAAAGATGATGAAAAAGTTTCCAAGTATATAAATGTCTTGAGGTATGAGATCCAGGATGAAATCAACATGATGACAGTGAGGACGGTAGAGGATGCTTATCAGATTGCACTGAAAGAAGAAGAGAAGTTGGCTAGAAAATAGAGCCAACGAAGCAGAAGAAGAAGTCCAAACATAGGCAAGGGAATTGTCCGAGACAAGACACAAAACCCCAAGGGTGAGACTGAAAAACCACATAGTCACTCAGAAAGAGGAGGAAGTTCTCGAGGGAGACAAAGTGGTGGAATAAATTCTTTTATTAGAGGAAGAGGAAGAGGCAAAGGAGGAGAGGTAAGGTGTTATGCCTGTGGAAAGACATGAGACATGTCTTGGGAATGTCCCGAGAAAACAAAAGAAGGAGGTGAAGCTCACATTTCAGAAGAGAAAAAGATGAATGTTGAAGCAGAAGGTGCAGAAGATGGAAGATCCTTGATGTTGAAGAAGGTTCTCTTGAGACCAAAGCCAGAGGTTGAAAATACAGTGCAGAGGAACAATTTATTCAGGGCTGCTTACAAGACTAAGGATAGACTATGGAAAGTGATAATTAGCAGTGGGAGCACTGATAACTTAGTATTCACAGAGATGGTGGAGAAATTGGACCCGGAGACAACTGCACATGCAAATCCATATAAAGTCTCATGGTTGCAAAAAGGACACCAGGTAATGGTCACTAAAGAATGCCTTGTTGAATTTAAAATAGGAGGATATAGAGATGCGATTATGTGTGATGTGATTCCCATGGATGTATGCCATGTTTTGTTGGGAAGACCATGGCAGTTTGACAGGAATGTCATTCATGATGGGAGAAAAAATACTTATACTTTGGAGAAAAATGGTAGGACACACATGTTGCTGCCAATAGAGGAGAAGAAAGTAAAGGAAGAAGCCAACACAAGTATAATTCTCATGAGTGGGAAATAACTCTTGAGTGAAGTTAAGAAGGAAAAAGAAATGCAATTTGTTGTGGTGAGGAAACCCAGAGTTGTCCTTACAAGTACTTCTACAAATGATCTTCTTGAGGAGGTTTAGGAGATGTTGGAGATTTTTTCTGACATAGTAATGGATGAGGTATCTAATTCATTTCCACCCATGAGAAGTATCATCCATCACATTGATCTAAAACCAGGAGCAAGTCTGCTGAACAAAGCAACATATGGATTTACACCTTGAGAGAATGACAAGGTAAAAAGACAAGTCCATAATTTATTAGATAATGGTTTGGTCAGAGAAATCTTGAGTCCATACGCAGTACCAACTATGTTGAGTCTGAAGAAGGATGGAGGATGGAGAATGTGTACAGACTCAAGACCCATAAACAAGATCACCATCAGGTACAAATTTCCTTTGCCAATGATGGATGACTTAATGGATTGTTTATGTGGAGCAATTTTTTTTTCAAAGATAGATTTGAAGAGTGGATATCACCAGATAAGGATGAGAGAAGGTGATGAGTGGAAAACAACCTTCAAGATGAATGAAGGGATGTATGAGTGGCTTGTTTTTCGATTTGGCTTGACAAATTCCCCAAGTACTTTTATGAGATTGATGAATGAGGTATTGAAAGATTTCATTGGTAAGTTTGTGATTGTATATATGGATGATATATTGGTCTTCAACAAAACTGAAGAAGAGAATTTGATACATTTGACATTAGTGATGAGAAGACTGCAATAAGAGAAGCTATTGATAAATCTGAAGAAGTCCTCTTTTATGAAGAGAAAACTCATTTATTTGGGTTTTGTGATCTCTTCAAATGAATTGAAGATGGATCCATAAAATGTGAGAGCAATCAAGGAATGGCCATCACCAAGAAGCATATTTAAGGTGAGAAGCTTCCATTCATTAACAGGTTTCTATAGGAAGTTCATTAGAAATTTCAGTGGAATTTGTGCACCAATATTGGATATAGTGAAGAAGAGGCACAAGTATTTTAAGTGGATAGAAGAGGCTAAGAAAATTTTCAAGATATTGAAGGAGAAGATAACAGAACAACCAATTCTGGTCTTGCCAAATTTTGGGAAGACATTTCAAGTAAGGTGTGATGCTAATGGAGTTGCAATTGGAGCAATATTGAGCCAAGATAATAGACCTGTTGCATATTTCAGTGAGAAGCTGAATGACACTAAGAAGTGGTACTCCACATATGATAAGGAATTTTATGCAATAATTCAAGCCTTGAAGAAATGGAGGCACTACCTTGTTCCAAAAGAGTTTGTTTTGTAGCGATAATCAGGCTTTATAATTCATAACCAGGCAGGAGAAGTTAAATCAAAGACATGCTAAGTGGATATAGTTTTTGCAAAATTTCACTTTTGTCATTATAAACATATTTCTGGTAATACTAACAAGGTTGCTGATGCATTGAGCAAGAGATATCTGATTCTGCATAAATTTCAACTGAAGACCTTAGGGTTTGAACACCTTAAGGAGATGTATTGCGATGACCCAGATTTTAAAGAAGCATATGAAGCATGTGTGAATCCCGTGCTCAGAGACAGAAGCCAATGGACATAGTATCTGATTCAAGATGGACTATTGTTTAAAGGTTGCCAGTTGTGCATACCAAAGTGTTCAATGAGAGAAAACTGCTGAAGGAAAAACATAGTGGAGGTCTAGCATGACATTTCGGCCATGACAAGACATTTGCATAGTTGAACAATTCATACTATTGGCTAGGTATGAGAGAATAGGTGAAGAAAGTTGTAAACAAATGTAAGATTTTCCAGTATGCAAAAGTTAAGAAATAGAACACTGGATTGTATCAGCCATTGCCTATTCCAGATAGGCCTTGGGATGCAATAAGCATGGATTTTGTGTTGGGATTGCCAAGACCCCAAAGGGGAAGTGATTCCATATTTGTTGTAGTTGATAGATTCTAAAAGATGGCACACTTTATCCCATGCTAGAAGACAAGTGATGCAACAAACATTGCTAATTTGTTTTTCAAAGAAGTTGTGAGACTTCATGGGTTGCCCAGGAGTATTGTCCGAGATAGGGACACTAAATTCATTGGTCATTTTTGGAGAAAATTATGGAAGAAGCTGGGGAAAAAATTGTCTTTTAGTTCAACATATCACCCTCAAACAGATGGACAGAATGAGGTGGTAAATCAAAGTTTAAGAGATTTTCTGAGGAGTTTGGTCACTGAACATTATAGCCATTGGGATCAAATTCTATCACAAGCAGAGTTTGCATACAATGACTCAGTGAAAAAAAGTATGAGAAAGAGTCCATTCCAAATAGTGTACAGAATGAAACCAAGGGTGTATCATAATTAAGAGATTTGGAGCAGAATGAATTCAGAAGCACTGGAGTAGAAGATTTCACTGCAGAAATGCATAAGCTTCATAATTAGATCAAGGAACAGTTGCAGAAAAATATCAAAGAGTATAAACACAGAGTTGATCGGCATAGGAGAGAACTTCAATTTGAAGTAGGAGATCGAGTTTTAGCACATCTCAGGAAGGAAAGGTTCCCAACAGGAACATATAGTAAACTGAAGCTGAAAAAGATAGGACCATGGAAGATCCTACATAAATTTGGTGCCAATGCTTATGAGATAGAGATGCTAGAGGATGTGGGTATATTACCTGTTGGAGCTGCCCTTGTTTTTCACCTCGCGTAATTTTCAACTTTTCATGCTTGAGATCTAAAGTTGTTTTTCTTTTCCTTCCGAAATTATGAGGCTCTGAAATCTTTTCGCCTGAATAGCAATGCTTTTTCACTTTCAAAAAAGATTCATTTTGCGCAAGTATGTTTGATTTTTGTTTTTATTTCGGGGTCTCGCAAGTCAGACACTTTATTTCTTGAATTCACAAGTCCCGAATCGCGAAAATGCGAACTCGGTTCTAATTTTCGTCCAAGGCATTAACTAGGGTAAAACCTTTAACCCTGTTTACACGTCGTCGGGGTTTCGCACCTCGGCATCCGTCAAACCTGAGTTTTTGTTCTTGCAGCCCCGATAGCCAAGAACACGATGACTTTGTGATAACCTTGGTCAGAGACTAAGGGTAAAAAACTAACCATGGTTAAATTTGGTTCTCAGCACTTCGTCACTCGACACTTTCTTTCATCGAGTTAAGGTGTCCAAAACTCCGATTCACGAAGTTGCGACATAATTATAGCAAGATTAATTAGTTGCCTAATATAAGATTTCCTTCTCTTAATTCGAGCCTTAATTATCGCCACATCGCGATATCGCGACTCAGCATATCATTCTCCAAAAAGTTTGTCTTCGAATGCCCGATTCGCGATATGGCGATTATGTTAGTTATATAATTAAGAATGCGCCAAATCACGGTTATTATTAATTAAGGTAAAATCGACACTCGCAGCCTCGCGAGTTGAAGAGTTAAAATGTGAAAAGGAAATTCACGATACAACGAAAGACGAGAAAATTCTTTAAGTCGTTAAGATTTGAAATTTTAGAAAAATGAAATTAAGCGAGATACGTCCCGCGCATCGAGGTTGGCACACTTCACGAGGGATTTACTTGCTCTCCATGACCCGATTTCCTGTCAAGCCGCCGAACATTGATGACATTAATGAAGATTTAGGGTATATCCACGAATAAATAAGATCGGATTTATACATTTAATTTGGTTATATGTGCGATTTGACAGACTTATTCAAAAGGTACAGAATTTTCAAATATATATGAGAGTTTCATTCTTTTTAAACATTTCTCATAAACGCACAGAGCTCACCTTTCTCCGAGGAAACTCATTTCTGCATGTATACACAGGTATATTGCAGAAGAGCGAAAAAACAAGCGTTAGCCATGGCTCCAAGAAGAGCAACGAAAACGAATGTCGAGGTTGCAGTGCAGGGCCCAGACAACGTCTCATATACTTCACCTCGGACTGGCGGCTCAGTACCCACCTGGTCATTTATTTCAGACATTCTGCAATCTGAGTTGGTAAACTATTCAGATTCAGATGACGATGACAATGATATTGTAAAGGACGACTTGAACACTAAGTATAAGACAATTGTTCAGTCGGGAATGCACCTGGTTGCAACCAGACCTCGGTTGCTTCCATACTACGACATGATCCGCTGGGCATTGGATCACATCGACCTGCCCACCAGAACCATCATAAATGACCGACAGACCATGGTCAGGACTTTCAGACCAGAGCATATCCAATCTATTTATAAGCTCCAAGCGACTTCTGAATATATATATGGCAATGAATTCCTGGAGGAATTCAAAAAGGAGGAGTGCGAAGAATATGACAAAACCATGCCTGGTTTGATAAAATATTGGGTTTCACGTTCCGCAACATTTAGAGCGAATGACAAGGGTGTGTATTCAATTTATTCATTGGAGCCACAGTATATGTATGTGGCGATGATGACTTGTCGGCTTTTCGGATGGGAGAATACCGCGCATTTTTACATCCAGTGGGTACCTCTCATCTTTCGGGTAGCGGAAGGTTGCTCATTTAATTGGGCTAAGATGCTCTCCGACAGTTTGTTCAACAGGGTCACAGAGTACCGGGAGAAAAAAGAAGTCGGGAGACCATCCAGATTCTTCATGTCCACGTATATCATGGACGCAATATGCTCCATGACACCTTTTCCTTTGATGAATTGGGCTTGGAGTCCAACCCAAGAAAAAACTGTGCATGAGTACCACGACAAGCTGTGGGAAAATAATGAAAATAAGTTTATTTATGAGATTTTCAACTGGGTGATGGTGCCCCTGTACATCGCCATTTTTGGTCTTTCGCCACCCCGCATCTCGGATAACATTGCTGCGAATCTGAGCAGTATCGCGGACTGGTACGTAGAAGAAGAATTCTCCTATTTTAGAATTTTTAGAGCTGCTGTCCCTCCTCTGGTCCTACCGCTGTTCATCCCCGACAAGCTGGCCTGTCGTGAGATTGCGCGACAAACAATAATTGGCGGAGTGAGTAAAGAGCTCAAATCGTCATCAAAGAAGGTATGGCCGTTTTTCCCTGTTCGGCTCAATTGCTATTCCTTATTAGATTTCAGACATGCTAAGGCTGAGGCTGCAACCTTAGAAGACTTGAGCCTAGTCTCTATTGAGTACAAAAAGCATGAT
>JZKD02S1980716.1:301461-351531 GCA_000966675.3 Picea glauca | reverse complement strand
AGTCAAGCAAGTGGAGAAATAGAGCTGGCCCGATTCGCCGATAAGAAAGAAATCGAAGCCCTCAAAACCAAGCTGGAACAAGCAAATTCAGTGATCCGAGATGGTCGAGTACAGTTGGGTCAGCAGAGGGGTATGATCACACAGCTGCAGGCTCAGTTGGAGGTCGCAGAAAGCAAAGTGATCGACATCGAGATTGTTAAATCCCGAGCAATTGATATTCGGAGCAGGATCTCTTCTGCTCAACAGAATTTGCTAAACAAAGTGGGGGAGATTCGAGAAAATTGCTTGTTAATGCATCGGATCTCTGAAAGTCTGATTGACAAAGAAAGAAATGCAGAAGCTGCTCGGATCACTTTCCAAGAAGAGATGATTGCTACCAACAATAGGTTTTCAGCAGGGTCTCCCGGGCTCACCATTGCTGAACAGACTAGGGGTAATATTTTGTTAAAGAATTGGGAAAACGATATTACTTTAAGCAAGGAACAGGCACAGAAAGTGACAAATTTATTAGGAGAAGCCTGCAGTACCATAAAAGGTGAGCTGCTAGGGATGGAGAGTGAAGTTGACTCAGAGACGCTAAGGCAGATGAATATGGATCGAATTTCCCTTGACATGAAAGAAAAGAATGAGAAAAATTCGGCAGAAATCTCTAAGATGGACAGGGTAGACATGGTTCAAATTGATGAACATTTGATTCAACCCAACACACAACCCGACGCCCTTGATATCGTTGATGCACACATGGATGATAAACTTCCACAGTTAGCCCGAGAGTGCTATTTTGCCGAAGCCATTTATCAAGCCGAGCCTTCACAGCTTGTGTCCCAGTTTGTGAACAAATGTATCATGTACACTGAATCCATGCGAAAACAAGCACCTGGCACTTCTTGAAAATAGAGTAGGAGAAATGGAGTGATTTCATTCCTCCCAGCTGTCAATCGGGAATCTTCACAGCTTGTATTCCATTTTATGGACAAATGTATCATATGCATTGAATCTAAGCAAAGACAGGCACCTGACACTTTTTGAAAATAGATTAGGACAGATGGAGTGATTTTCCTCTTCTGAACCGAGAGGCAAATTTTGTATAAATAGATCACAAAAAGAAGAGAGAAGGCTGGACTTTTTGGTATTGACTGTAATAGAGTTTTTACATGAAAGGAGTTAATACAAGCAAATTTGAAGATTCCCGATTCTGTCACGACTGTGTTACAAGTTTGTTTCATTATGTCTTTTGTTTCTTTTCATTTTGCTCTACATAATTGATGTGTATCACTATAATTTAGTACGACCACTACTATAGTGAAGGGATTTTATCTTTCTGTAATTGTTTCTTGTCTTTCCTTTGCACCAGCTATCAGCGGGTGTAAGACCAATTTGCATTTACAGAATTTGATATTTATTTACACTATGTCAATTTCTTCTTCTGTGTATGTGTGAGTTTTCTGCTGATAGGAACCTTACATTATCCACAACTAAATGTTTTTCTCTCATCTTTTACTAAAAAATAATACAGTTACGGGAAAGGGCCTTCAGTTTGCATTCTTATTCTGTTCTTCATGTGAAAATTTCTCTTATTTTCAACCGAATTGGAACAACGTTGAAATCTCTTGTTAAATCATTTCCATACTGGTATTGTTCCTCAATGACTGTCCCTGTAGAAACTCAACCTAATATTCAACTCGGATTATCTAACCAAATATATATCGCTTTAAATCTCTTCGACATAATCCTTAAAACTGCGAACACCCAGGAAGAATTAGAACATTCATGGGCAGCCATTGAACAAGATATTAATATCCAGGAACAGTTGGAAGCTAGACAAAGAGAACGTAGGAATCCTCATTAGTTTCCTATACCGAAGGTTAGTGTAATCCTTTATCAACCTTTATCATACTTTCAGATGCCTTGACACTGTACTTTTAAGCCTTAAGTACAGACTCAGGAACAACATTACCCATATTTAATGTTTCAGACATGTATCCTTACGTGGAAGATGACACAAAAGAATCAGAAGATCAGAAAGAGATTAAGTGGGAGAAGCAGATGCCTGTATCAGAAAATCCACATATGGATACGATAATTGATCAGAGGATTGGTAAGAATACCAAGAGAAAGAATTATTTGGAGTATTTGGTAAAGTGGAAGGGACACCCAATAGAGGATGACAATTGGGTAAATGAAGCTGATATCCAGAAGCATGGGAAGTCAGTGTAGGAGCTCATGGATAGGAGTCCATGAATTTTTGTCCATGGGAATATGATGCAGGAGCATCATCAACAAAGCACACGTGGAGAGACAACTCAACACCCTAGGGCGCTTTTTGAATAATTTTGGAATCTTAAACGATGGCATTTCCTGCAAATATTTTTGTTGAACATAATGAAAAATAAAGAAGATCTAAACACTCAGAAGATGAAGAAATCACATGAGATCTGAAAGTTTCACTCTTAGACTCTAATGTAACGGAACTTAAGTAATAGTTAGTTTTTACTTCGAGTAGATAGGTAGTCGGAGGGAACCCTAGGAGCCCTCTGGTATAAGTAGAGGTGTTGTATGCCCAAATGAGGCTACTGCAAATTAATAAGAGATTGTTGTGATTTAGTTGTTGTTGTTCATCATAGCTATAACCATTTACATTTGAATGAAGATAATCAGGGGATATTGACCTAATGTGTGGTGTTGTTGTTACTTAAATCTTCTCTATTATTTTGTGTTTCATGAATGTATGAGTTATGCTGTTGAATGTATGAATCTGTGAAACATTAGATATGTTTCACTTGTTTCTCTTCCACGAACCTACGCAAGGAGTGTGTTGATAGAGCCTGGTTAGGCTCCAAACTCGAAATATATAACTTGAATCTTTGTGTACTGAGTGTGAAAAACGTTTGCAAGGAGTGCGTAGATGAAGTCTTTTGACTCAGAAGCTCAGGAGGAGTAGTTCTAGAAATTACTCGCAGAAGTGTGTACGAAGATCTGTTGCAAGGCGTGTACATATCCAAAATTTGTCTAAGTGTCAAAGAAACCCTTCAAAGAGTCGAAAGCTCTAAGAAAGGACAAGTTCCAAAAAAAAATTGGGCGAGAGAAATCCTTCAAGAAGGAGGAGTTTTTAAGTATTTGCAAGTTGAGTGGTCAAGATCCATTCTGGAGAAGCGTAGTCATTTTAGACCGTCAGATCCAAGAGAAGTTGCACGGTGGTTAACCATGAATTCCTTCAGAAATTTGCAATTTGAAGAATTTGCGCCAAGCAGTAGCAATCTTCCCGAAATCGTGAAGTAGATCTGAGCCGTTGGTTGTGGCGAGGATACATGGCAGAGATCCACATGGTTTGAAGAAAGAGTCCTTCAGAGGAAAGAAATTCGAAGGCCGAGCTAGCAGAGTAGATATTGATCATCGATCTGGAAGGACACATGTCACCAGTTCATGAAAGTCGAAGAAGAGCTGAGGGGAAAGAGAGGTCGGCCAAAGCAGTGTAAGGGGAAAATCTCAACCGTCTATCAAGAGAGATACATGGCATTTGATCTAAGATTATGGGTACACAATACTTCAGAGAAGAGGAGTGTTAAGACGTGCAGAACTCCTGAAGATCAGAGTCCAGACAAATCACAACAATTGGCTGTGGGAGAGACGAGAATCGTAGATCTGCCCAAGCGAGTTCGCGATTTGGGGTTCAGACAAAAATGGTGCAGTTGTTGTTAAGAATGAAAAAACCCGAAGTTACGAAGTGCTCATGAGGTTAAGCCCTAGGTGATATGTGGAAAGGGACTAGTGGAAGGAGCTAATGCTCGAAATATCAAGACTTTAAAGCGCTAAGGCAAGGGGCCCGTGGGTACCATACGACCTGCGCCTAAGGTGATAAAAGGGCCTGTGTTTAATTCAGTTTGGGGCTAACAAGGCCTCAAGGAGATAATCCAACTCAGGTAGTTGAAGATCCTTGACCGGGAGGTCACGTAGCCCCGAGGAGAGAAGGGGGGTCTGCATCACTATCTCAATCTTTTCTACCTTGGGGTTTTTTTTGGAGTTAAATGTTCCTCCCCCTTTGCATGGAATTTTTGTTGCTCTTGAAAGCAAATCAACATATAGGTAAATGCTCTAGACAAATAGTTTCCGTTCAATAGCTATGTCATCATAATTAGATATGGCCATATCTATCTCATCATTTTTAAAATGGAAGGGTCCAAACATAAAGTCAAAAACCTTTTCTCTTCTCAGGATATTTAACATACATGTTAGACAATTCATTGTGTCTCTCCATGCTTCAACACACTCTTGGAATTTCTTAATAGTGAACTTTTAATCCTAGGAACCACCTGTTTCAACTGTTGCGCCCATGGTAGAGGACACCCCTGTTTCAATTGCGGCCATGGTTTAATGGGTTCAAAGTTGAAATGTTTTTTTGAGGAATGCATACTAACATGAGTGGACGCTAAGTAATGGAAGTCGTGGAATGCACACTCATGTTGAGGAAACCCTTGGAAGGTAACTGAATTTATTTTAAATGATTTAGGGTTATATTGGTATATTTTTCTATAAATCACTTTTGATAAGAAAAGTAAATTAATCTTTATAGATAAAATATTATTTAGTACAAATAACACTTTTACAAAACTTGTCGTGCATTTTTATAAGCACACTCAAGTATATTTGGAGAATTTTTTAACAATGGACTTGAGATTTTTGAGAATTAATGAAAAATTTCCATCCTCTAAATGAGGGGAAGTAAGTACCCGGGGGTTTTCCCCGGACGTTATAACTTGGAAAAAAAATGATTGCTAGAATGTGTCAAGGTAATTTTGAAAGCAAAATTACAAACATTGCAGACTATAATAGAAACACGCACACTCAATCTCAAGTTAAATGGTAAGAAAGATGTCTTGCAAGCATTTGAAATCAATGATAGGTGTGGGAGACTTACAAGTTCTTCAATTTTCTAAGATTTTGGGACTCAGGCAACAACTCAACATACAAGGCTAACTACATATGTGTGTTTCCAAACAACTTGTTAAACATGGGTTCAAGGTTGTTATAAGATATTCCATAGTAGCATCAATCATACATAATGGATTAACACCCATTTTCATTCATCTTATTATGCAAACCATTCAAATGGGCGAAGGAAGAACAATTTAGGGCTTAGGCTAGCATAAGGATGCATAACATGTTAAGGGCATGCATTTTTGTAGTGGAGGTGTGTATCTGTCATTGACAAGGTGTGCATATTCCTCCTCACTATGTAAACATGCAATCCCATTCCCTCAACTTGTAATTTCAACTTGAGACGTGCATTTTTCCCTTATAGGGTGTGCATTTTTGTCAATACCTCGTTTTCATGTAATTTCATAAGGTCAACATACAATTACCAACACAAGGCATGCTTTTTTCTTCCAAGGGCATGCATTTTTCATTTGCCATATTTTCATGCATTTTATACCTTTTTCAGCATGGGGCATGCATAATATATCTGAAGGAATGGATGTTTCATAAGCTTATATATCCCTAATATAATCATACCAATTTCACCATTGGGCGTGCATTGCCCTCGGTCTGGCATGCATTTCAACAAGACCAATTTCAACTTGAGACGTGCATTTTTCCCCTACAAGGTGTGAGTTTTCTTCATTACCCCATTTTCATGTAATTTCATAAGGTCAACATACAATTAACAACACAAGGCATGCATTTTTCTTCCTAGGGTGTGCATTTGTCATTTGCCCTGTTTTCATGCATTTTTCCTTTTTAGGGCGTGCATTTTTCACCATGTGGCGTGCATAATTTATCTTAAGGAATGGATGATTCATAAGCATATATATCATTGATAAAATAATACCAATTTCACCATTGGGTGTGCATTTTCGCCGGTTTGGCATGCATTTCAACAAGGTCAGTTCTAATAGTTTGACCTCTTTATTTTACAAGGCAATTTTTACACTTTATGCACAACAAAAGGTTTTTTGTCTAAAAAATCCCACTATGTCCTCTAAAATGCAAGCCTAAGGCATACAATAGTTTATGCCTTATTGTAGGATGGGTGTGTTACAATTTCCCACCCATCCAATCCTCATTTTTTCCATTACTGATTTTTCATACCAACCATTTGGCAAATAATGGAAGGATTAATTGGGTTTTTGTTGTTGCATAAAACCCTAATTAAAACTTTCTATACTCTCCACATATAAAAATGCATTCTGACACATAAGATATACATGTTTTATCTTTTAAACTTTAATTTCTGCCCTTGTGTAATATGCATGCCATGCTTCACAAAAATGCACGCCCAGGTCTTAAAACAACTCCAATTTGAGTGATTCAAGTTTTTAAGGGTGTATTAGATAATTTGCACCTGTGTACATATTTTTATTTCCATTTTCAAACATAAATGTGGCTGTTGTGTAAAAGAGACAAAATTTTCCTTATAAATTGAAAGACCAAAATAAAGGAAAGTAACCTAATGGAAATGCATGCCCATGCTTCTATATAGCTCCAAATTTAGTTATAAGAGATTTGAGGTGAATATAATAACATTATAAATCTACCTATATCACCCTAAGTGTAGTTTCAAATGAAATAGGACTTCTACCTTGAACCAAGATTGAAGACTTTTTATAAAATGGAGGGTTAAACTGTGTTTCTGTAAAATTCATGCCCATGACTCATATGACCTCCAAATTCAATGATTCAAATTGTGGAGTTTGTATTTTATCATTTTACATATTGTAATACATTTAGTTCTTCATTTTCAAACCACAACCCTCTTATGTGCACAGAGGGTACAAATGTCCTTGTAAATGAAAAAAAATGCATAACAAAGCATGATGAAAAATGCACGCCTTGCTAAGAAAAATCCATGCATGTTGTTGGTAATTTACATGTTACAAGTTATAGGACTGTGGATATATTGTAAACCCTAAATATTGTATACTAGGGTGATATCTCAAATTTTTTACCTTTCCCTAATTTCAACAATATTGGATTTTGACTCAGTGCAAAAGGTTGGAGGATGCATGCCAACCATTTAACAAAAATGTTTACAAATGTTGGAAGGAAGTTCCCCAACTGTTTGATGAAATGAAAACCACACACTTGTTTCCATTTCCCTTAATTCCTCTCACACGGGGTCATATCTCCTCTTCCTCTCTATTATGTGTATTATGTTGTTTGGCCTATAGAAATGCATTTACAGTGTGAATTTAGTAGAATATATTCATATATTGTACTTATATTGCTTCATTGAATTTTGTTGTAACAATTTTTTTTTGTGTGTGGATTCTGGAACTATTCTATTAAAATATAGTAAAATACAATCATAAATTCGCAGTGTTTATCCCTGTGAATGGACAAAATTGAGGCCTGCCCTTATTGGGAAACTAGGCTGGGAAAATACATGATCATCTTGCCTGCCCTTTGGGGGGAAACCAAATATACAAAAATGGTGAGAGAGATTGTCTGTTTTATTACTGTCATAAGACCAAAAAACTGAAAAATCATAATTGAGAAAAACTTAAAAAAACATAAGCCTGGGAATCATGTATGCTTTCCGGTCATAGTTTGAGGGCCATCCAGAGGAATATCTTTGACAATGAGGCAACCACCAAAATTTTTGTCGCTGTTGCTGAAGGAGCTAGAGCTGTCTGAGCTTAGTTCCTTTACCAGGAGGTCTATACTCTTGATAAAGGGGGCTATTGATGCACTCCCGCCATGACAACTTCTCCCCAAGGTGGGGGTGGAACGCTTGCGGGGAGGTATGAGTAAGAGCTTGAGCTTGCAGGGCTCTGCGAGGGGGGGGGGAGCCACCACCTTCTACAAAGAATATATAACTCCCACCTACAAAGAAGAAAGAGCCACCGCTTGCAGATAAAAATGGAGGAATGACGGGGAGGGTTGAGGATAACAGAGTGACACAAGCCGTGAGGAGGGGGGTTCAAATCACTATCCTTCAATTCTACCATCTTCTGCATGTGCATGGACTGGTGCAACGTACTGTGGCCATGGAGGTGAGGAGCGAGAGCAGTTGGTAGAGTAATGGAGCGAGGGCTCAAGAGGAGAGGTCGTTTGGTTAGCATGAGGGGAGGGTGAGGTGGAGCTCACAAAGTCTTTGGTTTGTGCGCCGAGGGGTCTCGTGGTGACCACCAGGTGGACGGGGGTGACATCCACATCTGGGGGATTTTGTTGTAATATTTAATTACAATGTCATATAACATTACTCTAGAGGAAAATGATAGGACACTTCAAAGGTTATTTGCGGCATTGGAAGCAAAGGGTGATAAGACATGTTATTTTCCTTTCAATCAATGTAGGGGCTTCGATAGAAGAAGATTTTTAATAACAACAACTGAAAGGCATTGTAGAGACTTTGGACACATTGAAGGGGGTATGAATATCATCCCTTGGTAAGTTCGTACTCATTATATGTTTTTGTATTGATTTTATTCATAGAACTTCCTATCCTTTCAATATTCATTACATACACTAATATTTTTTTTGTCAGTGGCAGAATCAACAAATGGGCTTGTCTCATACTTGTGTGACATAGGGTCAATTTCGACCACTACCAATATAACCTCCAGGTGCCATATGTATGCCCCTTCTGTAGGAAATTGTAAATCATGGGGATTTGAACTCGAAACCTCATCCAACATAACACTTCATATCACGACACTTGCCAATTGAGCTACCCCTTGGGGGCTGTTACATACACTAATATCATTTGATTGATTGTAATTATAAAGAAAGGGCATCCTAAGTGAAATCTTTGGAATGTGCTAAGTAGTAGTAGAAATAATGTTGTACACACTAAGGAACATGGAGCGAATGTTGGAGATCAAGTTATTCCTATGGAAGGAGATGACACTGATAATAGTGCAATTGAGAATGATGGTATAAATAGATTGATCCAAGACACCTTTTCTCCAATGGATGATAATTTTTATGATGTTTATTGTATCTAAAAATTATTGTTGTAATCTCATTTACTTTTCATAATTGTCTTCAAGGCATTAATGGGATTCCACGAGGAATGAAAACACACCCTATAGAATTCAACAGGTTTCCCTACTATGAGCACCTACAAATATCCCATTTGTTTGATACAATGCATATCGAGAAGAATGTAACAAAAACTTTATGGAGAATCTTAGATGGAAGGAGTGACAAAAAAAAAATGACAAAATTTGTAGTGACATTCAAGAAGCCAATCATGCAGTGAAAAATGTGATTAATTCAAATAGCGATGGACATCGAGATAGTCTTCCATGGTTATTTACAGAGAAACAAAGCAATGCTGTAAAAGAGGTTATTAGGAAAATTAAACTTCCCATAGGATTTGCTTCAAACATAAATAATATCTTAACAAAGAAAGGTGAATTTGGCGGGGTAAAAACTCATGACTAGCATACCTTCATTAAGGTAATTATTTTGTTATATTTCTATATTGGTATACATATTTTTGGTATTTTTTATTTACTTTTTTGTTACAATATGTTCTACCTCTATCTCTTCCAGACAACTTTGACAACAACATAAAACGAGTCATATATGATATTGGCAAACACATGAGGTAAGTAACGATTTATATGAAAAATATTCGTTGCAGAACTTGTTCACATGTGTTTTACTTGCAATGTATATACTTAAACATGTGATTTGATTGCATCATGTGTAGGTGGTTGTCATCTAAAGAATCCCACAAAGAAGATATAAAGTATTAGGGGAGATAACTCCCTCACCTAATGTGTGAAATGCAAAAGCAACTACCTCTGACATTTTTCAATGCACAAGAACACTACCTCTTACACCAAGTTGACGAGATTGAAATGTGTGGACCTATACACATAAGGTCAATGTGGATGGTGGAGAGGCATTTGAAATCATTGAAATTCTTTGTTAGAAAAAGAGCATGTCCTGAGGGTTCTATGGTGGAGGGATATATGGTATTTCAATCCTTGATGTATATTAGTCAATATCTTCCTAAATTAGCAACAAATATGAATGTGCCTCTTATTTGGGATGTCAACTCCATCAAGAAATTTGAAGGGGAGTTGCTATTGGGGAAAGGTAGAATGAGGAAAGTGAAAGGTAATTAGATCGTAGATATCTACAATACTTTTGTTTATTCCTTTTTATCTATATCGTACCTATTTAATTTTTATTCTTCCATCAATTATTAAGCTTTGCGAGGGTACCTAATTATTGATGAATTGTTATTTTTTTCATATAGCTGGTCGAGAATGGGATGCACTACATTTATACATTTCAAACAATCTTGATTAAACGTAGCGACCCATTCCCATAATGCACTACATTTATACTTTGCAAACAATCTTGATTAAAAAAAACATCATGAGAATGAAACACTACTGGTCGAGAGTGGGATGCACTACATTTAATCAAGATTGTTATTTTTTTAATCAGGAACGGGTTGCTACATTTAATCAAGATTGTTATGATGGGAATGGGTCGCTACATTGGTTAAAGATCATCGTAATCAATATATGATTTAAATGAAAAACCAACAATCATATTCACCCACATTGTTTTACTTATTTTCCATTATATTAATGTATGTTGTTTGTTATTTTCTTAAAATATTTACTAATTCCAAATATGTTAATTAATTGACAATGCATTTTTTACGTGTTGGGCATAACCCAGTTTAAACACCACAAGGCTATGCGGTGCAATGGTCATAAAAAGTTGGATGACAAGAAACAAACCTTTGATTGTGGCATAACTGCAATATTTTAGGTCACTAATGTTTCCTCTAGAAGTGACAAGCATCCAAAGGTATTTGAAAATAGATATTATGGGTATTTGAATGATATACTTGAATGTGACTTTAAATCTTTTAAATTAGTCATGTTCAAGGTCAAATGGTACATGTTATGAATGAATGAACGTGATCATGAAAGAATTTTTATTGAGCATGAGAATGGATTTACCATTTTTAATACAAGGACGCTTGAGACAGGAACCGAGTATGTTCTTCCAAGCCAATGTGAGCAAGTCTTTTACTCAAATGTTCTAGGTAAAGTGGGATGGTCATATGTTGTTAGCTATGATCCAAGAGGAAGGCCTGTAAAGTATAATGTAGTGGAAGAAGAAGATATTGAAGAAGAAGATGATGCATAGGAGGAAGTATATGTGTTAGATGAACAAGACGAAGAAGACGAAGAAGACAAATAAGTTGAGCTAGATGTAGATGGAAATTTTCTCGATGATGATATCAACGATGAAATTATCTAAAATGACACTGATGATGATGTTGCTATGCCCAATCCTTTCAGCGTCGATTCTGAACCGTATGATAGAGATTTGGAGGTGGACGAAGAAGAAGATCAATGATATTGAATTGTTGAAATATAGGTCGAGGTACGTGATTATATATTTTCTATGATTTATTCTCTTTAAAGTATTTTCTTATATGGGTTGATTGTTTGTTGTTAAGTTTTATGCCATATTATTATATGTATCATTGGTTGGTTAGAAGTCATTGACCTTGATTTCTCTCATAACCCACCAACCTATAACCTCCTAACCTATTTTGAGCACGTGCCGATTGATTTTAACTATTGGTAAATATTGATAATCTACCACAACTTTTTAACCCTCCATCTAGTAACCTTGGTAACTTTCTAACCCTTCACCCTCATCCACAATGGAAACCATGTGCATTCTCCAAAACCACTAACCAGGCCCTAAATATAATTTTTGAGATGCAAGTATCATATGGAAACCATTATAACGTTTAGCACAATTTCTTTTTTGGTGGACATGGTTTAGGCTTAGGGGTTAGGAGTCAGGGATGGAGGGGTTAGGGGGTTTAAGGGTTAGGAGTGATGGATGGAGGGGTTAGGGGGTTTAAGGGTTAGGAGTCAGGGATGGAGGGGTTAGGGGCTTTAGTGACTATAGGGGGTTAGGGGGGTTTACGACTTAAGGGGGTTATATATAACTATATAAAACATATTATTTATGAATTTAAATATAAATTATATTACAAACAAATAACAATTAAAAAATAAACAAAAAATAAAAAAAATATAAAATAAACAAAACTAAAAAAACAAAACTCAAAGATGAAACACAATATGGCACCGAACCCAAAACCAAATAAACCCACTCAAAACTCGCTAACCATTGGATTGATCTACCCCACCTGCTAGTACATAAAGTGCACATAGGAGCAACTTGCGACATTTGCATTGGATCGACCCCACCTGCCAGTAAGGAGAGTCTGCAGAGGAGCAGACCTAGACAAAGAGAGACCAACCCCACTTGTGTGTCCAAGGAGGGATTGACCCCACAATGTATTCAATATGTAGCTTTGTTGCTAATGTATATAAAGAATGTAGATCTTATAGTTGTTTGTTCAATATGAAATGGTTTACAATGGCTCTGTTTGAGTTTAATTCACATCAATTTTTCCCTGTCATTCAATCCTAACTTTAGGTTCGATACCTTTTATACTGCATTTGTTTTCCGTATTTTTGTACACACAACAAAGAACAAATAGGGTTTGAAATAAAAATTTAATAGACATGATCAAACCAAAAATATAGATCCAAGATTGATGGTCTTAGTTTATTTCGGCCAATGAAAGTGCATGTTGGATAAAAAGGGGTCAGCAACCTAAATTATAAACCATTTTATTAACGATTGATAACATGCCATATCCTTATTCATTTCGATACGCATGGGTGGTATTATGAAACCACTTTAGCTTTCCCCCAAAATGAGTGAGTAGATGACATCTAGCTCGATGATGTAAACCAAATAAAAAAGGCGTTGCACCAATGTAATTCAAAGGTTTAAAAAAAAGTAAAACAATAAACCTAGCCCAAAGGTAAATGCACACAGTAAAATCTGTTACGAGTACAATAGGTTCTAGTAAAAGCAATTAAATTCTCCTTCAACAAATAAGTTCGGGTATTGTTCTCATTTTCTTATTTCAAATATGTTCTTATTGCTTAAAATAAGGATAGATGGAGAAAGTTAGTCAATCTTGTGAACCATTAGCCTTTGATGAAAAATTCCTAATTGATCGTGATTGTGAAAATTTTGAAACCGTTATGTGACAATTTGATCCTTATGAGTTAAGTAAGTTAGCCTGTGATAGATTTAGGGATTTGTATGCTTATTTACATATCTATGAGTTGAACTTAGGTAAATTCATAATTCCCTAAACCTATATTTCTGAAAAAAGGGCCATGATATTTGAAAATGGGTCCATTATATTCTATATCAATGCCGAGTCTATTACAAAAATGCCATCTCTTCCTAGAAACCTTAACTCTAAGACTTGGAATCAATGAAAGGATTTGGGTGTTAATGTTCGCACTTCTATAATTATGGATGCTACAAAGTTATTAACAAATAAGAATTAGGCTCAACATCCTCAAATTAAATGTAGTTCAATTCAGAGAAGTACTGAAACCTTCATGAAAATATACAAGGAATTAGTTGAAATGGAACTACCTTCATGTTAGGATAAAAATAAAAATTTTATTCAGCAAGAAGCATACAAATATATGATAATAAAAGCAAGGGATGATATAAATAATTTTCAAGTTATGGATGGTGTTTTGAAAGGTCAAACTATTGCCTGCAAGTTAATAGATGATTTTCATTAATTATGGAAAATCAAAACTTTATTTCCTAATATTCCATCATATGATAGATATATGGAGCTTGATATAGCTTCCAGAAAAATGGTTAAAGCTCGAAGAAAAAATGTTTGGAACTAGCCAAACCCATACCTTGTTAGGAATTTTTTCCAAATGTACTATCTTCTATACTCTGTTCTATACATGTCTATACTCTGTTCTATACATCCATATACTATGTTCTATAAGGGAAATGCAAATAATGACTTGGTTTTAAAAACAAATATTCATTTTTTGGGTATTTCATCATCACTTGTCCTTCTTGGCCTCATGGTTCATCATTGTAATGGCATACAAAGAATTTATGGAACAGAAAATGACATTTTTATAGAATAAAGAATGACACATTAGCATGCTTATGGAATAAAGAATGACACTTTTTTTCTTTGATGAAAATATGGTATAGATGAGATTTTTCAGGAGAGGTATGAGTTTAAAAAAATTATGCACAAATGAATGGAGTTTGTAGGAAGATGAATGTAAATGGATGTTGATACAATCTCTAAGATGGACGTTGACACCATAAATTCAAACATTATATAAGATGGATGTTGACACCATAACTTCATACATGGATGTTGATACATTGTATGGATGAATGCAATATGTTTGGTACATACAAATCAACATATTTTTACTCACACTCTTTCTTTCATTTACCTTTAAATTTTGTTTTGATACTTTCTATGCATGAGTTGTACTATGCCACTTTCAATTACTTTCTAGTAGATATATTGGGTATGGGGAATTGAGAGTGATGCAAGCAGGGGGGAGGGGGGCAGGGGGGAAAATGGGCTTCCACCTTTATGTGGTTGGCCCTATTCAATAGATAATAATTTATTCTTGAAACCAAGAGAAGATCATTCAAGAATTCTGTTTTACTCTTTCTAGAGTCTCGTACATGTTGATATGTCTTTTATTTATTTAATTATTATTCAATCATATAACCTTTTATTCTTTTATGATTTCTGTAGGTCTTCCCAATGGAAATGAAACTAACAACTAACCTATGTGTGATGAGGTTGTACAATCTCCTGCCTCATTGAGCTCATGGACACATGTAGTTATTACTCATTTTTCCACTTTAGTTAGTGTGTGTGCACGCTTGCCAAAGATTCATGTGTATTTCATCCCTTTACTAAATTCTAGGCACAAATCACCCTAGTATACAATCTTTAGGGTTTACAACAAATCCACAGTCGTGTAACTTGTAACTTGTAAATTACCAACACCATACATGGATTTTTCTTCTTAGGGTGTGCATTTTTCATGATGCCCTGTTTTCATGTATTTTTATACATGTTTTTTCATTTACAAGGCAAATTTTAGTCTGTACGCACACTAGAGGGTTTTATGTTTCAAAATGCACAACTAAAGTATGAATAGATGTAAAATGATAAAATTCAAACTGCACAATTTGAACCACTGCATTTGGAGGTCATATGAGTCTTAGGTGTGCATTTTAGAGTAAGCCGGTGTTACCCTCCATTTTACAAAAAGTCTTGAATCATGGTTCAAGGTATAAGTACCTAGTCATTTTAAAATGCACTCCGCATGAAATATATAGATTTAGAATGTTATTGAATTCACCCCAAATCTTAGATTACAAAATTTAGAGCTATATAGAAACATGGACGTGCATTTACATTGGGTCACTTTTTGATGTTTTGGTCTCTCAATTTACAAGGTAGACTTTGCCTCTTTTACACAACAATCACTTTTATGTTTGCAAATGAAAATATAAATATGTAGACATGTGTAAAATTATCTAAGACGCCCTTAAAAACTTGAATCCCTCAAATTGCAAGTGTGTAAAGACATGGGCACACATTTTTTTTTAAGTCTGGCATGCATTTATGCACAAATGCAAAAAATACAGTTTAAAAGGAAAACGAGTATTTTGCTCATTTAGGTATTCTATTTTAGTCTTTCTAGAGTCTCGTACATGTTGATGTGTTTTTTTATTTATTCAATTATTATTCAATGATATAACCTTGTATTCTCTAATGATTTCTATAGGTCTTCACAATGGAAATGCAACTAACAACTAGCCTATGTGTGATGTGGTTGTACAAGCTCCTGCTTCATCGAGCTCATGGACACATGTAGTTAGTACTCATTTTGTCACTTTAGGTAGTGTGTGTGCATAGTTGCCAATTATTCATGTATATTTCAACCCTTTACCAAATTCAAGGCACAAATCATCCTAGTATACATTATGTAGGGTTTACCACAAATCCACATTCCTGTAACTTGTAACTTGTAAATTACCTACACCATACATGGATTTTTCTTTCTGGGGCGTGCATTTTTCATCATGCCCTATTTTCATGCATTTTTTTTTCCATTTACAAGGCACCTTTTAGCCTTTACGCACACTAGAGGGTTTTAGGTTTCAAAATGCACAACCAAAGTATGAATAGATGTAAAATGATAAAATCCAAACTCCACAATTTGAACCACTCAATTTGGAGGTCATATGAGTCTTAGGCGTGCATTTTATAGTAAGATGGTTTTACACTCCATTTTACAAAAGATCTTGAATCTTGGTTCAAAATAGAAGTCCTTAGTCTTTTTTAAATGCACTCCAGATGAAATATATAGATTTGGAATGTTATTAACTTCACCCCAAATCTTAGATCACTAAATTTGAAGCTATATAGAAACATGGGTGTGCATATCCATTAGGTCACTTTCCACTGTTTTGGTCTCTCAATTTACAAGGTAGAATTTACCTCTTTTACACATCAACCACTTTTATGTTTGCAAATGAAAATCTAAATATGTAGACATGTGTAAAATGATCTAAGACACCCTCAAAAACTTGAATCACTCAAGTTGCAAGTTTGTAAAGACCCGGTCGTGCATTTTTGTGAAGCCCGACGTACATTTATGCACAAATGCAAAAATTATAGTTTAAAAGCAAAACAAATATCTTTCTCATTTAGTTATTCCATTTTAGTCTTTCTATAGTCTTGTACATGTTGATATGACTGTTATTTATTTAATTATTATGCAACCATATAACCTTGTATTCTTTTATGATTTATATAGATCTTTGCAATGAAAATGCAACTAACAACTAACCTATGCGTGACGTGGTTGTACAAGCTATTGCCTCATCAAGCTCATGCACAAAGGTAGTTAGAACTCATTTTACCACTTTAGTTAGTGTGTGTGCACAGTGGCCAAAGATTCATGTATATTTCAACCCTTTACTAAATTCTAGGCACAAATCACACTAGTATACAATCTTTAGGGTTTACAACAAATCCACAATCATGTAGCTTGTAATTTACCAACACCATATATGGATTTTTTTTCCTAGGGTGTGCATTTTTCATCATGTCCTGTTTTCATGCATTTTATGCATTTTTTTTTTTGCATTTACAAGGCATCTTTTAGCCTTTTTGCACACTAGAGGGTTTTAGGTTTCAAAATGCACAACTAAAGTATGAACATATGTAAAATGATTAAATCCAAATTCCACAATTTGAACCACTAAATTTGAAGGTCATATGAGTCTTAGGTGTGCATTTTACAGTAAGATGGTTTTACCCTCCATTTTACAAAAGTCTTGAATATTTGTTCAAGGTAGAAGTCCTTAGTCTTTTTAAAATGTACTCCAGATGAAATATGTAGATTTGGAATGTTATTAAATTCACCCCAAATCTTAGCTCACTAAATTTGTAGCTATATAGAAGCATGGGCGTGCATTTCCGTTTGGTCACTTTCTACTGTTTTTCTCTCTCAATTTACAAGGTAGACTTTGCTTATTTTACACAACAACCAATTTTATGTTTGAAAATGAAAATATGAATATGTTGACAGGTGTAAAATTACCTAAGATGCCTTTAGAAACTTGAATCACTCAAATTGCAGGTGTGTAAATATCTGGGCATGCATTTTTGTGAAGCCCAGTGCGCAAATCACCCTAGTATGCATTCTTTACGGTTTACAACAAATCCACAGTCATGCAACTTGTAACTTGTAAATTAACAACACCATACATGGATTTTTCTTCCTAGGGCATGGATTTCTCCTCATGCCTTGTTTTCATGCATTTTTATGATTTTTTCCCTTTATGCATTTTTTTTTGCATTTACAAGGCAAATTTTAGCCTTTATGCACAACAGAGGGATTTTGGTTTCAAAATGCACAACTAAAGCTTGAATAGATGTAAAATGATAAAACCTAAACTCCATAATTTGAACCACTCAATTTAGAGGTCATATGAGTCTTAGGCATGCATTTCACAGTAAGACAGTTTTACCCTCCATTTTACAAAAAGTTTGGAATCTTGGTTCAACGTAGAAGTTCTTAGTCATTTTAAAATGCACTCAATATGATATATATAGATTTAGAATGTTATTAAATTCACCTCAAAACTTAGATAAATAAATTTGGAGCTATATAGAAGCATGGACATGCATTTCCATTAGGTCACTTTCTACTGTTTTGGTCAATTTACAAGGTAGAATTTGACCCTTTTACACAACAACCACTTTTATGTTTGCAAATGAAAATCTAAATATGTAGTCATGTGTAAAATTGTCTAAGACACCCTTAGAAACTTGAATAACTGAAACTGCAGGTGTGTTAGATCTGGGTGTGCACTTTAGTGAAGCCTGGTGCACATTTCTGCACAAAGGCATAAATTATAGTTTAAAAACAAAACATCTATTTCTTAAGTGTGAATGTGCATTTTTAGATGTGGAGGCTCTGACAAGATTGGATTAGGTTTTTATGCAACAATAGAAACCATAATCCTAATAATCTATATTGTCATATACCGAGAACATTGTTCAATGCGATTTTTTTTTTTTTTTTTTTTAAATTTATTATAAGAGCGTCAGATATCCGACTCCATGTTATTCATTGAAGGCATGATGGTATTACGATAGACGTTTTACACCCATCGGTCCCATTTTTGACAGGACTTGGATATCTCATGCATCGCTACTATGGTGGATGTCGTTGACGAGGGTGTCTCGCATTCAACGAATGCATCACACTATGTTGTAGGATCACTGACGGAATGCACTCTCTAGAGCATCACCACGTCGACGTAGGATACTGACCATAATGTCACAGTAACAACTACCGATTTTGGTAAAACAAAGGTGAATAAGTTGATGATAGTTTCTTGAAAAATTCCACATGGAAGACCAGTGCGTCGCAATACCGATAGTGATATTCTAGTTGTAATTGCAACGATTCGGTGGGAAGAACATCTGTTTCATAAAATATTTCAACAATTGCCACATGGAAGTTTGTTATGTCATATGTCCGATATAATGATAGCGTCATCGCAAGTGCGACAAAAAGGGTTCGACTAATAGTTGGAATTGGGTTTGTCGGAAGCCAGATGAGAGTCTGTTGGATGGGTGTCGAAAAATGAGTCAAATGTACTAGTGTGAGGTTGATATCTTTTGGAGAAATCTTTTAGTATGGATGTAACATTGTTTTTATTTGCAAATAGATCCAAGTAAGATGTAAATGCAATGCGAATTGTTGATGTGTTATTTTTCTTATTAGCAAAATTTGTACTATACCAACTTCTTGTGATCCGTGACACAATTTTTTGATGCAATACAATGAAAAGAGGTTTGTAATTATGTAATGAGGACATGGAAACATGATTTGGTTTAGTAGGAAGGAAATAAAAATTCGTAAATGTCTAATAAGAATATGGAAATATGCCAATATGTATTATGATGTATATGTATCTCAGAGTCCATATGCTAATATGTATTATGATTTATATGTATTTTAGAGTTCAAGTAGCAGACAACTTGTATCATGATCGGTCCAATATGTATTTAATATAAAAAAATTGGTTTGTTCATTGTTTGCATTTGACCATACATGATCAATACATGTTTTTTGTACATGATTTTTTTTTGTCTAAGAAGAGGTGGAAATTGTAATTGCACATGTAGTTTTGCAATTTTTTTGTCTGCTCATTGCATCGAGACATGTCAATATTGAAGTCTCCTATAATGATTATGATTTTGTTTGATTGAAAATTGCATAATTCTTTTGTAATGGTACTCATTATGTTGTTCATAGTTGGATGTAGTACAATATAGATGTTCACTATTGCAATATGTGATCCATGGACTATTACTTTTGCTACAAGAATATCTATAGTTTGTTCTTCAAAGTGCACATGTTCTAATATTGTTAGATGTTTTTTGACTAATATCATCAGCCGATGTTTACTACAATTTGGTATGCAATTGAAACTTGCAAATTGTCCATTTTGCATGTGTACTGTCATGTATGTTTTTTGCAAGCACAAAATATCAGATTGCATTGTGTCATGGTCATTTAGTATGCCATTAATATGTGCATGTAAACTACACGTGTTCAACGAAAGAATTGAGATGGATTAGTCTTTCTAGTATTTTCTTTTATGCTCTGTGAAATATGTAAAATGTCATGTATGCTTGTACAATGGATGAAATTGCATGGTTCACATACTAGAAACTTGTGAGGAAAAAGGGATAAGATGTATGCGTCTCTTTCCTATGTAAACAATAATTCATCCACTGTGTTTGATTTTCATCTGAAGGGAAATCAAATGTACAAGTCTATGGAAAATGAATTAAATGGATGATTCTGTATCACATATATGATGGGGTAATTTGTACATGTTGGGTTATCTCCAATTAATGCATATGTAGATAGCCTATAGAATTCATGACCAAGTTTTTCAAAATGATACGAATTGAGTGAAGAGTTTATTCACTCAGGGAGCTGTTGATTCCCTTGCATTTCCATAAATCAAGAGTTGGCAAATGGGAGGATTTATCATGAAGAATTCCACCGTTCAAGCTTAAGAAATTCATTTACAGAGTATTTGAAGAATCAAATGCTTCTTATTCTATAGCCTACTATGGAACCTTGTGGTGGAACCCTGATGTGAGAAATCAGACTTCCCGAAACTCTCAACTAGTTTGTAGAGTTAGTGGGGGACAGGAAGAGTCCTGGCAGGGCCATGGTGGAGGGTAGTAGTGGAAAACACTTTAAGTCTGAGGCGAAAGGGCAGTTTCCAGGTAGGATGGCCACACCAATCTTATGTGGGTGCCACACGTAATGACCCTCATCGGTGGAGGGTCTGAAGTTGGCATGGAGATGCCAAGTGGAAATTTACCACTGGAAGTTGGATTCAGGAAGGTCATTTGGGTATTTTGGCACGTTAAAGCTCACACAAATTTAAGCTCGAAAAGGATTTGGATTGTTAGATCGAAAATTCCTTAGCCGTTGAATCATTCGATAAAGTGATTTCGGGGGAATTTGTTTAGAAATTCCATCGGTGACTTTACGTTTCCGAAGTGGTTAGATCAACTGAGTTAATTGTCGTGTATATTTGAACCCAAAATGATTGGGGGTCGTCATATCATATAGATATCAACTGTTAGATCTATCAAAGAATAAAAAATCCTATTAAAGATTGTCCAAGTTTGAAACCTTCTTTGATCTAGGTTATTGATTAGCACGATTATTGACTGTTTGATCTATCAGACGAGCACATTGTCTCGTAGGATTGAGGAGTGGAAAAGAATTTCCATGTTAGAAAATGGTCACGTAAGAGCCACATCAACCGAGTGACAAGTGGAGGCCCCTCATTGGGTACACATCAATGAGGATAGGTGAATACATGAAGGACGTGTGGCAGCTGGTAGAGGTGGGACCAATAGTTTCCATTAGTAAGTGTGGAGGGGAACATATCAAGTGCCAAGGATAAATATTGACCATATGATGGGTGTCGAGATTAGATCTTGACCGTCCTTTGGAGATCAATAGTCGGAAAAACCTGTTCAGGAGACCGTTTTTGGAAGGCCTAGTTGGGGAAACATTTCCGAAGAAGTGATCCCAAATGAATGAGTCTGATAGACTTGTAGGAAACAAACTTTAGAGAATAATTGTGAAGCTGGGTAATATGCACTTCAGATGGGAAAATTCCAATGGAGAAACCCTAATAGCTTTGCGGGTTTTGAACTTTGGAAAGAGTAATGAATGGGTTAAGCCAACATTTCGATGATGGGACTTCCATAGACTTGCAAGATATCGAATTTGGGATGATTTTACCCATTGGGTGAAGTCTGATGGAGGAAGTCCGACAATGTTGTAGGTTTCAGACTTCGGGAAAACCCCAAGGCGTGGTGTAGCATGACATTTCGATGGGATGAAACTGAGAGCCACTATTCAACAATGTTACAAGCTTCAGATTTTGGGAAGATTAGTAAGCATGGTAAGTTGACTGTGCTGATGGAGATTTTCTGAAGGGGTAATCCTGATAATGCGAGCCTAATAGTTTCGTGGGATGGGGACTTATGAAATATTCAAGAAGAATATCAATTGGACACTTCGATTGGAATTTTTTGTAAGGATAATTTTGATAACAATGCGAGGTTTGAAAGCTTGAAGTGTTGTGTCTGAGGGTATAACAATAGGACATGTCAGCTGGTGGCCAGATGCGAGGTCAACAATTCCATGTTAGCATGCCGAACCGTATGCCACAACAGAGGAAATGTCAACACATGGTGACATAAATGCTACGTCAGCTTGTTGAGTTAGCATGCTAAGTTAGGAGGCATGTGAATAGGGCCACATTGGTAGGAATGATGGTGGAAGATATTGGATGACAGAACTAGGAGAAGGAACCATGAAAAATCCAGAGATCAGGGAAGCTAAAAATTCTCAAAAAGGGATTTTAATAATATCTGGAGTTTGCATGCACACCAGCATATCGAGTCAGATGCAATGTGAAAATAGGGTGTCAAAGGTTTTATGTAAGCATTCTAGGTTGGGAGGTATGTTAACAAGGGGTACTCATCAGTAGGCCAAAGTGGAAAGCCATAAAGTGGAGGCTGGATGATGGAACTGGGAGGTGATACCTTAACCATCCCAAAATCCGAAAATTAGAAGATTCTTGAAAATGGATTTTTGTGAATAGATGGATTATGGATACCACGTCAGTGGGATGAGTCAGATTCCATGCTATCACCTCTGTCAAGTGTCATGACAACATAGGTCTCTTAATGGAGCTATGTTGGCCGGTCATAAGGTGGGGGTCAGATGGTCAGAACCAGGAAGCAAAACTTGGACCATCCGAAAATTCAAAAGATCTTAAAAATGACCTTTTACCAAATAGCTAGATCATGGGTGTTGTGAGACTAGGTCGCATCATGCCACATCGACATACATATGTCATGCCACATCAACAAGTGTCCATGTCAATGTTTTTCGGATCACTGATGAACTATAGAAGTAGATCAAGGCAAATGGATAGATGGGATCTCACCTGGGCAAAGCACCAGATGGTGGAACCAGGAGGTGAACTATCTGAAAATCCAAAAATCAAGAGTTTTCGATAAATGGGTCGTTCAGAAAAGTCATATGTTGGATGCTGGATGGTGGAACGGTGCAGTGGAATCTTGGCCATTCGAAATTCTGGATATGCGAGATTTCTTAATATGGGATTTTTGTAGAATGCCGGATGCAGGATGTGGAATCTTGAAGTGACAAAATCTTAACCCCCCTGAAGTGGAAGGACGAAATCCAAGTGGATGGACACTTCATCCTGACGTGGATGTCACATACTACAAACCCTAGACCACGTGAGCATCTGAGTCTAATGAGGAGGTGCCGGGTGGAGGGTGACATGTGGAGAGGACAAGTGTCTTTTCGTTGTGAAGTCAGGACAAAGAGACAAGCTTATCAATTGAGCACCTTGAAGCCTCCTATTAATCTCGATCGTTGGATTGAATAGATCGCATCCATTATATCAGTTAGGATCATGTGACCCCTTTAAAGGTCGAGCACCTTAAAATCCTACTAAAGATATGGGTTGTTGATCAATGTGATTCTTCATCGTTTGATTCAACAAACGTGCAAATTGTATCCCAACGGTATAACGACAAGGGGATGGTACCCACTCATTTTGCAGCCAATGTTTTAGTGACAGATGGAGGCCCGTCATTGGATACACTTGAACAAAGGTAATGAATAAGTGCATGCCATGTGGCAATCAAGTACATGTGGGACTCACCTAAGTAGTGAAAGGAAAATCTGGAGATCCGAAAATTTGGGCTTTTATTTAAATGCACTTATACAAAAGTCTAGATCTCGGGTGAGGAGGAACCATGCGGGTGGAAGCAGGATATCCAGAAATATGGAAATCTAGGGATTTCAATAAATGAGACTTTAATAAAGTTCTAGATTTTCGATGTCGGATATTCGAAATACTAGAGGGTGTCAAATGCGCAAATATTTGGAGGATTGGAAATCCTGGATATCTAGCTCTGTGTACCTTTGGAATGAGACCCATCTGTGGAGAAAAGGGAGGATCCATGTCAGCGAAAAAGTTCATGGTAGGTCCACATGGATGCCCAGTGCACTGATGATGTCAAATTGTACATGTGGAGCAGTTCCATGTGGATTCCACGTGGACATTATGACATCATTGTAAGTGTAAATGATGGAGATAATAGGTTGATGGGATGTGCGGGTCCCACCCCTTGGCTTTATATCTATGGGATACAACTTGCACGTATGTTGGATCAAATAGTGAAGAATCACACTGATCAATGGTCCAAATATTTAGCAGGATTTTAAGGTGCTCGACCTTTAATAGGGTCACAAGATCCCAACATACTTGACGACTGAGACCTGTTCGATTTGATGACCTAGATAAATAACGAGCTTCAAAGCTGCTCCATCGTTAACTTCTCCTCTTCATCCCAACTTCACTATGGAAGGACATCTGTCCTCTTCCACTTGCCATCCTCCATCTGGCACTTCCATGTTGGGTTCAATTCCTCACCCCACCTGGGGAATTATACATATGTAGCTCCAACATTAGGGTGAGATGTTTTCCCATCCGACATCTGCCCTTCCTCGTCATGCTTAAGGTTCCATTGCATGTAGAGACTCCACAACTGGAAATCCGACAATTGACTTTTCACAAAATGTCCCTTTTTAAGAAATATTGAATTTCTGGATAGTTCGAGTTCCACCGCACCATTCCACCATCCGGGATTTGAGTTTTCTATAAAATCCCCTTTAAATGAAACTCTATATTTCTGGATTTCCGAATGGGTCATGGTTCCTCGTTCCAAATTCCGTTATCCAGAGCTTACAACGGTAATATCCCAACCATCCATTTTGCCTCAAGATATGCTCCTTGAAATCTGTCGGCGAACCTGTCTATGTTGACGTGGTGACTTTGGGGATGTGGCATGCCATGTGGTGCTTACATCACATGATGCGACACTGCTCGCATGGCATCCGAAATCCGTCTTTTTACAAAAAGAGATTTTCAAGAATCTTCATATTTTCGGATTTTTAAATGGTCTGAGTTCCACCTCCTGATTTCACCATCCAGCCTCCACCTTACGGCTTGTGATCATGCTTCCATTGATGTGCCTATAATATAGTAGCACCTGGGACAGGTTCTAGCGTGGCATCTGACATGGCACGCTAACATGGCATCCAAGATTCATAATTTTACAAAAAGTCCATTTACAAGAAACTTTGGATTTTTTGATTTTTGGATGGTCCTAGTTGCACTTCTCGGTTCCACCATCTAGCCTTCGCCCCGTGACCTGCTGACGAGACAAATTGTTGTCATGTCTTCTAACATGTCATGCCAATGTGGCACGTTGACCCAAAAACCGATGTGGCACTTATGGCTCCATAGGTTGACATGTCAACTAACCCAACACATCGACGTGGCACTACTGACGTGGCATCCAGAATGTGACTTCTTTGAAAAAATCTATTTTTGAGAAATTATGGATTTCTGGATCTCCAAATGCTAATGGTTCCTTTTCCTAGTTCCGTCATCTGGTATTCGGTAACATGGCATTTGGGATCCAAAATTTTACAAAAAGGCCATTTACAAGAAACTCTAGATTTTGGGATGGTCCTGGTTGCACTTTTTGGTTCCACCAACCGACCTCTATCCCACCACCTGCCATTGTGACTCGCTGATGGGGACATATTGCTGGAATGTCTTCTGACATGGCATGTCAAATCAACAAGCAATGTGGCACTTGTGGCGTCATCTGTTGACATGTCAACTGACCCAACACATCAACACGACGTTGCTAATGTGGCATCCAAAATGAGACTTTTTTGCAACAAGATCTTTTTAAGAAATTCCAAATTTTCAGATCTATGAATGTTAATGGTTCCTTCATCTAGTATCTACCACCATAAGCCTTTCCACTATGGAGATATTGATGGGTTCTTTTGGCTAACATGGCCTTTAAGAATATGTTAACATGGCATTTGCCAACGTTGCATCCAACATTTGGGTTTTTTCTGAAAAGTATATTCAATGGAAATTCTAGTATGTGGTAGAACTAAGATATCTACATAGCCAAGATTCAGGATTTAAAAAAAGGGACTTTTAATAAAGTTTTGGATTATGTATGTCCAAATATCCAGAAGTTTGAAAAACTCGGATATTCAGATCTGTGCACTTTGCAGAAGTGTCCTAGTTGGGGATAAAGGGGAGATCTATGTTCAAAACACATGCAATACATGCATATGGGTCCCATATCTACCATTGCCCATGTTCGAGTCCTAACCTATTCTTGACATGTATTCCTGTACATAAAAGCATCGTGTGCACCAACACAATTGTGTTTTTATCAATGTACATCTAGTGGCCATTTTAAATCAACGCACTGTTACAGATTATGAATTCACCAACGCATGGAAATTGTTTCTAATCAACTTAGCTGTATCCATAATATCCCCAAAAGCATCTTGATAACCCTAGTTCCATGGAACTAACAATATGAATTTTCGAGCAACCACTAAATTCAACACCATATGTTACCAGAACAAGTCTAGTATGCATTTGGCTTGCTGGCATTGCCAATTAAATTTGCTTAGACATAGTTGGAGATATGGTTCAATGGAATAATGATCACATATGGTCGCCTGGTTCTGCAAATGATCATCCCTTTCCTGTAAATATTGATTTTGATCATAATAATGAGGTATGTGAAAATCGTGGAACTACGCAGATAATTTATATATTGCTCAAGGCTACAGAGATGGGCATATATTAATAAGATGAAGTCCCAATTGATACAAAGTAACAATCTCCTACTTATTTTTGGCATTATACACTTATTTATTTATGAAAGTGAGAGTCTCCTACACTGGCACAAAGTGATGGAAGTATTTCAGGGTTTGAAGCTGAGTTAACTCTTCAGTCATGGAATATAACAATACGCCAAATCATTTTGATGGATTTTTTTTTGGCTTCCATGCTATAATTTATAGATTTTTTTTTATCATGTGTGTTTTTCCAAGAATGGAATTAATTTTGTTAGCATGAGAAGCTTCCCATGCACAAGGAAAATTGCTCACCTTATTTTCTAGATACCCGGACAATTAAGCAATTGAACTAGATGAATTACTAGCCATCGATTTACTTATTCAATGAGTTTGTTCTTCTTGTTAACTTTTAATTATGGAAAGAAACTTTCTAAGAAGTGAATCAAACAATATCAGAGATAAATGACACAACTATGCCAACTGATGTGCCTTTAGAAATTAAATCACTTACCTCGGATGTTACTGGTCTCCTTTATCAATCATCTGGGTTTGTACTTTTCATTCTAAAAAATATTCATAAACTATCTCTCCTTTACACATGAAAAATAAATAGCAGCAAATGCTAATGCCATTTACAAATTCTTATGTTTAGTTCAAGTGAAATAGCTATAGCTACAAGTAAAGCAACCAACATTGCACTCTCAAATGAAACAACAATAGGTACAAGTGAAGCAACCAACCCTATGGAATATAAACAACTTGAAAGGTATGTACTCAATTGTTTAACATTGCAAATCAGAGAAAAGTTGAAGTCAAAGGTAGCACTAATAGAAATTCAACAATGAACTCATCTCTATACTCCTTACCTTCGACAAGGACTTATGTATTAATAATTGCATTTTAATGTTGGTGTATGAAGTTTATGGTTTAACTTAAGAGGGCATTATTTATATAAACAAATTTTGTGTATCTATGCATAAGAGGATATAGTTGCCTTACCATAAAACAATTTTTTCTTGTTCGAACAATTTTCAATGTATAAAGTTATGATGTTGATGCATGTTACTGTAGTGATTATTAAGTTTATAGTTTTTACTAAGGAATATTTTTCTATTTTTTATCGTTCCAGAATATTATTGTTTAAAATATTGGATTCCTTATACAAATTTATGTAGTGTCTTTGTACAAGTTTATGTTCTTATTTAGGTGGTGACAAAATATTAAAAACAAAAAAAATGTCGTAAAATGTAAAAGTATAAGTGCAATTTCTGCACATATAATTTTGGAGACAATTAAGGTTATGTGTTTCTTTCTATATTTGTCCATGTACATAAGAGATGCTTCTCGAGAGAGGGGGAAATAATAAGGGGGGATTGCTTCTTGCTCATTGCATTGCAAGGGGTATTGAAAAAAGAGTTATGTTTATTCATCTAGGTATCATATGCATGGTTCACAATGATAGTGTTGAAGATAAGAACTAGAGATATTTGTCATTCATTTTTTTACCATGCTACACATGTAGTAAGTGATCATGGCATGGATGACCATCGTTTGCCTATTGTTTAGAATTAGGAAATAAAATTTCCGCAACACCCTCTCATCCATACCAACTATCCACTAGGATATACTCATGAAGAAATCACCCAACAATGATGATGACTATTCCACTGTATGCATTTGTTCATCCAAGGAATTTCATGCGAAAATGCTAGTGAATATTGGAGAAGGATTGGAGGCAATGAGTCATGAATGATATGTTCTATAGAGTCATTTTTATCATGTATTTCCAGTCCAATTGAGGGAGAAAATACTATCCAAGTTGAAAGTGATGACGATCATTTTTCACATGCATTTTAAGTTTTCATTTCCACCGTTTATTAAAGAAAATTGTATCATTAGAAGTGCGCGAGGAATAGTCGACTATTGAATGCTTTCCACCGATGAAGAAACCATTGGAAAAATACAATCGACCATAATGTGGATGCTCTCAACCAACCAAAAATAGAAGAACTCGGCCACATGGCAAGTGACTAAAGAAGACTGACCCAGCCTAGTCGATAGAGCAAACTGATAAAGATCGAGTTCCTCTACTACGAAGACTTCCTCGACTTCCTGTTATAGTTCTTGGTAGTGGCGTGGTGTGATGGAGAAGGAATAATCTTTTGGTTGAATCGATCATCAGAGATTATTAATATAGACGAGGGAAGACAACAAGTAGTAATCGAAAGTCGAATGGCCAAAAGTCGACCAAGGCTACTTGTTACATTTTATTCGTGAATGTTATGATGTAAAATATTGTAATCAAGTCCTGTAAAAGGGTCTCATATGAAGATTATTTTGTGGAGTACAAAGTATATACATGTAGGACCATAGTCGAATCGAACTTGGGAATCAAAGTCGAAGTTAGTCAACTCAATAGTCGAATATGTCTAGTTTAAACTTGAGTTGTTAGTCGAAAAAGAAAAACATATATTGTCAATTGTATCAGTTTCAAGAAGTCTCAAAAAATCTTAGTCAAAGTAGAAAGGAGGGGGTTAAACATGCATATTTTAAAGGCAGGAGATCCCCTACACCATTGTAATATATGTCAGTCCTTAGTCGATGAGTTCAGGTTCTCACTGACAATAGTTAACTCTTAGTCGACAACACGTAAGCACTTGTAATCAAGTTATCCTTCATGTAATATTAATTGTTAGACTCCATACACTTACAAACAACAACACAATCATATTAAAGAGCAACAAAAAGAAAAGGTCGATGAGCAATAGAGCAATGAGCACATAGAGAGAGAATCGATGATGAACACGTCGACAATGGTTAAAGGCATCCAAGAGAGTCGTATTTTCACAGACACACACACAAGAGTTGAAAGAAAAAATATGATGAAAAAAGAATTATTGATTGATTGAACCTCCTAGTATAAAAGTTGCAGAATAATTCTTGAATTGTGACCTTAGAAGATGGAAAGCAGAGAATGGTAGGTTGGTCGAGGTATGGAGCTCCAATGTAGGGTGTTTTGCAGGTGCGAGATGAGCCCAGGATGAGCCACTCACCACTCCAAAGGCACCAGAGAGAAGTACAACAATAGGATCAAGAGGACCATTGTTGGGTGGGAGAAAAGTGCTGGGAGACTCACCAATTGCACATGCATTTACCAGATTGAAGATGAAGGCTAAAGAGTAATATGTCATTAGTTATCTGCACACTTTCTTGGGATGAGCAAAAAATTGAGTGTGGGGGAGATGTTGAGGGGGCCTCTTAGGCCCTAATATTCATCACATATATGTTATTAGACATTAGACTACATGATAAGATGTAATAAAGCAAGAATATATGTAATAAGTGGTTAAAGCTAAGTAAATGTATGTAACAAGTGGTAAATGTAACTAAACAAAGGATTAGTTGGAGTGGGTGCAACCGCTCCAACCATTCATCTATTGTATAAATAACCCTAAAGATGGAATACAAATTTGGAATGGACTTCCTTCCCCACATTTATATCCTTTTTTCTTGGGATTATGCGTGTCTTGATGCATTCCAATGTAATCTCTCTCTTGGATGCTTGCCTCATTTGCCTAGACTACAACACCTCCTCCATCTAGGGGACCAAGGAACAATGAAGAAATGATGACAAACAAAAAATATGTGTGGGATCAAGGAACAATGAAGAAATTGACATCGATGACAATGTTGTGTTGGGGATTAGGTGTAACCTGATACAAAAAAAACAAATAATACCGTAGATAATTGAAGAGGAGATAAGATTTCAAAGATAAAAAAGGGTGGTGTCTAAAGAGACCATTACAACACTTTAGCACAATGCATTGTGATCAGAACATCATAATGCATATTGGACATCTTGTACACAACAATGATATCGCAACTCACTTGTTGATAATGACCCATAGGGTTTGCTATTTATAGCTTCAAGATCTAACCAAATTCGTTGAAATAGGGAGGATCTTGTCCACATATAACCATTGGTTATTAGAGTTGACTCTGTCAAATCCGCGCTGTCAAGTTGGCTCGACAAGGATGCTTGACCCGATTGTCCATGCATCCAGCTCATAGTTGATTACTTGGTTTATCCATCGATCAACTATCTTCGAATGCTGGTCGACCATCTGACTGACAAGCTTGTTGATTGCTTGACCGATTGATGTAGAGATCTAGTTGATCTCCTGACCACGTGTTTCCATATGAAGGTCGACCGCCTGACCGACTAATTCCAGGAGAAGTGTGATGAGCTATAATGAATTGATGTTCCAACACCCCCCATCAACACACGACTATGGAGATTCAGGAGGTGAAATTATGTTAGCATGAAACCCCCCATAATTGGAGCTTCCTGAAGCTTAAGCATTGTACACAGCTTGATAAACCTAGATTCATATAAAGACTTAGTGGAGATATCAACAACCTGATCATCCATTTTGCAATATTTAAGAGAGACAAAGTTCTCATGAACCAACTGTCTCAAATAGTGAGCATGGAGCTCAACATGATTCATCTTACTGTGGGAAACATGATTGTCAACAACCTGTATGGAAATTTTATTGTCACAATAGATTATAGTCGAGGGATAAACAAGAAATCCATGTTCACCCGAAATTTGGTGGATCCAGACTGCCTCCGTACTGGCATGAACGACGCCACAATATTCTACCTATGTAGTCGACAAGGAGACTACCTCATGTTTCTTGCATGACCAAACCAATGGTCCAGTGTTGAAGCAAAACACATAGGAAAAAGTGGATTTATAATCATCACTGTCACCAGCCCAGTTGGAGTTGGTGAAGCCGACCAACGAATTTGAACTTCAACAATACTTGATACAAAAATGAGTGGTACCCTTGAGATAATGGTCAATTCATTTGATTACTTTCCAGTGGATTTCTATGGGATCTTTCATAAACCAATAAACCACAATAATAGCAAAGGAAATGTCAGGTTGACTATGAGTAACATAAATGAGACTGCCGACCAATTTTCGATAAAGTGTAGCATCAATTTTGGGAGTTTGACAAGTTTTGGTGAGATTGACTCTAGATTGGAAAGGAGTAGCACATGGCTTACAATATTCCATGTTAAAACATTTCAAAATATCCATTACATATTTAGATTGAGAAATGAAAAAACCATCCCATAGTGGTAATACTTGAAGACCCAAAAAATAATGCATAGTACCAAGATCTGTCATGTCAAAGGAGTGAGAAAGTTGTTTCTTCAATCTAAGAATGAGGTCAATGTTATTGCCAATAATGAAATTGTCATCAACACATAGAACAACAATCAAAGTGTTTCCATTGGTATGAAGTACATACAAGCTATGATCAAATTCACTACGTTTGAAACAAAGTTGAAGAAAGAAACTGTCAATCTTAGCATACCAAGGTTGGGGAGCTTGCCTCAAACCATAAAGAGACTTCTTGAGTCGACAAACCATATTAGAATCTGTCACAAAACTAGGAGGTTGTTCCATAAAAAATTATTTAGATAGGTATCCATGAAGAAAAACACTCTTCACAACTATCTATTGGATTTTCCATCCAAATCGAGCAACAAGTGAAAGAATCAGTTGAACAAAGTTCATCTTTGCAACATGAGCAAAGGTCTTAGTGTAGTTGATGCCTTCTTGTTAAGAAAATAACTTTGCAACCAAATGAGCTTTATGTCACTCAACAACACCATCAAAGATAAATTTTATCACGTGGACCAATCGATACTTCACAACATTATTTCTTTGCAGTCAGAGAACTAATTCCCAAGTGTGATTCTTTGACAAAGAATCAATTTATGTATACATAGTTTGTTCCCATTCATGTTGTATTTGAGCATTTGAGTATGTAACATGATCAAAAGTTTCAAGTACATGAATCATAAATGCAATGCTTACATGTTGATTTTTACTTCAATTTTGTCGTCTAGAGGAAATATTAACAACATTAGGTCCAACAACTTCAATTGTCTTGGCAACCCATCTGGGTAGACAATAAACACGTGAACTTTTGTTCATTGTAGAAAGTCGATCAAAAGTTAGAACAATTTCAATCAATGAAGATGGTGGACCATTCGAAACAAATATCGATGGACTAAACAAATCAGAGGTCAACCATCTAGTCGAAACACGAACAAAGTTCGATTGTCTAGTCGAAAGATTGAAAAATGGAACAGGAGAACCATAGTCAGAAATAATATCAAAGTGATCATCTTGTAGCAATCCAAAGGAAGCATTCAACAACTTGATTCTAGAATACTTCTCATCAAACCATATATTTCATCCAGTAATGATTTACTGTTAGATAAGGTCAAATAGTCTATAGGCTTTAGAATCTTTAGAGTAGCTCATCATGATGCAAGCATGACTCTTTGCATCCATCTTTTGAAATCATTGGAATATGATCCTAGGAAACACATCCAAACACATAGAGGTGGATGACTGAAGGCTTCTTTCCACAACATCATTTGACTAGAGTCATCAAAGGAATAACTCGAGTCAAGATGCGATTGAGCAGATAGTTTGCACAATATACAACTTCATCCCAAAAGCGAGGAGTCAAATATTTGGCATACAAAAGAAATCTAGCCATTTCAACTAACGTTCAATTCTTGCATTCTTCGATGCCATTCTACTGAGGTGTGCGAGGAATCGACCACTGTCATTCAATACTAGATCAAACTAGGTATTATTCAAAGGGTCAATTTGCATACTCACCACCATTGTCTAATATCAAGAATTTGATGGGTTGGCCACATTACTTTTCAACAAAGGCTCTGAATTCTTTGAACTTTTCAAAGACTAGATTCTTATTCTTCAAAAAATAAACCCAAGAGAAATGAGAGAGATCATAAATGAAAGTCAAGATATACCTTTCACTTGCTGGGGAAGGTAGATTGATGCAAAAAAAATCACTGTGAACCAACTCCATAAGGTTGTATGCTCGCCATGCTTTCCCAGATTCAAAGGGTGCTTGATGATGCTTGCCAAGCACATAGCCTTTACAAACTCCTTCAAGGGGGAAACAATTTAGGTAGACCAAAAACCATTTTCTGAGTTTCCATGGATTGCAAACTTTGAAAATTCACATGTCTAAGTCATTCATGTCAAGTTCAACTTCGCTCATTAGTGTGAGAAACAAGAGAAATCGATTTGGTGTTGGGTTGAGTCGTCTCATAGAATTTATACAGATTGTCCTTCAGGTCGAGAAACCCTCCAGTGATAATATACCGACCTTTCTTTAAATATCGAACAAAGAATCGATCTATCCAAAACTCCACAATATTACTTGTCTATGTTGACTGAAAAAAACAAATAACAAATTGGAAATGCGATTTGACACATGTTAAACGTCAACAATTCTTCTATGTCGACGTGAAACATCACCCTGACTAACAATATTGAGAGAAAAATCATTGACAACATAAATTTTCCTCTCCCTAGTTTCATTCAAGGACATGAAAAAGGAAACATCCTTATCCATATGATGAATTCACCTAGAGTCAACTACCCATTCATTTTGTGTAGAATGAGACAACAAGGCCTTAGAAGCTCCGACTTGGAAGGTGAAATTATCAACGAGTCAACAAACAACGAACATGTTTCCTTCAAGGAATTTAATATTCTCCTCTAAATAATATCTCTTCTTATATTATACCTTCTCCATGTGTCCAGTATTTCCATAGTACTGACATGTATTCTTCTTTCTACTTTGATGGGATGCATCTATTTTCCATTTAGGTTTTTGGTTGAGGCATCCAGGTCTTTGCGTAGGGGTATCAAACCATCCTCTTTCCTTGTGATTTGACTTAACCTTTCCCTTGCACAAGTGGGCTTGATGTTTACCACCAAGATTTCCTTCTTCAAGTTGTCTGTGCTGATAAGTGATCAAAAGACCAGAAAAATCTTCAAATGTGTAATCCTTACCATCTTCCTCGAGTGCCTACTAGTTGGTGTGGAAAGTCAAAACAAACACATTGAATGGTGTTCTCAAATTCATCAGGACCAACTCGACGAGTTGTCTATCTTTCTTCTAATAAATCTTTCCACATTTTCCCAATTTCAATTAGAGTCCCTTCACATGCGCCAAATAGTCCTCTATTTTAAAAAAATAATGAGGATCAAGAGAGATCAACTCTTTCTCCAATTGCATGACATGTCTTTCATCGAATTTGTTGAACAACAACTTCAACTTCTTCCAGACTTGATGAGGGCAGTTGATTCCACTGATATGCACATGAATCTCCGCTAGATATAGTCATGATGACCCCCATAGACTCATCCTTCTTTCCATCAACAACAAACTTTTCTCGATCATCTATTGGATCTAGAATTACAGTCTTCGTATACTGCCACAATCCTTTACTCTTTAGTAGGTTTTTCATGTCTGGTTCCCATACTATGTAATTTTATCCAGTCATAATTATAGGATCAATCTTCGAAGCCATATTCGATATCTAGAAAAAATAGATCTCTTTCCAAGTTATAGTCTACAAACCACTGGCCCGGAGTCAATCACACAAAAAATCAGACTCAACAAGGTTTGCACATAACATGCAAGGTTTCAAACCATCGAATCTTATACCATGTTTGGGATTGGGTGTAATCTGATACGAAATAGACAAACAATACTACAGATAATCAAAGAGGAAATAATATTTCGAGATAAAAATGGGTGGTGTCTAAAGACACCATTACAACACTTAAGCACAATGCATTTTGATCAGAATGAAACAATGCATTGTGATCAGAACGTCACAATGCATATTAAGCACAATGCATTGTGATCAGAACATCACAATGCATAATAAGCACAATGCATTGTGATCAGAACGTCACAATACAAATTGGACATCTTGTACACAATAATGATATCACAACTCACTTGTTGATAATGACCTATAGGGTCAATTATTTATAGCTTCAATATCTGACCAACTTTCTTGAAATGGGGAAGATCTTGTCCATATATAACCATTGGTTTTTAGATTTGACTCTATCAAATCCATGCTTTCAAGCCGACTCGAAAAGGATGTTCAACTCGACCAAGAGGCTCGTCGACTACTCGACCGACTGATGTAGAGATCTAGTCAACTTCCCTACCGACAATTTCCAATTGTAGGTTGACCACCCAAAGGACAGATTCCAAGAGAAGTGTGATGAACCATCATGACTTGATGTTCCAACTTGTTGAAAATGATGGATTTGGATTATCTAGAAAATACCTTTGAAAAATACCCTCACCACAGAAATTTGAAAACAACTATGACCAAATTTGCAGACCAAATGTTCATGATAATGAAGTTGATGATGATTGGATATCCATTTATCGATATGGCATCGTAGGGCTAGAGGTTTATCTTCATGCAATGATCATTTAGAGGGTACTATTCATCATTACAACATGGTTAATATACAAATTCCAGAGGATTGCAATGATGACAACAATCAATTGTTAGGATATTTAGACACTTAGGAGTTACTTCAGATCAACTTGGTCTAATATGTCATTAGGTAAAAAGTGTGTTTCTTTAGTATGCATCAATATGCATTTGTAGTTAGGTAATCCAACGATCATGATATGTTCTTGACATAGAGTGATCCGACAGTTCATATTCTCCTCGTTCTTAATGGTTATATTGACATGTGGCTTAACACCCGATATTCCCATGATCTCTATTTAAAGAGCATGGATGGTCATTTGCCGATGATCGATTGTGAGAAGCTCTCTTATAAATCTCTTTGTAATATTTTTCTTTTGCATTAATAAATTGCTCCAAGTGGCCATGTTGGCTGGGGCTGTGTATATATCCTCGTAGGGGTTTTACCATGTCAAAACATCGATCTATTGATATTTGACCTGGTTTCGTTAGTGGTTACTAAAGTTGTTCATCCTTTGTTGAAATACCTGTGTTTTCAAACATGGTATCAGAGCGCATTTCAAGACCCGCTCCTGTAGTAGATCAAAATTGTGAAGTTGTGTTGCCTCATCTTTGGTTTTTTCCATTTCTGTATATTCCTGGGCTGAGCGGACTATTCCATTGCATCTAGAGTGCTCATTTATTCCAGGAATTCTTTTCCTTTCACTCGAAAAGGTTTTTCATTTTCCCAAGATATGACCATTTCAGTCAGATCCGAAGGTATAAAACATGAATACACCCTTTTAAATTGTTGCAGAGATAATATTTCAATTTTCAGTTCTTTTATTTCGGAGTTGCTACTCTTTTCGATCCGTGTATGCTCTTTTCCCTACGCCCTATGCGATCTCGAAAAATAAAAAACATATTGAAAAGGGTTTTCCTATCTACATATGCTCTTTGTTGTGCGCTTTGTGCGACCTCGGTAAATTAGAAATAGAGGGAAAACTTGCATTTTTTGGGTAAGCTAACCAATATCTAGCTCTTGTTGTCATCGAGAAGCGAAATTTTTATCTTGTGTGAAAATAATTTTTTATGAGCATGCTCTTTGAGAGCGTTTTCAACAACAACAAGAACAACCCCAATCATCCTTCTAAACAATATAATATGTTTTGCACTAGCTCTCTTGGTCAAAATTTACTTTACTTAGTAGGAGGGATTGAGTTCAAGTCTCTTTTTGTTACTCTCTTTGAAAAAGTTTATGCATTCATTGTAAAGTGCATTTCACTTAAGTTATACAAGTGAATCACTATTAAATAACTTTATTTTATTTTAAGTTATTTTGCATGCAACTTTCATTTACAAAGTAACTTCATTGTAAAAGTGATCACTGTTGTTTTATAAAAGTGGGTCACTTCATACGTAACTTATTTAAAAGTTTGCTTACAGGCACAACTAGGAGGAACATCACCACATGGAGCAACTTCTACTTTCCACGTGGTTCTTTGGTTACCATTTATGCCTTTTTTCAAAAGGGCATAACTTTCACATCCAAAGTCCGTTTTCGGTGTTGTTTTTTTGAAACAACCTACTTTTTTGAGATCCTTCCATCCAGACCATCAGTTTCATATTTTTGTATATATTTAAAGTGGCTTCTCCGAATGATCTTTTGCTTACCAATACCAACTAATTCCAATGGAAATCCCATGTGGAGGATTTATTAAGAAGTAAAGGATTGTACCATATTACCTTGGGAAAAGAACAAGAACCCAATGATGATGAAAATTATTAAAAATGGATTAATAGGAATGACAAAGCTCGTGGAATAATCATAATTTCCATCTCTCCTGATTTAAGGTTTCATATTCAAAAAAATTGAGAACCTAGATAAATCTTGGGAAAATCTTGAAGCTGTGTTTGGTAAACACAATATTATTTGAGCTCACCAGTTGGAAAAACAATTAATGAATTTATGTCAAAATAATTTTCCTCGCAACTTATCTAAGTTCAAAACACTTAGAATTTTGTGTATAGAATGAGAACTAGTTCTAAAAGAAGATCGATGCATATATGCTATTCTTTCTAAGCTTGGTAGTGCATATTATGTTTTTGTATCTACCTTTTATGTCACTAGAGAAGATCTAGGGAGTGATTATAAAAAACCCTCTCTTGAGTCCTTTTTTTATTTTCTAATTCAAGAGCAAGATAATCTTGTGCAACTTGGATTGACCAACACCTCAGGTACATCCAACAAATCCTTAGTGGCCCAATAGAAATATAGACCCAAGAATCCCAAGAAGCAACATCCTCACCACAACAACAAACAAAACAAGGGTACCAAACCCTCTTTGTTAACTTCTGCTCATAATGGTGATAAATGAGCGAAATGAAAAAATAAGAAGACTGACATACATTGCAACTTTTGTGGGAAATATGGTCACGATGAGTCCAAATGTTTTAAAAATATGGTAGCTTTAGAAGTAGGGATGAAGGAGCACAACATCAATATTGATTCTACTACTACTTCTTCTCATGGACATGCACTTTTTGCTTCTAGTTTCTCCTTCAATGCAACTTATACTTCTTTTTCTAATGAGTGGATTATCGATTATGGAGCATCTTATCATATAGCTAAGGATAAAACCTTATTTTATTCTCTTAATGAATGTAACACCAAGAAAATATTTGTTGGTGATGATAGATCTCTTAGTGTTGTAGGGTTCAGAATAGTTCATGTAGATAATGGTCATTTGAATGATGTATTATGTTTTCCAAGTCTTTCCTGCAACCTTTTATCAGTGTATCAAATCATTGAGTCATTGAAAATTGTGATGAATGGACCCATCTAGGAAGTGATGGTGCTAGTGTAGGTTTAGGTTCAATGGACTCAACTGGAGGAAGGTGAGTAGGCAGATGTGTATTTTCATCCTCACTGTCATCATTTGAATAAGAAGAAACTATAGTAGAAACAAAATAAGGCACAAACGCTGAAGATGGGTTGCAAGCTAAAGAAGGCACAAACGCCAAATTTGGCTCGTAAGGCAAGATATTTTCATCAATTTTAACATCTCTTCTAATAATAATTTCATTACATTGTGGTTGAAGAAATATGTAACCTTTGACATCTTCAGAATAACCAACAAATATACACTTCTCACTTTTAGGATGCATTGCTTTCCTTTTCTCATCTGGAATGTGAGCCCATGCTATACTGCCAAATACACTGAAGTGGCTTACATCTGGCTTATTGTTATTCCATGCTTCTTCCGGTGTTATATTTTTAAGAGATTTTGTGAGATTCGATTTACTATGTAATTTGGACAGTTAATGGCTTCCTCCCAATACTTTATATTTAATCCCTTAGATTGGATCATACAATTAGCCATTTCTTTTAATGTGTGGTTCTTTCTCTCAACAACAACATTTGACCTTCAATCATTTGTGCCTTCTTCTGCTCCTATTCTGGTTTCTTCTTCTTCAAATGATGATAGTGAGGATGAAAATCCACCTCCATCTGCTCACCTTCCTCTAGTTGAGTCCATTGAACCTAAACCTACACTAGCACCACCGCTTCTTAGAAGGGTTTTTTCATCACAAGATGCAACTAGTGATCTTGCCAGTGATCCTTCAGATCAGTGTCCAACATGTTCACAATTCCAATGAGGCTGTTCTCTTTTGGCTCAAGTTTCAGAGACTCATGATCTAGAGAAATTTGCAGAAGCTTCAGGTCATTGAGATTGGGATACAAAAATGAATGAAGACTATCTTTCTTTAATGGAAAATGATACTTGGGATATTGTACCTCTTCCGAAAGGAAGAAAACTTGTCAGATGTAAATGGGTGTATAGAAGTAAGTATGTGTCAGATGGAAGTGTTGAGAGAAAGAAATCCCAGTTAATTGCAAAAGGATTTTCTCAAGTTAAAGACATAGACTATAATGAAACCTTTTCCTTTGTAGTCAAAATGAATTCCATGCTCCTTGTTCTAGCCCTTGCTGCCTCACATAAATGGGAGTTCCATTAGATGGATATTAAATCTTCCTTCTTGCATTGGGATTTGTAAGAATAAATATACATAGAACAACCTCTTGGCTATGTCCATAATGAGTCTAGCCTTGTTTCCACGTTAATAAATCTCTTTTATGGTATTAAGCAAGATCCTTGAGCTTGGTATGCCAATATGGACAAATTTCTTCATGATACCGACTTTTCTAGATTCCATTCTGGGCCCAATGTCTATACCAAGAAAGTAGGAAGCCATCTTATAATCCTTTTTCTTTATGTTGATGACCTTATCCTCACTGGTAGTGACCCTAATATTTTTAACTATGTGAACACTATCCTTAAGAAGAAATTTGAAATGACCGACTTAGGATATTTTCACTATTTCCTTGGCCTCCAAGTTTTGCAAACCAAGGAAGTAATTCTTTTTTCCCAATATAACTATGCTTTTGAACTTCTTCATCGCTTTCACATGGAAGATTCAAAAGAAACCCCTTCTCCCTTCTAGTATGGAGTCAAACTTGCTGCCACATGTACTTCTCCCAAAGTTGATGCCACCTTGTACCGTCAGTTCGTTGGTAACCTCTTATATTTTACTCATACCCATCCTGATATTTTATTTGTTGTTGGTCTTGTTGCTCGGTATATGCTAACACCCCATGAAATCCATTGGAAAGTAGCTAAAAGAATACTTCGGTATGTATGGGATACAATTCAGTTCGGGATACATTACAATTCAATGGGGACTCCTTTATTGCTTGGTTTCATTGATTTAGATTAGGCTGACGATCCTGATGATTGAAATTCTACTGCAGGCTATGTTTTCAGCCTTGGTTAAGGACCTGTCACTTGAACCCGTAAGAAACAAAATGATATTGTTCTTTCTTCAACATAAGTAGAGTACCAAGCAATGGTTAATGCAAGTCAGGAAGCCTTGCTGTTTTGATATATCATTTCAGAGTTTGGATTCCAACAGTAATATCTGACCACCATATGGTGCGTCAATTAGAGTGCCATCAAGCTTTCCAAAGATCTAGTTCAACATCAACACAACAAACACATTGGGATTATGTTAGGATATTTAGACACTTAGGAGTTATTTAAGATCTACTTGGTCTAATGTGTCGTTAGGTAAAAGTGTATTTCTTAGTGTGTTTATTTAGTATTCATTAATATGCATTTTTAGTTAGGAAATCCAATGGTCACGACATGTTTTCGACATAGAGTGATCTGACGATTCATATTCTCCTCGATATTAACGACCATTGATTCATGGCTTAGCACCCGATTGGTCCATGATATCTATTTAAAGAGCATGGAGGGTCATTTGTCGATGATCGATTGTGAGAAACTCTCTTGTAAAATCTCTTCGTAATCTTTTTCTTTTGCATTAATAAACTGCTACAAGTGGCCGCGTTGGCTGGGGCCGTGGATGTTTCCTCGTAGGGGTTTTACCACGTTAAAACATAGGTGTGTTAATATTTGATCCAGTTGTGTGAGTGGTTACTGAAGGTGTTCGTCCTCTTTTGAAATATCTGTGTTGTCGAACATGGTATCAGACCCTGTTTGAAGATCTGCTTCTATTGTGAATCGAGATCATGAAGCCGAGTTGCCTCATCTCCATTTTATACCATTTTCGTAAATTTATGGGTTGAGAGAATTGTTCCAATGCGTCCAAAGTGATTTTTTCATTCATGAACGCTTTTCGTTTCACTCGAAAAGGTTTCCATTTTCCCAAGATACGACCATTTCAGCTAGATCCGGGGGTATAAAGCCTGAATACACCATTTTTTAAATTTTTTTGCAGAGTATTATTTCAATTTTATTTCGATATTATATTGTTTTTTTTCCAGGTTGCTACTCTTTTAGATATGCGTATGATATTTCCCCACATCCTGTGCAATCTCGACAAATAAAAAACATATAGGAAAATGTGCATTTTCTGGGCAAACTAACCGATATCTAACCCTTGTTGTCATCGGGAAGCGAAATTTTTTTCTTGTGTGAAAATAGTTTTTTTTTAGCACGCTCTCCAAGGTCGCCTTCAACAACAACAACAACAACAACAACAACAACAACCCTCTTGCTAAACAATACAATATGCTTCACTATCCCATTTGGTTAAAAGTTTCTTTATTGAGTAAGAGGTCTTGACTTCAAGTCTCTCTTTTTGTTACTTTTTTTGAAAAAGTTCATGCTCCATTGTAAAGTGTATTTTACTTCAAGTAAAAAAGTGAATCACTATAAGTAGCTTTAATATTTTAGAGTTATGTATTTTGCATGCAACTTTTCTTTTATAAAGTAATTTCATTGTAAAAGTGAACTCCACTTCTTTTTATAAAAGTGGGTCACTTCATAAAGACATTTATACCATCATGTAGTCGTTTGGTTATCGTTTATGCCTTTTTTTAAAAAGGCATAACTTTCACACCCGAAGTCCTTTTTTAGTGCCATTTTTTTCGAAATCGTTCCATCAAGATCATCAGTTTTAGTTTTTAATTCCATATTATCTACATATTTAATATATATTCTTCAAGTAATATTTTTCTTACCAACACCAACTACTTCTAATGGAAATCCCATATGGAGGATTTATTAAGAAGTAAAGACTTGTAATGGATTACTTTGGGAAAGGAAACATGACCTACTGACGTCGATAAGAAATTCAAATGGGCTAATAGGAATGACGAAGCACATGGACTAATCAAAATGTCCATCTCTCCCGATTTAAGGTTCCACCTTCAACAAATTGATAAACTCGATGAAGCTTGGGAAAATATTGAATTTGTGTTTGGTAAACACAATATTATTCAAGCACAACAGTTATAAAATCAAGTACTGACTTTAAGTCCAAGTGATTTTTCTTGCATTGAAGACTATCTATTTAAGTTTAAAAGACTCGTAATTTCATGTGAAGAATGTAAGATACAGATGGATGAAGAGAGTTGCATCTATATTATTCTTTCTAAGCTAGGTAGTGTATATTCTATGTTTGTATCTACCTTTTATGCCATGAAAGAGGCTCTAGGGACAACTTATGAAAAATTCTCTCTTGAGTACTTTTGTGATGCTTTGATTAGAGAGCAAGATAAGCTTGCACAACTTGGAGTGATCAACACTACATGTATTTACAACAAATCCTTAGTCATCCATCAAACAGATAAACCCAAGATTCACAAGAAGCAACATCCTCACCACAACAACAAGCAACATAAGGGTCCCAAACCCACTTAGACAACTTCCGCTCCTAATGGTGACAAAGGAGAAAAATATTAAAATAAGAAGATTGGCAGACATTACAACTTTTGTGATAAATATGGTCATAATGAGTCCAATTGTTTCAAGAAGATGACAACTTTAGAAGAAACAAGGAAGAAACACAACATTGATATTGATTCTACTTCTTCTTCTTCTTCTTCTCATGGACATGCACTTTCTGCTTCTGGTTTCTCCTTCAATACAACTTCTAATTCTTCTTCTAATGAGTGGCTTAGTGATTATGGAGCATCTTATCATATGGCCAAGGATAAAGACATATTTTCTTCTCTAAATGAATGTAACACCAATAAAATATTTGTTGGTGATGATAGATCTCTTAGTGTTGTAGGATATGGAACACTTCAAGTAGAAAATGGTCATTTCAATGATGTATTATGTGTTCCAAGTCTTGTAACCTTCTATCAATATATCAAATTACTCATTCAGGTGAAGTTAAAACCGTCAAGTTTTCAGCTCACCAAGTTGTAATCAAGGATCTAAAAGATCCTAAGCATGTTATTGCAACTGAAATTACTGATGATATTACTAGGTTGTACAAGTTTGACAACTTTGGGTCATCATATTTTTTATCAGTTTTTGTTGCTCATAGGGATGACTTGAGAAAACTTTGGCTTGAGAAGTTTGGTCATCTAAACTATCGCTCATTGCAACAACTATGTAATCAACAAATGGTGACTGGTCTTCCTCCTGTTTCGTGTAGAGATGGTGTTTGTGCCGGTTGTGTTCTTGACAAACATCATCGGGATAGTTTTGAAAAACGTGCCTCTTGGCACGCCTCGGGCCCTTTTCAACTTGTTCACAGTGATTTGTATGGTCCACTTTCTTCTCCTTCCTTTTCTGGGTGCAAGTATTTCTTAACTTTCATTGATGACTTTTCCAAACGTACTTGGGTTTACTTATTAAAACTTAAGAGATAAATTTTTGGCCTACAAGGCCCTTGTATAAAAGAAATCTTGACATCAAATTCAAAGGTTAAGAATAGATAATGCAGGTTAATATGTGAACAATAATTTTACAAGTTACTGCACTACATAGGGCATCCAAATGCAACACACTGTTCCATATACACCACAACAAAATGGTGTTGCTGAGAGAAAGAACCACACATTAAAAGAAATGGCTAATTGTATGATCCAATATAAGGGATTAAGTCTAAAGTATTGGGAAAAAGCCATCAACTGTGCAAATTACATAGTAAATCACACTCCCACAAAGCCTCTTAAAAATATAACACCGGGAGAAATTTGGACTAAAATTAAACCAGATGTAAGTCACTTCTGTGTATTTGGCAGTATAGCATGGGATCACATTGTTGATGAGAAAATGAAAGCATTCCAACCTAAAAGTGAGAAGTGTATATTTGTTTTTTATTATGAATATGTAAAGGTTATAGACTTATTCAACCACATTGTAATGAAATTATTATTATAAGAGATGTTAAATTTGACGAAAATCTCTTGGCCTGCGAGCCTAATTCGACGTTTGTGCCTTCTTTGGCCTGCAAGCCTAATTCGACGTTTGTGCCTTCTTCGGTCCGTGAGCCATCTTCTATGTTTTTTCCATCTTCTATTTTGGTTTCTTCTTCAGATGATGACAGTGAGGATGAAAATCCACCTCCGCCTACTCACCCTCCTCTAGATGAGTCCATTGAACCTGAACCAACACCAACTCTAGCTCCACTGCTTCCTAGGGTCCATTCAACACGAGAAGCAGTTGGTGATCTTTTTGGTGATCCTTCACATCAACTTTATACACGTTCATAGTTCTAGCGAGCCTCTTCTCTTTTGGCTGAAGTTTTAGAGACTCATGATCGACAGATATTTGCATAAGCTTTAGGTCATCCAAATTGGTATACAACAATGAATGAAGAGTATCGTTCGTTAATGGAAAATGATACTTGGGATCTTGTACCTCTTCCAAAATTAAGAAAACTTGTCAGATGTAAATGGGTCTAAAGAACTAAGTATGCATCATATGGAAGTGTTGAAAGACACAAGGATCAATTAGTTGCCAATTTTTTTTCCCACATTGAAGGAATTGACTATAATGAATCCTTTTCCTCTATAGCCAAAATTAATTCCATCTGCCTTTTTCTTACCCTTATTTCCTCACATAAATTGGAGGTCCATCAGATGGATGTTAAATATCCCTTCTTGCATGGATATTTGCAAGAAGAATCTACATGGAACAACATCCTCGCTATGTCCAGAATGACTCTAGCCTTGTTTATGGCCTTAAGAAATCTCTTTATGGTCTTAAGCAAGATTTGCGAGCTTGGTATGCCAAAATGGACAAATTTCTTATTGCCATTGGATTCTCTAGATGCCATTCTGATCCTAATGTCTATAGCAAGAAAGTAGGAAGCCATCTCATAATCCTTGTCCTTTATGTTGATGACCTTATCCTTACTGATACTAAATCAAAATGTTTAAACCATGTGAAAAATGACCTTAAGAAGAAATTTGAAATGGTAGACTTAGGATTTTTGCAGTATTTCATTGGCCTCCATGTTTTGCAAACCAATGAAGGATTTTTTCTTTCCGAATCTAAGTATGCTTGTGACCTTCTTCATCACTTTCACATGGACGATTGTAAACCAACCCCTTCCACCTTCTAGTATGGAGTCAAGATTGCTTCCACCTGTACTTCTCCCGAAGTTGATGCCACCTTTTACCATCAATTAGTTGGTAGTCTCTTATACTTGACTCATACCCGTCCTAATATTTCCTTTATTGTTGGTATTTTTTTCTGGTATATGCAAACACTCCATGAAAGCCATTGGGAAGAAACTAAAAGGATACTTCACTATGTCTGTGTTCAATTTAGTTCATGATACATTATAGTTCATGGGGGGGATCCTTTATTGGTTGGTTTCACTGATTCAGATTGGGCCAACGACCCCAATGATCAGAAGTCTACTGCAGGTTATGTTTTCAACCTTGGCTCATGACCTGTCACTTGGGCATGTAAGAAGCAACATGCTATGGCACTTTCTTTAGCAGAAGCAGAGTACCGAGCAACAATAAATTCAAGTTAGGAATCCTTATGGATTCGACATATTCTTTCAGAGTTTGGATTCCAACAGCAACATCCGACCAAACTTTGGTGCGACAATCAGAGTGCCATCAAGATCACCAAAGACCTAGTTCAACATCAATGCATCAAACACATCGAGGTACACATGAAATTCATCATAAATCTCATTCATGATCAAGTTATTGAGGTGCTATTTTTCCCTACAGAAGATCAAGTTGTAGACATTTTCACAAAGTCTCTTACATAAGCAAAGTTTTCCAAACTTCTATCTATGTTAGGAGTTCATGAAGTTGTCATCAAGGGGGGATAGGCTCTAATGCCTCCTTCCTTCTCCTATTGTGTCACTATTGTAAATCCTTCAATCCTATCCCAAGTTTTTCTTAAGGGGGGATGTTAGGATATTTAGACACTTAGGAGTTAGTTAATATCTACTTGGTCTAATGTGTCGTTAGGTAAAAGTGTGTTTTTTTAGTATGCATTTGTAGTTAGGAAACCTGACGGTCATGATATGTTCCCGACATAGAGTGATCCGACGATTCCTATTCTCCTCGATCTTAATGGCCATTGATCTGTTGCTTAAAACCCGATTGGTCCATGATCTCTATTTAAAGAGCATGGAGGGTCATTTTCCAGTGATTGGTTGTGAGAAACTCTCTTGTAAAATCTCTCTGTAATCTTTTTCTTTTGCATTAATAAACTGCTCCAAGTGGCCGCGTTGGCTTCGGCCGTGGATGTTTCCCCGTAGGGTTTTACCATGTCAAAACATTGGTGTGTTGATCTTTGATCTGGTTGTGTGAGTGATTATTGAAGGTTTTCATCCTCTGTTGGAATACCTATGTTGTCAAACATGGTATCAAAGCCTGTTCGAAGACCCGCTCCTGTTGTAGTTCGAGATCGTGAAGCCGAGTTGCATCATCTCCATTTTCTTCCATTTTTCATACATTTTTGGCCTAAGAGGACTGGTCCATTGCATTCAGAGCGCTTGTTTCATTCATAAATTCTTTTTCGTTTCACTTGAAAAGGTTGCCGTTTGCCCAAGATAAGGCCATTTTAGCTAGATCCGGAGGTATTAAACCTAAATACACCCCTTTTAATTTTTTTGCAGAGTATTATTTTGGTTTTATATTATTTGTTTCTGGGTTTATACTCTTTAATATCTATGTATTCTCTTTTCCCCGTGCCCTATGCGATCTCAAAAAATCAGAAACATATAGGAAAATGTGCATTTTCCGTTAAGGTAACTGGGACCTAATCCTTGTTGTCATCGAGAAGAGAAACATTTTTCTTGTGCGAAAAGAGTGTTTTTAGCACGCTCTCCAACAACAACAAAAACAACAATAGGTCTTGATTTCAAGTCTCTATTTTTGTTACTTTTTTTGAAAAAGTTTATGCTCCATTGTAAAGTGTATTTCACTTCAAGTATAAAAGTGAATAACTATAAGTAGCTTTAATATTTTAGAGTTATTTATTTTTCATGCATCTTTTCTTTTATAAAGTAATTTCATTGTAAAAGTGAACCCCACTTTTTTTTATAAAATTGGGTCACTTCATAAAGCAACTTACACCATCACATGGTCCTTTGGTTACCATTTATGTTTTTTTTTTAATGCATAAGTTTCACATCCGAAGTCCCTTTTCAGTGTCGTTTTTTTAAAACTGCCTATTTTTTAGAGATCTTTACATCCAGATCATCAATTTTAGTTTTTAAATCCATATTATCTACATATTTAATATGGCTTCTTCAAGTAATCTTTTTCTTACCAACACCAACTACTTCCAATGGAAATCCCATATGGAGGATTTATTAAGAAGTAAAGGATTGTACTAGATTACCTCGGGAAATGAAACATGACCTACTGATGTTGATAAGAGATTCAAATGGGATAATAGGAATGACGAAACACGTGGACTAATCATAATGTCCATCTCTCCTGATTTAAGGTTCCACCTTCAACAAATTGATAAATCCGATGAAGCTTGGGAAAAGATTGAATCTGGGTTTGGTAAACACAACATTATTCGAGCACAACAGTTATAAAATCAAGTACTAACTTTAAGTCCAAGTGATTTTTCTTGCATTGAATACTATCTTTCTAAGTTTAGAACACTGAGAATTTTATGTGAAGAATGTAAGATAAATATGGATGAAGAGCGTTGCATCTATCTTATTCTTTCTAAGCTAGGTAGTGCATATTCTGTGTTTATATCTACCTTTTACACCATGAAAGAGGCTCTAGGGACAACTTATCAAAAACCCACTCTTGAGTCCTTTTGTGATGCTTTGATTAGATATCAAGATAATCTCGTACAACTTGGAGTGATCAACACTACAAGTACCTACAACAAAGCCTTAGTCATCCATTATAAAGATAAACCCAAGAATCCCAAGAAGCAAGATCCTCACCACAACAACAAGCAACATAAGGGTCCCAAACCCATTGAGACAACTTCTGCTCCTAATGGTGACAAAGGAGAAAAATATAAAAATAAGAAGACTGACAGACATTGCAACTTTTGTGATAAAGATGGTCATGATGAGTCCAAAATTTTCAAGAAGATGGCATGTTTAGAAGCAACGATGAAGAAACATAACATCAATATTGATTCTACTTTTTCTTCTTCTTCTCATGGGCATGCACTTTCTGCTTCTGGTTTCTCCTTCAATACAACTTCTACTTTTTATTCTAATGAGTGTCTTATTTATTCTGGAGCATCTTATCATATTCCTAAGGATAAATACATATTTTCTTCTCTAAATGAATGTAACACCAAGACACTATTTGTTGGTGATGATAGATCTCTTTGTGTTGTAGGATCTGGAATAGTTCAAGTAGAAAATGGTAATTTCAATGATGTATTATGTGTTCCAAGTATTTCTTGTAACCTTCTATCAGTATATCAAATCACTCATTCAGGTGAAGGTAAAACCGTCGAGTTTTCAACTCACCAAGTTGTAATTAAGGATCTAAAAGATCCTAAGCATGTTCTTGCAACTAGAATTGCTAATGATATTACTAGGTTGTACAAGTTTGATAACTTTGGGTCGTCATATTTTTCATCAGTTTTTGTTTCTCATAGGGATAACTTGAGAAAACTTTGGCATGAGCGGTTTGGTCATCTAAACTATCTCTCATTGTGGAAACTATGTAATCAACATATGGTGACAGTTCTTCCTCCTGTTTCATGCAGAGATGGTGTTTGTTCTAGTTGTGCTCTCGACAAACATCATCGAGATAATTTTGAAAAACATGCCTCGGGCCCTTTGCAACTTGTTCATGTTAAATTTTTAATTTAAATAATGTACCAAGGCAAGTGTTTCTCTTCCCTAGGCGCCTAAGGGGAGAAATTGCCGAAATTGGGTCTTAGTCAAATTAATTTGTGAGATGCAAATTAAAAGATAGCTTTATGATTGAAGTGAGGGTGAGTGAAGAGACACCAAANCTCAGCCACCCATCTAATCTAAACTCAGCCGTTAGATTAGAAAACTCCTCACCTTCCCTCATGAGGTTGATTAAGGCAAATGGACGCACCCATTCTTGTGTGGAAGAAGTAGAAGAAATCTTGGTGAGAGGCCAAGAGGCTTTTTGGTGAGATGCCAAGAGCAAGAGGAAGAAACAACAGTCTTGTTGAGAGAACAAGAGAGGAGCTGAAGAATTCTT
>JZKD02S1980716.1:268907-282668 GCA_000966675.3 Picea glauca | reverse complement strand
CGATAGGATCTCAAGAGGAAGAGAATCGACGACTTGTAATCCCTGTGAAGTTTCGCGAAATCCCGAGGACCGTCCGATCGTGGAGGAGTTGCGCGGGAGATAACCCGTGAGTACATGTGTGGAGAACCAAAGTCCATCGAACTTCGAGGTTTCGGCATTCGGGGAATTATAAGGTGAGAGTTCTACACCTCGTGAAATCGCGAGTCGCGATTCCCCGAATCGATCTGAACCGTCGATCAGGATAGGGGCACGTGGCGAAGGATCCTGAGGAGTTGAGATTCGAGGTTTGGCAAGGTCTGTGACCTTGTGCACCAGGAACCGCGGTTTCCCGAATCGTGATTTCCCGATAGCCGAGTGGAGGACAGGTGGCATCGGACTTCCGGGTTTTGGCGTTCGGAGAATCGGGGTTCTCGACGTCAAAGAGTCATGCATCGCGGATTCGCGATCCGCGAAATCCCGAAGTGACGTGGCGTGTGGGACTGCGATCGCCAGTGGAGTACAGGTGGAAGCATATCAGAGTTCGGGGTTCGGGGATTCACCGTGTAAGTGAACCATGGCATTTCATGCGCCGATTTCCCGATAGGGTAATCTTCGATAGAGGGAAGTGTTGACCCGTTGACCATCGGGGATCGGGGTTTTGTTGTGTATGTAATTTGTGTTCGCGTGAATCGCAAACTCCCGAGTCGCGATATCCCGATATAGAACCGGGGATTGGCATTTCGCTAATGCGAAGTTTAGGGAGATTTCCCATGTATGGGAGATTAATCCCAAAATTTTTAAATTATGGTAGTGGGTGTGTTACACGTAATGTGTGAGGTCAAAAGAGAAACTAATGGCCAAAATACATTACAACATCTTTAAAAAAGTGGGAAAGCACTGGAGTCGAGTAAACCCAAGCGAGTATCCATGAGCATGTCATATACAATAATATAATAATAATCACCGAGATAGACATTCCCATGCTAGGGACAAACTAAGCATGGTTTCCAATCAGCTACACTGCAGATCCATGTCATATATATAATAATCATGGCTACATGACCAATGTGTATGACAATATAGAGTGTAGCTGCGAATAATACAAAATGGATCCACATATCAAAATCATCAGAAGATATACAATGTCATAGGAATATTTAGGAGGCATTAATGCCTGTGGCTGGAAATGATAGCTTCATAACTCGAGAAATAGATTCAAGATCTTAAAAAATCAATTAGGAGTATAATAAGAGTGTAAGACTCACTACTCTGAGGTCTTTGACATGTCATCATGGAAATATTGGAGGACCTCGATCATCAGGAACCGAACTTCATTGATTTTGGATGTGAACTTGACAAGACTCTCATGATGGTCGACTCATGAATGTCAAGAGACTTATCGTAGAATGACCAACTTAGGTTGCAAGACTTCTCCTTGGACAAGAGCATGATATTATGAAAATACTCATGAAACATGTTATTAACATAAGTCTATGGCACATGGGGCATCACAAACTCTCCATGTGTTTGGAAGAGTAACCAAACAGAGGAGGACACAATTCTATGTAATGTGAACAACTTCCTAAGGCCATACTAGATCCTAATGCTTGCGGAACAAACAAAAGGATGTGATCTGTCCAAGGGTGACTATATTTCTGCCAAAAAAGGAGAATGTTTCCTTGTCCCCTCTTTTTGGAATATTTGATTTTTTTGTTGTCTTTTTCATGAATTTAATGATCTTGAAAAAGAATAAAAGAATGCTATGTTACAAAGGAGGAATGAGTGTCACAGGAAAAAAAACTGGTTCCAAGCGCAGGGAACATACTGATGCTTAGTGCAAGGAGACATGTGCAGGATAAAGATACTTGGGAAAATTCCTCCATGGGTAAAGGTGTTAGGTCGCAAGGGAAAAAATTCTACAAGGCTTGCACCTAAAGAATGCTATAAAGGTTCAGTAATAGAAAAATGAAGTCGACATTAGGCCAAAGATGCAAGGATGAGACATGTGATGCGATTACAAAATGACACAATGAGACTCCTTCCATGTAAATTTTTACAAGCCAAGAGAAGGTAATCTCAACGGTTTTCATGTTTAGAGAGTCTAAAAAACACTAAAAGAAGACTCCAAAGTGTTCTTTTTCGTACAAGTTAGTCTCCAAGGCCTGAAAAAGAGTAAAATCATACCAAGGAGAATTCTTTTGGTCACTAGCGCCAGAGTATTCCTTTTTCATACATAGTCTAGTCAGTCCAGAAAAGGGTTAAACTTATACTGAAAGGAAGTCTCTTCAAAACCATTTTAATGAGTGTGACAAAGACAAGATCACTTGACTATATTTTAAATTTTAAGGAGTCTGAAAAGAGCTTAACTATGGACTCACTCGTCCTTTTTCGTAATTTAGTCTCGTGAGCCCTAAAAAGTATAAAACATAACTTAGGAGAACTCTCCTAGCGAGACATGTCTCCCGAGACGTACCTTTTTCCTAGGTAATCTATTGGCCGAAAAAAAGGTTAAACATATGCCAAATAGATATTCCTTCTGGACCAATTAAAGAGTGTGAAAGAGACAAGATCACTCAATGATATTTTCTTATTTAGGGAGTCTGAAAAGGGCTTAAAGAAGACTCCAACAGGTTTCCTTTTTCGTAAATAATCTCTAAGGCACGAAAAAGTGATAAACCAAAACCAGGGAGAATGGCCCTTTTTCACAAATTTAGTCCCTCGGGCCTGAAAAAGGGTTAAACTTACACCTGATAATACTCTCCTAGTGAACCATAGATCCTAGGGAATAATTTTTCCCTAAAATTAGCCATTTGGACTGAAAAAGGGGTAAACTATTGCTAGACAGATGTGCCTTCAAATTTCACTTTGACGAGCATGAAGGGAAACAAGATCTCTTGACAATATTTTTAATTTTAGAGAGTCTGAAAAGGGCTTAAAGAAGACTCCAGAGGGCCTCCTTTTCTTAAGTAATATGAATGAGGTTGAAAAGGATAAATAATTTCTTGTTAGATGTTTCTTTCAAAGTTTAAGTGAGCTTGAAAGAAAAAAAAAACATGCTCTTAGGGAGCCCCTCGGGTATAGGCCAAAAAAAGATGAAGAAGAATGATGAGGCTTCAACATAAAGTCATGGCTGGACTAAAAGGACTCCCAATCATATAAAATACTTGTAGCATGGATTCCATAATGCAAGACAAGGATATATCTAGGGCATCCATGGAGAGGAAGGCTCTACCACCTAATTATGACTCTTATAAAGAAGCATAGAAGGTTCTGTGTCGTACTTTGATGGGGTCAATCCTATGGAAAAGCATAAATCGTTATTAAAATGAAAAATGCAAGGTGGTGAAAACCTATCCTGCATGCAAATGACGAAATCACAACTTCATCACATGATTGTAAAAGTAGTACCCATTCATCAAACAATACCAAATCCAAAGGAACAAGAAGTTTAAAGGACCAAAAGATCACCAATAAGAACCATGCATACACATAGAGAAAAAAGAGAAGAATTCAGGGTCAAAAATATATAAATAGAGGTAAAAAGGGGCATTTTTACCATTGCACTTAGAAAAATCCCCAAAATAGCCAAAATCCTCTTCCTTCAATTTGACATTGGGAGAGAATCAGTTGACGAAATCAACTCATTCTTGGGCCAAGTAAGTAATATTTCCTTTCACTTGCAATTTCATTCATCCATTTCAAGTTTTAGATGGATTTGGGGGCTGGGTGCTCCAAAAATTTGCTGGATTGTGCATCTACGTATGATTTTCATAGTCAATGCGAGTATGTATGGTAATTGAGACACTCTCAACACGCATACATAAGCGACTGATACCAAAAAAGCGTGTGTAAATGCTCAAAAAATTGGAAAAAGAGATGCACTAAATCCCATGTTGGAATGACTTAGGATGTATGTGTGTTGGATGGAAAGAGAACATAAAGAGGTTGAAAAAATGGTCGAGGACAACCTGGGGTGGTGGCAACATTGAAAGAATGCGAATTATGGAAACTCTTTGGTTATCCCCTTATGAAATCTCAACCGGGACTTCTAAACTATTTGGTAGAGTATTGGAATCCAAATGCAGAGGCCTTTATGATAGAAGGCCAATCACTAGCACTAACCACTGAAGACCTTTAATTCTTGACCGATCTCTCTAGGAGGGGTGAACTGGTAAACTTGGATACATTCCCTCCTGGTCGATATAACATAGCCCGCTACATTGATATGTATTGCGAGGCTGACACACATAAGGCGGGTTCTCAAGTGTTGATACAAAAGATCAAAAATCTGAGCTTGAGAATAGTACTATAAATGATTGGGCAGATGACAGGATTGACTGCTCTAGACCAGGATTCATGATCCTATATGAATTGCGTAGTGCAGTGCCTACAACCGATTATATTTGATTGGAGCACCACTATGCTCAATTATATGAAAATTCAGCTGACAGAGTGCAAGTTGAGACATAGGAGAAACTTTGGATTCAGAACAATGCTATGCACATAAAGAGTGATTGGGATGAGCCTAAGGGAGGGTGTGCGGGGACACATGGCCTCCTTTCCAACACTGTGCAGATGGGCTGCTTTGATGTCGCAACAGAGATGAGGAGGAGGAGTACGCGGGGCTTATGATGACAAGTTCTTAGAGTGGTGGAAATTCCATATTCCCACCTTCGAGAACTATCGATGTGCGGGTATTAGTTTCTTGAGGGAACCGAACATGCCTATGCGCCCTTGTGAAACACGTGGCGATATAGGTGCTTACTCACATTTTTGAATTTTTAACTTTTGAATTTTGTAAAATAAAATAAAATATGTTTTTGGTAACGTCACAATACTAACTTAAAACCTGTTATGTACATATGTGGGACCAGAGCAACCAACAAAATTCCCTCAGACTCCACGCTGTCCACGAGATAATATCCAACCGGGAGGAGCCATTGTAGAGGCAAGGCCATCATCAACAGAGGCTGAGAGAGTCCTAAGGTGGGTAGAGAGGAACGTGACAACCTTCACCCGTAGTGTGCCCATGGGAGAGATCGAGGATCTTCCGCCATCCATGTAGAATCTCGTAGTGGGAGTACCCAAGGCATGGGTCTAGTCATTCCGACGTCTAGCCAACACTATAGTCTATAATACTAGGGCCAATAGGCCTAGAGCTTAGATTAGTGTTGGACATTATGCATGTCGAGGGCACCGTTTTTTGTATCTCCCATATGTATTGAGGGCATAAGATCGACGATGTATGTTGGGCACTTTTGAGGCTTTATGGGCTACATTTTGTACTGTGACATTATTTTGGACATATTATCTATCTATCTATCTATCTATCTATCTATATATATATACATACATCTTTTTTCTTTATGGAGTAAATATCTTTTGTACAAATATATTTATATGTGCCTGTATGTGTGTGCTTTTATATTCACGTGTGTGAAAGATGCCAATCTAAAACATGATTTGCCAACGCATTAGTTAATTGATTGTATATTTTAACCTTGTACAATATTTTACTGCAAACATATTTTCAATAAAAGAACAAAAAAGATACAATGGAAAATACACACATTACACATAGATTTTTCCCCTGGAAACCCAAATCAGGAAAACCAACATATTCTATATTTATTCATTGTGACACATTGTTTACAATACAATATACATATAGGAGCAAACTACATCCAAAACCCTAATCCAATGACCTGGATTAGTCAACAACCCTAATTCCTTAACTGAAATAGAAATCCATTGAAAAAAACCATGTGTTGAAAAACCACCCAACAATGGACATGAAAATTGAGGCGACATGAAAAACGAGGTAAAAAATGTGACACATTTCCAGAGGATTTTTTTTTTCTCGGGGGCACTACCCCCGAACTCATGCACAAATAATATAACACATACCCAACATTGATTAGATATCCTAGGAACATGAATATATGTGATATAATCAAAATAATGTTTTAAGAGACATACCCTAAGGAATTGTCGGTGAAGGGTGGGATCATGGACATGGTATACTCAATTTAACTATGACACTACCAATTGAGCATCGAGATGAACCTAGATATGAGAAATACCATGTGACAACACATCACGTAGTAATTCTATTACAACACTGTACTCGAAAACATTATTGGTTTCTTCTCCTAGACAAACACCTCCAGAAGATACCAACTGACCAGTGGGCATGAAGATCATCCAAGCTATAGAAGAAATCCTCTGAGTGTGTTGGATAGCACCATCCATGAACCCAACTTAAACCTCATATTCACTTGACATCTAGCACAATGCATAAACACAATAAACTACATGTCCATAAACAAAAAGATACTAAAATGTGTAAATAAAAATATACACTATTTACAAGCAGTCACACTTAGGTGACCACCCTAAGCATAAAAATTCTTAAGGCACAACCCATTTCTAGGCTCAGGAAAAGCATTACCTTCGAAGTCAACCAATTTATAAGCACATTTTTCCAAAACATTCTTAACAATAAACGGTTTGAACCACATGGGTTTAAATTTATCTGCCCCCAAGGGATCTTTATCTTGATCATAGACCAAGACAAGATCGCCTTCGGAAAAAACTCTAGGGAGGACCGACTGATCATATTGACACTTGACACACTATTTATGAGCCTCATTAGCCAAGGATGCATCTTGACGCTGTTCATTGAGTTGCTCGATATAGACAAGACACTCTTCAAGCGTAGTTGTGTTGGGAAGTAGTTCCACTGCCAACTTGAGAGAAGGAATCTGACACTCTATGGGATAGACTGCCTCCATCTTGTAAATGAGTTGGAAATGAGAGAGACCTATAGAATTCTTGACAAAATTTCAATATACCCAAAGTGCCGAGTACAACATCAAATGCCAATTCGACTTGGCCAAATTGATTGTTCATTGGAGAATAGTCTTAAGAGACTTATTGACAACCTCCACTTGACCGTTCGCTTATGGATATTAGGGTGACTAATGTTCTTACTTAAACCAAAGATTTGATGTTAACTCAGTTATAATATTATTATGAAAGTGACTTCCATGGTCTGTGACAATCTCTTTCGGTATACCGAACCTAGCGACAATATGATTGAAATCGAAAAGCACCCCCGTTTCCCGTCATTACTAAATGTTAGCATGGATTCAACCCACTTAGTGAAGTATTCTACTGCCACAATGATATAAATATGCCCCCTAGATGAATCCCGGTGGCATGTAGTGAAATCAATCCCCCACTTAGAGAAGGGACCAACAACAATAACATGAAAGATAGGAGCAGGGTGTTGGACACACCTACCACACTTAGAGGGGGGGGGGGTGAATGAGTGTGGGGCTCTTTTTCCCAAAGATTCCCTCTTACACAAAACTCCTTAGTTAACATTCAACATTTACTCATTACTCATTGTTGTCATTTATAACTAGTTAGATGTGAACATATATCAACAATATATCATCAACAAGTCATCATCACAAGGAACACAAAGAACACAATATGTATGTACAATTTTTCTTTTTATTATGGACAACAATTCAGGGGTTTTCCAACAACAATTGAATAGAGTACAACTCTATAAGAGCACCGACTCTGTAATGAAAGATTCATCTTACACCCTCAACACCAACTAATATGAGGCAAAAATCCTCAACATATATCAATCTGTCAACAGGTACACGACCTCATCTGTTTCTCCTTCTTCCCCCTCAACCACAAAATTGTTTTGAAAAGGGGCTTGAATCTTCTGGTCTTCTCTGTCTCTTCCCTTTTCCCTTTGCACATTCGTGGGAGTAAAATTGTTTGGCCTCCTAAAACCTCCCTTGTTTTCAGAGTTCAGAGAGCCCTTGTATGATTGCCTCCCTTCCACCCTCATTCTCTCCATCTCTGCAGACAGATATTTCACCATCCTGGTCAGCTCATCTACTTGAAGGTGGGGCCCTGATGGGCCAGAAGTTGAGGCTTTAGATTTTCCCTTTCTCCTTCTTGCATCAGCCTCATTCCTCAGTCTATCAGCTGCTAATACGTTGGATTCCACCTCTATGGCTGCATCCTTCATTTGATCTAAGGAGGCATCTCTTCTTTCTCTCAATAAAAGACATAAATCGGGGCCAAACACACTAGCATAGGACATCTTGGCGGAGGCTTATGATGGCTTTATTTTGGCAGGGATATTATTGTACATCTTATTGAATCTTTTGGAGAAGTCGAAGAACAACTCTCCTTCCATCTTCTTCAAAGACCCGAACTCAGTCATATAATACATGAAATCCTTCCTATCTCCCCACTGCCTTAGGAAAGCATTGTCCAGGGATTCAATTCCAGCAATAGATACGGTGGCTAATCCTCTAAACCATTTCCTTACCTCACCATTCAGACTCTGGACAAAAACCCTCATCCAAACATCTTCATCTCCAATGTTCAGGTTGTCTGCATAAATGTAAAAAGCAGCCAGGTGCTCTTCGACAGTTATGTCTCCTTCCCCAACGAACTTGGGCATGTATTTTATGTAATCCCCGGCAGGGAAAGGATTCATAGGATGGGGTAGGATTAAGGGAGCATATCTGGCAGCAACTATGGCGTCCATTCTATTCAGAGGGGGATTAGCACCAACCATAGGAATATTAGGTGGAGGAGAGCTTGGAGGAGAAGGAGTTTGTGAAGGGGCTATTGGGAATGAGTCTCGAAGTGGAGTGGGAAGCAAGAGAGGAATTAAGGAGAAAGCTAACGAGCTCAAGTCAGCAGGTGCTCCTCCTCGTGCAGGAGTGGGGAAATCTTCTGTGGTCCTGGTTCTACGCCAAGGTATAGCTTCAGAGGAGAGGGGAGTGACAAGGATTTCTCCCTCCAATCCTAGACCAGGAGGGGAAAACTCAGCAGGTACACTCCCAAAATTCAGGAAATAGGAAAATTCTGAAGGAGGTCTATTAAGAAATTGAGGAGGAGAAAATGGAGTGCTTACAGAAGGAGATGGCGGATTACTTGTTTCGACGGTGGAAGCTTCTTCTTCAGGGGCCTTTCCTTTTCTGAGAACCACCTCTGGATCGGCTTTAGGTGTAGCTAGGGGCAGCTGTGGATGAGATCGCATGTGTCTGCCTCTGAAAGCCACAATTAATAGAGCAGGTTCTCCCCAACAGAGTCGTCACAATGGAGTCACCAGGTGCACAGCCGCAATCTCGATAATTCTGATATCTGATGCACCTTCAAAATCAGCTAATCGTTGTCGTTCAATCCCAGGGAAAATATTCAACTTCGTCCTCGACAACGGCGCCAGAAATGTTAGCGTCGGAAGTCACTCCTGGATTGCTTGCAGGAGCAGAGCCCGACACCCATTAGTTTTATGTCACAGTAGTTTTTAATGGATGATCAGATGGGTAGTGACTCGGGGAAATATCATTCTAACTGAGGGACTGAGTCTGGTAGGTAAGGAACAAAGGAGGTCTTGATCTAACTTCAGCCAATGGGTTGATTAAAATATGAGCAGGTGGAAGACTTAGTAAGAAAAGTGAACAAACCACTTTAGGCAATAGTCTTCCAGCGGTTTGCAAAGGAAAGAATCTGAATGCAAGATCCTCTTGATTTAGGGTCTCAAGAAACTGAAAGGGGACTTGACTAGATCCTCCAATTCCAAGTCACTCAGCACTGGGAAAATCACAAGAACCGATTAGAAACAACGTAACTTCTACAGTGATCCAATCCAACATCATCCTATAATAGCTACAACTCGACAGGACCCTCCAATTCCAAGCTGTTCTAACACAGTGTAAACAGAGACATGAAAGAAACTGACATCCATAAGGAAAGAAGTCTCAAAAGTCCATACATAACCAGAGTAACAATGCTTCATTAAAATTTTTACAACTGGGAGCTCTGTTCAACCATCGATACTTACAAAATACAAAAAATGAGTCTATATACTCAGGATAATTCATCTCTCAGAGGTGTGTCTAGTCACTCAAGGCTTGGCGTCCCTTCAGTCAAACTCGTACTGATATCTTCCTTTAAATGCCACCTTAACTACGCATGGATCTTGTAAGGAGGGTAACTGAGCCATGAAGTGCTCGGCTAGTGTGCACAGACTTCCCTGTCACGTCAAGGACTTCGGCACGACTTTGTTGAGGGAACCGATATACAGGTCCTTTGCGAGCAGACATCTCTCCAGACCCTCCATTCCCCTCATTTAATGAACGAAAGGAGGTCTCAACCACTTGCTCTTGCCTTCATTTACTTCAATACTAGAAACAGTGTTAAGTTTGGGTCCGATGAAGCCTGGAGGTCACGATGATCCCCTCTACAACTGAACTCGACGCCTTTGGCCTTCTGTATGCAGCTCCTTCCTCTTCCCAAGTGACCATGGGCTGTGACCATGTGCTTTCGGCATTCGCGACTATGAAAGGGATAATCTTTGCTGATTGAAATCACGATGAGCGATATGCCGAGATGGCTTAATCCAGCACCACACATCCTTCTAGATCTGACGGCTCTTAATTCTCTCGGCGATACCATGGGCCCCACTGTTTACTCTTTCGACGCTATCGAGGTTTGGGGTTTCGCGATGTTGAGCAACATGAAATTCTCACCCCACGAACTCCCGACTGCCGAAACGCCGACTCGGCCAGATCTTGTGACACACATCCTTAGGATGAATAGACGGGGGGTGGGGGGGGGAATTCAATATTTACAGGGGAGCCGCCTTTGCTTGCAGGCTCGCCTGATATGACCCAGGGCTGAGACCGTGGGCTCGGTGCCAAAGGCACTTTCGGTGTTTCACCGATCGGTACTTCCAAGTGCAATGAACTAAGGGCTCCCTATTCCCCGAAACCCCGATATGCTGATAGGCTGCCACCTGTCCCAGTTAGATCGGACGCTCCGATCCGGCTGATTGAAATATGAGAGTTGTCCTTTGCGTTAAACCCTAGGCAATTTGGTAGCTTTGAAAACCCGGTGACCGTCGATCTGCTTTGTAAAATAGATCTTGTAGGCTGCCGACGACATTTTGCCCGCTCGCTTGACCTGCTACTTGGAAAAACGAGGATTCTCCCGTGCTGCGCTTGGGCATTTCGTGTGCAATCTATAGCCCTGGGTGTTTCTGCGCTAAATGAAAAAAAAATAATCGCTAACAGTTCCTTTCCTTCATTTGAAATGTCTTCAAGATCTTCCTTTGTTCTATCATCACTTGATTCTTTATCTTCACTTGAAATGTTTTCAAGATCACATTTAGAAATAATACAATCAAGGGTTTTTGGAGATTCTTTACCTTTAATGATCTTGATGGAGTGATGTTCAATATCTTCCTTCTCCTTATTGCTTTGATATTTCTCCTCTAGATTTAGCCATAGATCCTTGGCAGAAGTGCATTGTCCCATGCTCTCTTTGATAGGGCTTGAGAGTTCACTAAGAATGGTCTTGAGAGCCAATGCATTATTCTTCTTTTTTTCCCTTTGAGCTGAAAACTTTGACTTGTTCTTAAATGGAACTGATCCACCAATGGCTGCCTTCCAAATTGTTGCTCCCATTGTCTTCACATGTAATCTCATCTCTACTCTCCAAGTAGAATAGTTTTCCTCATCAAGGATTGGAAATTCATCATCCATTTGTGTGTCTATAGATATCCTTCAATCTTGTTAAAGCTTGTAGTGAAGGCCTACTCTGATACCAATTGTTGGACACACCTACCACACTTAGAGAGGGGGGGGGGTGAATGAGTGTGGGGCTCTTTTCCCCAAATCTCCCCTCTTACTCAAAACTCCTTAGTTAACATTCAACATTTACTCATTACTCATTGTTGTCATTTATAACCAGTTAGATGTGAACATATATCAACAACATATATAAGAAATATATCATCAACAAGTCACCATCACAAGGAACACAAAAAACACAAGATGTATGTATAATTTTTCTTTTTATTATGGACAACAATCCGGGGGTTTTCCAACAACAACTGAATAGAGTACAACTCTACAAGAGCACCAACTATATAATGCAAGACTCAACTTACACCCTCAGCACAAATTGAGGTGAGGCAACAATCCTCCACATATATCAATTTGTCAACATGTACGCGACCTGTCAGTAGTGCAACCAATGTGTGTACGCGCCCTGGCTCACTACAACCCGCATATGCATGCGGCTAGTGTATACAAAAACCTCCGTATACATTTTGAGTTGTCCTTCAAGATCAACTCAGATTCTCTGCAAACAATATATGATTCCCACCAGCCAGTCACAACACATCCAAGCTCTCCAATAGCTTGTTCATGCTCCACAACAAATCAATATGAATGCTATCTCAATCATGTATAAAAAACTACTATACCACAACAATCATGTCACCAATGAATCAAAAGAGTACTGCTCACTCCATCAACCAAATAAACCAAACTAAACCACATCATAGAATCCATACCAAGAATGCCCTAATCATTCACATCACATCAAACAATAGTATCCATAAAGACAATAATGTAATCATACTGGTGTCTTAGTGATAGATCTAAGCACATAGAATGCAGATCTGGAACTTGCCTCATCATCCAAGAGCTTGGGACTAGCTCAAACACAATTCTTCATCATTCCATCCACTGTACGCTCCTTGTCCTCATACATCCCGCGTACATACTCACCCTATACATAGCCAACCCGCGTATACCTTCAATGTATACACATTCTATACACATACAACCCGCGTATTCCTCAGAAAATAGGGTTTCTGAAGCTCCGAGACTTTTGCCGTCAAGATCTACGATATTTCTGAAACTTTGATGCATCCATGAGATCCTCCTCTCGCTCTATTTCTTAGAATAGATCTTGAATCATGCTCAAGAGATCCACACCAAATATGTTCTCACAAGAAGTTCTCCATCAATACTCCAAAAGATATTCTCACAAGAATCTCTCCATTGATCCACAAAAAGGATGATGTGAAAATGACCATTGCTATCGTATTTATACTTTCATCCTCTAGGTCACTTAACCCATTTTTAGGCCACTTAACCTATTTTTCTTATTTTAGGGTTAACCACTTTCCATAAATAGAAATTTCTCCAATACTTTATCATTTAAATATTCCTTGTTGATTTTGTCACCTTACTTTATTATTTAAATAATCCATCTTGACTTTGTCACTTAACTTTCTCATTTAAATAATGATATCTTCTTTTAAGGAACTTTGACTTCTTTGACCTTTGGGGGCTTCAAGCCTTCATATGGGGGTCCTTCAACTTCTTATGGCCATAATTCTCAAACCGTGAGGAGTTATGTGACGTTCCACATACCATCAGAAATGGCATGCCAAACACTATCCATCTAGGATAGTTTCACCAATAGATTCATTTATCTTCATCTCATTATTCCACATACAATCATGGGTCCTCCAACCATTCTTCTAGGATAAGTCAATCCGCAAAGGGTCTTCTCGTGAGGGATTTCACCAGAAGGGGACCACTTTGGAGTTCATAGATTTGTGCACCCTATCAATCATGATAAGACAATAATGAGTCATCTATACATTTTTCCAACAATGCATCATATGCCAATGAAACCACATCGATCCATCTTCATCATGTATCAATGACAACTCATTGATCCATTTTCATCTATGCATTCTCATCAAGAACATTACATCAATCATCAATCAATCAATCCTTTGGCATTAATCAAACAATCAATGATCCGAATTATTTTCGGCACGAAATGAGAGCGGAGATATAATAAAGAAATGCACAGAGATATCGCGTATATCCAGTAATATAACATAAATATATCAGAGATGCAACCATAAAC